>CP092874.1:50534580-50913806 GCA_030710605.1 Cordylochernes scorpioides
ATTCATCCTCTTAACTAAGGTACATTGTCATGCGCAGTTTTTGATTTTATTTTTTATCAACTTTATATGAATATACAATTTTCTTTTAAAATCTAACCCCGATATTGTAGACAAGCGTATAGCTTAGCTCGCTTCTTTAAATCGTTGAATTGTCAATTTATTCTCAATATGGTATAATTCACGATATTTGCGTGACGATCGAATCACGATAAAAATTTCAAAATGGCGGTCGATGGACGCGTGCGTATTTACTCTATAGGGTGATTGTTTATCTATTCCTATGTCTATATATACACTTAGTTGCCTATGGATTTGTTTAATTTTACTAAGGTCTTCAGTTATATTTTCTGTATTTAAGGCTTCACGCTTGAAATATTCCATCTCCTTTTTGTTCTTCACCATTATTTTTTTTCACTGTAGGTCCAATATGACTTGTAATTTGTAAACCAAGGCTTAACGATTTATTTCAAATACTTTATCCAACACAAAAATTTCCGCTCGATAGATATGGAGGTAATTTTTTTTAGTTTGCCAGATTGTGCCTTTTGTCCTCCCTTATCTATATGGTATTTAACGTTTTCAATATAATGATCTAAAGCATTTATCCTCTTATTTAATGTATATGAGTCATGCGATTTATTTAATTTAGAAACGTTTTCAATTATGCTTTTCTGTATTTGCTAGTGATCTCATCCTACAGGTTTAATAGCATGCTAGTATTTCTTTTCTTTTATTCGATAATATGATTGCTTATTTTAATTTTATGTCCATTCATGAACGCAATGTCCAGACTTAAGTGCCCACTTCGAATATCGATAGTAGATGAGTTAGTCATACCTTCCCGCAAATCTCTTCCTTAGCTTTTATTTCATGTAATGATATTTTTTTTTTGGCAACAATCGATATAGATTCTTGGTAACGCATACTAAATAAAAACTGTATTTTTTATATTTTTATTTTGTTAACCTTATATGAATGTGCATTTTCTGTTTAAAACTTAACCCCGATATCTTAGGCAAGTGTATAGATTAGCTTGCTTCTTCGAAACGTTGAATAGGATCATATTTTTTGTTTGGTATGGCATAATTTACTATAGATGATTACATGTCGAAATACAATCACAGCGAAATTCCAAAATGGCGGCTAAAATGACGCGTCAAGCAACCGACTTTCATTCCATGCTGCCTCCAACTATATTTTGATCTTAAATATCCTGTATACACACTGGTATGAGGTCACCTTGAAGTGTTATAAACGTCCAATTTTTTTTTTCTTTTACAAAAATAACTTAGGAAAAATTTCAAAGATTCTTCTATTCTGAAACATTTTCCCTTGGACGAGGACAAATAAAAACATCTCGATAGTATTAAATTTACAGTAAATATTTGCCAGCAGAAGGCATGATGAGATTACATGAAATTTAAACCAGTCATATGTTTAGTATGTTTCTTTAGTTGTAATTTGACACAGTCATAAAATAAAGAAATGGACAGTACGCTATATCTTGATGCTGGATATTTCCTATGTCAGGAAGGTGTAGTTATTCTGTTCAATGAGAATTCCAATAATTATCGAAATTTAGCAAATTATCTTTGGGGAATTGGACAACTGTCTTGAAATAAAAATTTTTGAACTGCTTGAGTAGATAAAAGATCCTGGAGTTAGAGTGGACGACTAGTAGTACAGACTGACCACTCGACGCAGAAAACTCTAGTGATCAATTATTGTGTTAGTTCGCTGTAGACAAGAAGAACTTTGATTCTCAGGATATTCGATAGGCAGAATTTCAAGAATTGATAAGGTCATGGTTAAAGTTTACACTGGCATATGGGGGGTAAAAGGCAGCTATTTAAACAAGATAAGGGGCAGTCTTATGTTTTAAGTACTTTCAGTGGAAGCAGATGCCACTGCAAATATTCAATCTAATAATTTTCAAATTTGAAGTCATGCATGACGAGTTTTAACACGGGATTGACGCCTGAACTGGCTTTCATTGGATTAAACGAGCCTGCAAAGAACTAGAAGAAGTGTAACATGTCACACCAGTGTACCAAGATATATTGAGAAGGTGTACGTTGAGCCAACTGAAATTAGTAAAGAATTAAGAAATTAAGATCTTATTCTTTGAGTTTTACACTAATTTCAATTACGCGATATGGACGGCGTTATAAGTTGGGTGGAAATGATTCGGTCGCAATGGGATGGTCTCCTGGAGGTGGTACGGTCAAATACTACTTATTGAATGCCGGGCGGGATCGCATGAAGCATTAAATGACATCAAGAAATGCTTAAAGAAACACCCTAGAGGATTGGGGATCGACAAAATGACGACATGAGAAATGCTCAACGTAGTACATTGGCAGCAAAATAATATCTTGCTATTGTATGGACAGCCACTTCTTCCTGAAATGTGCAGCGGGTGTTGGTCCCAGAGTTAAGCCCTTTGAGGCGACACTTCCCTTTGCAGATGACATAAAGACGCATGACAAAACAGCATATAAGTTTTAAACTAACTTCAATCCCTGCCATAAATTTAGTATACCAATAGCTATAGAACCGCTGGAAACCCCCATACACTGTATGAATATTTTAGAGAGAAATGAGCGATTCAATTCTATGAGCCATGAGGTATCCTGTAAAATCGGAGCTGTACCCCATCCAATTTTTTTTTAATAGTAGCCGGTGCGAGATATTTCCAGAATTTTTTTTTAACTGTCATATAATTCGAAAAACTAGAAAACTACACTATTTTGATACAGTTTACGTCTAGCATCCATGTGAACTCAATATGACTATTGAACGAAAATCGAAGACTAATGAGCGAGCCAACCTAAAGAGAACGAGTTTAATAGGCTTACAATCAGTAGTTGAAGCAAACTATTCGCACAATTTTGTTATGTTCTCTCTCTAACTGATCTATGACATTATAGATTTTTTTTAACAAGGTGACTACCCCGCCGAGTGTATATGGAGGTATAAAGGCTTAAAGGTCATAGGCTGTTGGAATAATATTACACTAGTAATAATTAATAGTTCATTCTGATTTACAGTAGAGGCAGTGAGAACAGCGCCTCTACTAGTAAGCTATCATAGCTAGTTAGTTTCAATACACCCAGAAAGAGCTTATCTCCTCGAAGGGGAGATTAAAGAGGTAGAATTGGAGGAAATTTCTTGCTTGTAAACACGAGGGTAGGTCGCCAGCCTTGATAAGAACTGGCAGGGGAGGAACAGATTCCCAGAAGGGACCCCCGAGATATCAAGGTGGGCTAGAGCAATAGATCGGGATCCAACTCCCGATGACGGGTTTCAGGGAAATACCAGAGGGATGAAATAGCGTTGAAGTGTGTTAAAAAGGCGATGAAAGAGCGATGAAGTGTGTTAAAAAGGCGATGAATAAGAAATTAAATATGTTGGAAGCGTTGAAGAGAGGTGCGATGGAAGTAAGTTGAAAAGTGTTGAGAATGAAGAAAGATGATGAAAGAGTGAGAAAGCGTTGAATGGTGATGAGAAAGAGATAGAAAGATGCAGATAGATGTTGAAAGAGAAAGAATTGAAGAAAGTTGGATAAAGAGTTTTGTAAATAGTAGATAAAGGTTGATAGAGAAAGTGCGTCCAACGTTTAGAGAATAGCTGTTGGCTGATAGAACGATGGAACGATTTTTTAACTCTTCATCAAGCGGTTGGCGGATAATTTGTTTTAGACTAGATACCAATATCTGTAAATAGTACATATTATGCACTGAGGGTTTGTGTAAGCTGATTTACCTAAATGTCAGCGACTGTATACACTAATTTATATACATAGGTCTTTATTATTTACAATAATAGGTTATATTGAATAACAAATATATATTCTCCTTTTAAGAAGCAGTTTTTTTTTTGGCTGCAATTTTTGGTTTTAGTGTTGTTATATGATTTCATTAGAGTTACTCAGTTTTTTTTTTAACAACGCTTTGTTCTTAGTGATAGGCTGCGATTTAAAGAGTTTCAGCTTTCTTTTATTTTTCTAACTACGAGTTTGTTTTAGCGTTGTAATGAATCTTAAAACTTCGGTCCTTTTTCTTTTTAATTTTAAGCTACATCTTGTCCTAGTGTGATCATGAACTTTAAAGAGTTTTCAATTTTTTTTATTTTTAGCTAACAATTTTGTCTCAGTGTTATGGTGAACTTTGAAGAGTTTGCAGTTTTCCTTTAATTTTAAACTATAACGTGTGTTCTAAACTTCCAGTTTTCCTACTTTATTTTATGTTAACAATTTTGTCTTAGTGTTATGGTGAACTTTAAATAGTTTGCAGTTTTTTCCTTTTATTTTAAACTATAACGTGTGTTCTAGTGTTAAGTGACCGTTGAAAGGAGCTTTAACGCCCTGTTTCAGTTAGCGTGTTATTTGTCTCAACCTTGTCTTTGTGCAGTATATCGTCTCACAACCTTGCTGTAGTGTTTGTTACCATCTTTAAAGATCTTTACAATTTGTTTTAATGTTAGTGTGTCATTTAGAGAAAATTGTCACAACCTTATCCTTGTATAGAACACCGTTTTTACACCGTTTTATTTAATGAGTTATATGAGAGATTCTAGATATAAAATAAGAGTTACTATTTACATGAGCCAAATCGACCCAGCAGTAAGAGCAAGAGGGGGGAACTCAGATATTCCCTCCTTTCACGTGACGCCACTGTTTACCCCGACCGGTCGTTCCAGATAAGAGGGAATACCAGGAAACTCTGTCCTCCTGACATCGCTCCCTCAACACGAGAAACAGCGTCCCGCTGTTTACTAGTCGGTCACATGACCTTGGGCAATCTGTTCTTATACTTCGGGTCGTGATAGGGCTTCATGCTCACTACATGGACGATATCTTGGGTTTTTCGTCTTCTCCTGGTGTAGAATTGTCTCAGCCTCATTTTAGTGTGGTATATAGCTAAAAGAGTCTCACAACCTTGTTTTAATATAACACATCGTTTTGAAGAGCTTTCACAACCTTGTCAGGATATGATTTAGGAAAATTTCAGTTTATTTTTATTTTTATGCTACAATTTCGTCCAACTGTAGAACCAGAGGGACCACGAGAGACAGTAATCTTAGGAAACCCGCTAGAGGTAGTAAATAGGGCAATTGGTGGCAATATTGACGGCCCTGAAATACGCCGTTCGACCAGGGTCAAGAACCCACCAAGTGCAGATCGTGTCCAGGTTGCCAATGATTAAACCTATAGAATGTGTACTAGAGTTTAGTTGAATTTTGATCATAGTATGAAGTGTTAGGACGTGGGTTAAAGGCCCTAGACTGAGGTCTTAAAGAATTTCAGTTTTTTTTTTTTTTTGCTACAACCATGATTTTAGATTCTAAGTGTCATTGCGAAGGATTTCAGTTTCTTTCAGTTTTTTTTTAAGGCTACAACCTTGTGTTTGTGTTAAATGTTCATTGTAAGGAGTTTTCGGTTTTCCTGTTTTATTGAAGATGCTATTCTGTATTAATAGCAGGTTGTGATTTAAGACTTAAGTTCAACAGTTTATTTTGTTTTAATTTCTTATTTAAGGTTCTGAACTTTGGTTCAACTTCAAAATTAGATAAAGGGGTTTAGATACACTAGATAATTGCTGTGCTTGTAACCAATTCTCTATGGACAGACTTGGAACTTGTGTTGGGTAAAACTTGACTCCCTGTAATCCCTGGGTCCAGAATACAGTTCAAAGATAATTTCTAATGAGAGTATGTAAGGCAGTTACAGTCTAAGAATTGGTATGATAGAGTAGCAAGTAGCCTCTGTTGTTAAACTCTAGAACGAGCTGGGTACTGAAAGCCCTATAAGTCCAAAGAAAGAGTTTAGCTGAATAGCAGGGAAAGAAGAATGCCAATAATCTTATGGGAAGTAGAGTTGGAAAAAACACTTGTAGGTCTATCATAACCGGCAATGAGGTAAATGCTTGAAGTTCATTTCGCTCCATTTAAGTGCTAGTTTTGATTATTCGTTTGTTTAGACACCAAGTGTCAAGATAAGAAGATTTTCAAACTGTGAGACACACAGTTAAAGTGTTAGGTTAGATTTCAGATTTTGATTGTTGACAATCAACATAGTTTGATTTATTTATCTGTTTAATTATAAATAATATTTATCTATGAGTAGATAATTTATATTAGTTTGTAAGAGGCACTTTATTTGAGTAAATAGGGCTTTAGTTCCCGATTCATATTAATTAGGTATATTTTATTTGATTTCACATTTGTCCTGAAATATTTGTTATTATTAGGATCTATCAATGATGATAATTATAGTACTTTGGCTTGTGTAGCAGCTTTTAACTTTAGTTTATATGCAAACCGTGAATGATGGGGGGGGGGTGTATGAATGGATTGGTTTAATGAATGTGTAAGAAGGTTAAAAACAATTATACTGTAAAGACCAAAGGTACTTTAGAATAAGGTTAGGGAACTAATAGATTCAATTTTAATTTTGATTTTGTTATTTGTTAGGAACGATAGCCTCACAGGACTGTACAACTCTATTGTTAGGAAAAGTATTCGCTCCATTTTGTTAGGTCTCCTCCTATGTGTGTGGGAGTATAAAAATTTAATTTCTATTATTAGGGTAATCAATTACTCTATTTCATTATGTCAACTTGAATTTTAAGAGTCGTAGACAATGATCATATCTTGATTCTCAGACTGGAAGATGGTGGGAGGTTATGATCAGACCAGAGAGCCCACAAGACTTCTCCTCAGTAGAGGGAGCGGAGAGGTATCAGGTGAACTTTGTGCTAGGTGGGGAGATCCAGTTGCCGACGTCGCAAACTAAGTGTACAGCGACAAACCTCGGATAACCGATCTGACATCGTAGTTTACGACGCGTTAAGCGTGGCTGGAATGAGGGTGATTCAATCGGGAGGTTGGAAAGGATCGGCACGTTTGATGCTCTTCTATATATTGCGCAGCCTAGAACAAATTCCCCGATGGACGAGCTTAGAAACATGTGCTGGGTAGAGAAATCGAATTCCCTGTAACTCCATGTCTCTTAGTCAAAGTCTAAAGGGGTTTTCTAATGAAGGTTAACAATTGAGCATGTAAGAAACAAGTTACGATTAGACGAGGCGATTCCGTCTACAGATTTTAGGTACCAATTAGCAAAGTGACAGATGGATTGTCCAGATTCTTTGCGTTTTATATCGCCCCAGGCTATCAAAAGTTAATCACCTAATTAAAGATTATCAGTGTACCGTACGTTTAGTTAGAACGAATTTAAGTCTAAATATCAGTTATTAAGTAGAATTTTTTTTTCTTAACGAGAGTAACTCATTATAAGATAAGATAAATTTTAAATTAGTAGGGCATCTAAAAATGAACTTTTGAAGCAGATTACCAGAACCAGCCAATGTAGCGTTTCAGATCAAAAAGAGAAGAATTTTTTTTTTTAGGGGAAGATCGATTCGCCGTGAAATGGCCTAGAGCAATGAGCTAATCTTATTTTATTTTAGACATAGATTTAATTTTTTTTTCAGTGAGATATTAAGAACTCGAGTGAGGAGATGTATCACAAAGTATGAGTTAGACCTAGGTTATTAGTCGTCATAAGTTGTTTTCAGAGTTAATTTTTAAGAGGATTTGTTGGTCAAAAATATGAGAACACATTCTATAGATAATCTAAACAATGTATAGTAGGGGTTAACTACACGTTCAGGTAAAGAACAGAGATAGGTGAGATTGTCATCACGATAAGGTAATTTAGAAATATCTTGGTTTAGAGAAGTAATTGACTACCAAGATTTCCTTTCCTATAAAATTCCTCTTGGTAAAGCACAATCAATTTGGATTATTGGTTATTGACACAAGATAACGGGACCAAGTCCTAATAAGCAGGTGGCGTGTGACATTTCGGTAGCAGCGTTGTTACCATCTTTAGCCAGATATACAGAATGAGAAATTTAACCACAGCATATATATTCGGTTTATCATTTATATCTTCTATATCAACGATATTTCTCTTCTATGTATATATATCATGTTCATACATTTTTGTTTTGTGTATATCCTTCCCCCCGTTATTTACCATATTGTTGTAATTATTTAACCTTATAAAATTACTTGAAAACTTTCTCCATAGATTGTATAGATTTTTTATTCAAATGAACTTGTGACAAGCTTGTCACAAGTTCATTTGAATAAAAAATCTTTTCTCTTTAATCATTCTTATCGTTTTATATTTAACCTTATATTTATTTTGCCCTATGTAACCTTATATATTCATTTGTTTTGCCTTTGTATTATAAGATTATCACATGCACCCCATTATCTATAGCTAAATAAAGAATTTTAAGATATGTTTTAGGAATTGTACATATCTATGTTAACACGCACAATTCCTTGGCGCCCTTAATGATTATGTTTACCTAGGAGGTCCTAAGAGTTTGTTTGTATAGAATAGATGCTTAGACCACCCCACACCTCCACCCATTGGGACTATGGCTGGCAACATGTGGACTCACCTCACACCTGGGTCAAGAACCTCTGACGTACAAACAATGAAAGATGGGCTAGTACTTTGCCCACTAAATGGTAGGATGAGATTTCCCTCAATATTACGATGAACTAACATGTTCCAGGTTAACGGCCCATGTGTTCCTCCTTTGCCCGAGTGTCAGTGATTGCATACTGGTATCGTAAAAGAATGCATTTCTCCCAATCTCATATTTCTCATAGAGTATGAACAGATATGAATTAGAAAAAAAAAACACATTCTTTCACTCTGGCAGGGGAGGAATTGTTGGGTCAGATTTTTCCACCAAACAGACCCAGCAAAGATGTAAACATTCTTTTACATCATATGTATATACACGCAGTGTCTCGCCGAGAGTGTTTGGTGTCCAGATGGAAGACACAGCCCTGGACGTGAATCCCAAGATCTGCCAGGGGAAGACAGCCCTGGAAGCGTATACCAAGATCTGCTGTAGAAGGATGACATCGGCCCTGCTTAAGCAGCCAGATGCCCAATGCTCTAAAGACCCAAAGCCGGGGAAGATACCCAGTCGGAGATGACACTGGCCCTGTCCATACCGACCAACCCTCCACAGAAGGACAACGACGAGGCCGATTAAGAGATGAATAAATGGGATTAGCTCTGGGCACGTATCCCAAAGCCCGCTGCAAAAAAAGGCCGAGACGAAGAATGTACAAAGAGCACATGTACAAATGTATATAAATTGTTCCTTCCTTTATATGCAAGAAGAGGGGTCCAAAGTCTTATTACCAGTTCGAAAATTTCTAAATTTAAGTTTTATTCAAAAAGGATAAAATTAATTATATACATGGTTTAGATAAATTAGGTATATATATTTTGATAGCAATATAAAAATAATACCAGCTCGAAAAATTCTAAATTTTATTTTATTCAAAAAGGATAAAATTAATTATATACATGGTTTAGATAATTAGGTATATATATTTTGATAGCGATATAGAAAATTTAATTTTTTTTTAAAGAAAATTTACTAAAGAAAACTTTTAAGGAATAAACCTATCATATTTTATTGTTTTATTATTTAATTCAAATTTCTTTTACAAAAAAAAAAGGGGAAAGGAATAATATTTTACCTTTTATTCTTTGAATATATCTGCGAAATTAAATGAACTTACTTCTTACTCTGTAAGATGATGATAAATTTTTGGGGGCGGGGGCGTGGTCAAGATCACGTGCGTGTTTTTTTCGACGAATGAAAATGCCAACCAATAGGAACTTTGGCGCGAGCAGCGAATGAAAATGGACAGGGGCAAGCATAAAAGAGGGTTGCTTTGCCAAAATCGAGGCTTTTTTTTGCTTTTTGAATCGATGTCGCTCAGTCTAGACAGTTTTTGATCGAGCGTCCAAGCAAGCTGGGGCAAGTTTCCAGGAAGGAGGAGAGCGATTTCTTATCAGGAGAGGTATGCGGTCGAGATACTAGGTAAGTTAATTTAGATTTTGTCGTAAAGGTCTATATAGTAAAACATGGCGAAGCCATGATAGATGTCTAAGAAATTTCCTTTTTATGTTTAGCCAACTTGTTTTGCCAACTATGGCGAGTTTAGTTAGTAAGAAAAAGACAGGCGAACAGAGAGGTGGTCCTGACGGTGCGTATAGAGATACAATGGTAGGTTGAAATTTTTTAATTCTTTATGTATGGGCCCAAAATGGGCTTCTTTATATGTCAGAAGATATATACATAGTTCTTAATAGGTAGAAATTAAAATTTTTTTGTGGTAAAGATCACTATATGGTACATATAGTGAATAGAAATTTTCAAATTTTTTTTTTATTATTTCGACAATATAGGATATTGAAGAAATGTCTTTAATAATAAGAAAGGAAATCCGCCTTGCATATAATATCTATCTCCAATTTTTTTTTATTACATGCAGTATTTTAATTGTAATAAATTTTCTATATATTTTGAATTTAATATTTGCATTTTTTTATTTTATTTCACCAAAAACAATCAAACAAACAAATATTTTGGTACTATGTAGTATTGAGGTTGAAACTTGTTTAGATTAATGTTTAAGCAGTAGCCGTGGCGAAATATATTTTTTTAATTTTATTTCATCAAAAACAATCAAACAAACAAATATTTTGGTACTATATAATATTGAGGTTGAAACTTGTTTAGATTAGTGTTTAAGCAGTAGCCGTGGTGAAATTTTATTGAAGGAGATTTTCTTTTTATGAGTTTAGGACATTGTCTAACATTCAATATTGGAGACAATCATTAAACTTGAAAACAATCTTATAATTGGCACTCAACTACAAATCACATGTAAACCCGGGTGTACACTATATTTACTGAATATATATCTACGTTGAGACTACTTTGAGCTAGCCAGGCTAAGATAGAAACGCTTCCAAATTGGAAAGTAAGAGGGAAACTTACAAAATCTAGAAAGGAAATCTGGAATAATATTATCCTTTCCTTTTTTATGCTTAATTTCAAAATTAAAATTTGAAAGAGTTAGAGCCCATCTATGAAGTCTATTTGCAATGAGTGGAGGCAAATTTGTTTTATCTCCAAAAATAGTAATTAAGGGCTTGTGATCAGTATAAATGGTGAATTTCCTACCAAAAAGGTATTTTATTAAATTTATTTACTGCAAAAACAATTGCAAGTTCTTCTCTTTCAACTTGAGAATATTTTCTTTCATGAACATTTAAAGTTCTGGAAATGAAACACACAGGCCTTTCCTCCCCATCCTTCAAATGTGAAAGGGTTGCTCCTATTCCCACCTGACTTGCATCACAAGAAAGAATCAAAGGCAAATTTAGGGAATAATGCGATAAACATGAGGTCTCATCTAATGCATTTTTACAGGAATTGAAAGATCCATCTGTCTCAACATTCCAAGACCATTTCACATTCTTTTTAATAGGTTGTATAAAGGATATGCTAAATCTGAAAGATTTGGCAAAAAATTACTATAAAATGACAAATATCCAAGGAAGCTTTTTAATTCAGATATATTCTTAGGAACTGGACAATTCTTTATGCAAGCTAGCTTGTCTTTCAAGGGGTATATACCAAATCCATCAATTTTATGTCCAAGATATTCAATCTCATTTTTAACAAACAAGCACTTATTTTTGTTTATCGCAAAATTATTTTCTTTAAGAATATTAAGTGTTCTCTTAAGAATATCTAAATGGTTTTCCAAATTCTCTGATGCAATAAGAATATCATCAAAATAGATGTAAACATCATTGATTCCCGAGAAGAAGGATTCCATTGTCTTCTGAAATATTTCAGAAGCAGTCTTTATACCAAAAGCCAAACGATTATATTTATATAAACCTTTGTGAGTGGAGACAACCAAATACTTTTTTTGAAATATCATCCATCTCAATTTGATGGTAAGCCTTTGACAAATCTAATTTAGTAAATAATTTCTTTCCTTGAAAATTATTTAAGACTGAATCAATGTTAGGGATAGGATATTTAACATCCTCTAAGTAAGGATTTAAACTCTTTTTAAATTCAGCGCAAAGTCTAATTTGGCCATCTGGTTTTGCAACACAAACAAGTGGTGAAGCACAATCACTTCTATCTATAGGAGACAAAATATTCAAATCAACCAATTTATCAATTTCATCTTCCACCAGTTGTTTTAAGGCAAAAGGAACTTGTCTGAATTTGTAAAATTTTGGGATAAAGTCAGCCTTCACATCAAGATGGCATTTGATACCTTTAATAGGGCCAGATTTGTATTCAAAAATGGATTTATAATCATTTATAAGTGACTCTACATTAAATGAGTCCAATTTATGTAAAGAATTGAAAGAAATATAAAAAAACTAAGGAAATCTCTTGCCAAAAGAAATTTAGAGAAATTTAAATCAGTTATGAGTATCTCAATCACCCTAGAAACATTTCTAAATTTTATATCAAATTTAGCCTTGCCTAAAATAGGTATTTTAGAACTAGTATAGCCTGTTAAGATGATATCACATTTGTTTAACTCAATATTTTAAAATATTTAAAGTAAACACATTTAGTTAAAGTAGTAATGGCTGCACCAGTATCAATTTCAGCCAAAAGTTCAATCTCATTCACATACACAGTTTCAGTTAAAGGAGGATGTAAATTTATATTATACAATGACAAACTATTTTGAGAATTTGAAGGAATATTAACATTAGGGTGCGACTTAAATTTATTAAATTCTTTTTAGAATTTATGGGCAAATTATGGTCAGACCTGTCTTTTTTATAGCATATTGTGGAAATATGACCTAATTAACCACAAACTCTACAAGTAGCAGATTTAAAAAACAATTATAATGAAGATGGTTAGTCTTACCACAGTGTTTACAGGTATTATTAATGGCGTGAAGATACTGTGGGGACTGATGGGCATTTTCGGATCCTTTGATATTATGTAGCTCATTATCCGCTGATTCCGCAGACAGAGATATGTCTACTGCACCATCAAGAGTTAAGTTTTCTTCTTGTAGGAGTTTCTTTTGGGTAGATGAATCAATGATGCCAGCAACAAATCTGTCACGTAAGGATTCTTGTAAAAAAATCTCCAAAAGAACACTTTTGAGCTTGGTCTTTTAGGCGTATCATATATTTAGAAATAGTTTCTCCAGACTTTTGATCCATTTTCTGAAATATGAATCTTTCATATATTATACTAGACGAATGACCCGGGCAACGCCCGTGTTTTACCCGATTGAATGTTTTTATTCAAATACTATTTGTTACAATTATAAATTGGAACCGTGGATGTCACTCTTGTGAAACGTCCCGCTCCAAACTTTACATGTACATTAGGTCAGCTGGTATTACCCCTCATTTTCACCGCTAGAGGCGCGAGCGAATTGACTTTTTGTAAATATACATAATTATAAAGATAGAAGCTTCTATAGAAGATAATGATCATAATGATGATGCGCGCGCATCCGTGACAGCGATGAGGAATTGAGGAAAGACGGTCGTGACTATATATTAATGACGAATGACCTGGGCAACGCCCGGGTTTTACCCGATTAAATGTTTTTATTCAAATACTATTTGTTACAATTATAAATTGGCGCCGTGGATGTCACACTTGTGAAACGTCCCGCTGCAAACTTTGTGTCTGAGAAGCGATATTTTTATAGAAAGATGATCTGGCTTTTGTTTTCTGCTCGAATGAATGTTTTTCTGTTAGAATTTTGTTCCTGCGTACAAAATAATGAACTGGTTTCACCCGTGGTCTCTGCTTTTTGGAATTTTTCCCGATATAATTTTGTATCTGATAATCAAACATGATACAGCAAAATCGTCATCATCATTTTCTGACTAAAATTATATAGTTTTAATAATTGATTTATATATTTTTTAAAATAGCCTATCGTCTTCCCCGTATTTTTTTTACCTATGTATGGACATTTTGGTTTGAATTAGTGAACTACTGCGAATTTGTATACCGGACATACAAACAAACATACAAACAGACAAACATACAAACATTCATTTTTATATATATGTTGGGGCACGTTTTTGTAACCATACCCCAACAGAAGGCGTATGTATATTCAACATCAGATGGATACATGGCTTCCCTCCCACATAGACTTATAGACCACCTTTTTGCCCAAAAACCTAGACAATTGATGACACCAGACTTCCATGCCGAAAGCTGATGCCTGGTGAAGAAGACACCAGTGACATCCAGAGACATCCGCGCTGGAAGCTGTTGTTCCATATGTACATATATTCCTCTCACCAAAAATTTAGGTAGAGATGACCAGAAGAAATGGAGAAGGAAGATCTCTAAAAGACTGAACCTTATAAAATATCCTTCCCGAGAAAGGAAAGCGTTATATTACAGTTCAAGTGAAAAGGGGCCTGTGTCGATTTTTAGCTAAGACGGAGGGGGGGCGATATATATATACCGTCCCAAGAAAAGGGAGGATCGTATTACAGCCCATGTGGAGGAGGCCTGGGGTCTGATGAAATTTTACACTATTGCCGTGGCTGTTTCTCTCTTTAGATTTTTTTGTTTTGGTAATACTATATGTTCTATTTTGATGGGAGAGGCCTGGGGCGTCTGTGAAATCGTATACTGGAGCCGTTGGCCATTTTGATTGGTGTTTCTTTCGGCGAATGAAAATGCCAGCCAATAGAAACTTTGGCGCGGCCAGCGAATGAAAACAGAGAGACAAGAATAAAAGAGGGTTTCTTTGCCAAAAGGCAGATTGAATCTGAGTCGCCCAGTGAGAGGACAGTCTTCAGTCGGGAGACCAGACCTTTGCCGGCACTTTCGAGAAAAGGTAAGCCATTTGTCATTATGACTTAGCGCCCCCCCCCCCCCTTTTTGTGTAGTAACCAACCTAGATTTCGCATGGGCCCTAAAGGGCTATAAAGTAACTTCAGGTCACCTCTATCTAAATTTTACTATGTAAATAGCATATCTCGTCAGTATAGACATGTTCCCAAATTTTAATTTATTTAAATAAATATCTAGAGAAATTTTCTTGTTTCCTCTCATACATATTTCATTCCTTTTGCTTTATGGTACTACCCCCCCACACCTTAATTTCACAAATTGTACAAAATATAGAACTACCGACTCTGTTGGAATAGAGTTGTGTACTATATCTTTGCTGTGATATATTGACACAGCAACAGTTGCAAATTAAGACTTTATTAGGGCTACTTTGAGGGTATCTATCTGTCAGGTTTTAGTAATGTTTGTACTTTTATGTGTTTCAGTGCGTTATTCCATCATATTTACCATTATACCATATTTTCTGATTCCTCGGGCTATTGTTACGCTGTTAGGAGGGTACGGCATGATGCAAACAGATTTGTATGTTTGACTATTGTTTGTGTTATTTGGGCTATAAAAATGCCTTAATATGAATCTATATACAGTTGATCTGTAGAAATTATAGAGATCTGTTGCTATAATTTTCCTCTATGAAATAGCTCCCAGCGTCTTCAGTGGGTTGCTAAACCTCCAGAAGGAGTTTTTTATAGATTGCCCAATTTAATAACGATTTCATGGGTTGTCTGATGAAATTGTATACTAGTGTCGTGGCTGTTTCCATCTTTAGACCTTTGTTCTGACAATATTATATGCTCGATCCCTGCTTTAACTCAACTCTTAATCAATTACAGAGTTTCCCCCCTTTTTTTATTTTATTTATCCTGTTTGCACAAATTGCATTACATGTGATGATGTAAAGACATATGTCGATAGTGCATCATTGACAGCTGTGCTTCTATTATACAACATTAAGGTCTTGCTGCGGGTTATATACATGGGGTTGTTGGCCTAAATTGCTATATATATATATATACTTAAGTAAGGAAACTTTAATAAGTCACATTGTGTATCCTCCCTTTTCATCTATCCAAACCGGGAACGCAACATATATAGAGATTTACTCTTCATTGTTGGCTTTTTTTATTATATTTACTCTTCATTGTTGGCTTTTTATCTTACATTCACTCTTCATTGTTGGCTTTTTATATTATATTTACTCTTCATTGTTGGCTTTTTATCTTACATTCATTCTTCATTGTTGGCTTTTTATATTACATTTACTATTCATTGTTGGCTTTTTATCTTACATTCACTCTGTTGGCTTTTTATATTGCATTTACTCTTCATTGTTGGCTTTTTATCTTACATTCACTCTTCATTGTTGGCTTTTTATATTATATTTACTCTTCATTGTTGGCTTTTTATCTTACATTTATTCTTCATTGTTGGCTTTTTATATTACATTTACTCTTCATTGTTGTCTTTTTATATTATATTTACTCTTCATTGTTGGCTTTTTATCTTACATTTATTCTTCATTGTTGGCTTTTTATATTATATTTACTCTTCATTGTTGGCTTTTTATCTTACATTTATTCTTCATTGTTGGCTTTTTATATTACATTTACTCTTTATTGTTGGCTTTATATCTTACATTCATTCTTCATTGTTGGCTTTTTATCTTACATCTATTCTTCATTGTTGGCTTTTTATATTACATTCACTCTTCATTGTTGGCTTTTTATCTTACATTCAATCTTAATTGTTGGCTTTTTATATCATATTTACTCTTCATTGTTGGCTTTTTATCTTACATTCATTCTTCATTGTTGGCTTTTTATATTATATTAATGATGATGCGCGCGCATCCGTGACAGCGATGAGGAATTGAGGAAAGACGGTCGTGACTATATATGTTGATAATCAAAATTGTACCTTATCATTAGATTTGGTCTTATTACCTTCTGCTTCTAATCTATATTCCAAATTGTACCTTATCAGTAGATTTGGTCTTATTACCTTCTAATCTATAATCCAAATTATTTGGATAATGATAATGATCATAATGATGATGCGCGCGCATCCGTAACAGAACCGGCCGGCCGGCCGGCCCGCCCGCCCGCCCGCCCATGACGGTCGTGACTATATATAGGGATTAGTTTTTGGATTAAAATGTTTTAATAAGATCGTACATAATTTATCAAAAGAAACTTGAGCAACTTCCTCTGGAAAAACTAAATTTCGCAAGATACTAAAATATTTAGGGCCTATACTTGAAATAAGAAATGGCGTCTTAAAATCTTCCTTGTTTTAGAAATTAACATAAATTGTTTTAAGCGATATATATAATTTTCCACATTTTCTAAATTCTCATCAAATTTCTCAAACATACCTGAAGACATATTTGAAGTAAAATTTCTTCTCCCAAATCAATTTCTTTGTTCTTTACAAAATTCGCTTTTCCTCGTCGCCAGTTGTTTTGTGCTTGTCATTAATATTTAAAACACATTTACATTTTATATATTTTATTCAATTACGATCAAAATTACATAAACATCACATTTAGTTATATATCATCACAAACAATTATATCCCATCACTACCTAACATTAAGCCAACTAGAATTTGTTTTAACCGATTGATTAGTTCTGTTGGAGGCTAAATTTAATTCGTATTTCGTCATTGTAAATATAAAAGTAATATTAGAGTCTGATAGGTTTCTATTCAATGTTGAATATTAATGGTGAAAATTATTTTATAAGAAATTGCACTTCATATATATTTAAAGATAAATGAAAGATACACCATTTTTATGTTACTATAATTATTTTATTCTTTTTACAATTCTTACACACGTGCTCATTATATGTCGAACATTTTGTTGTCTCCAAGATAATGATAACAAGATGATCAAAACAGAGTAATGTAATAATATATCACTGATATATTATCTTTGAACAAAACAGATCATTCCTCCTTCCTTATATTGTACATAGTTGGAGAAAACCGGCAAGGAGGGCATCGAGGTCGGGTAGATCTCCTAGGCGGAGGTGACGTGGAAATTTGAGGGTCTTGTTCCAGTCGGTGAGGTCCTGCTCCAGCGTTGTCCAAGGTCCAATCAGAATCTTCAGCATATTTGGTATCTGAACCTGTCCTCATCTGATTGACATGCACTTTAAATGTGCCTTTTAGGTTCTTTACTAGATAAACATTGTAACCTAGTCGTCGTATCACCTGGGCCTTGAACCATTTGCGCCTATTTTGTATTACTCTTGTAAACAGCACTTTATCTCCAACTTGAAAATGTCGCCTTCCACACTCATTCCTCCCAAAAGTCCTCTGGATAAATTCAGAGTTCAAGCAATTTACAAATGTTCTAGGCACAAAACTTAGGAGACGTTCTACAGGAGGCTTATCTAAAGAGGTAGGCGTATTTCTATAATTAAACAGAACATTTTGTAAAATACAGTCCATATTTGAGTTTGGAGATTCCTCTAACGACTTTTCCAGAGATTTTTTTATTATTCTTACCGAAACTTCAGCAATTCCGTTAGACGAGGGATTATATGCTGGCGAGGTTAAGTGGTATACATTATTTTTCCGTAAGAACTCCTTAAATTCAAGCGAATTGAAGGGGGGGCCATTGTCAGACACTAAGCATTGCGGTAAATCATACCTGGCGAAACACTCCCGTAGAAGCTTAATATTTTCTTGCGAAGTAGTACCTCTAACTGGGAATACTTCAATCCAATTTGAATTTGCATCTACTACCAATAAATAACAATCACCTCTGAAATAGAAATGGTCAACATGAACTCGCTGCCACGGTTGGTTATTCCTGGGCCAAGGTGTGTTCTCAGCAGGAGGAGCTGTCTGATGATGCATACAGGGAGAACATTCCTTCACAAACTCTTCAATTTGACTATCCATTTTTGGCCACCAAACCGAAGATCTGGCTAGAGATTTCATGCGATTGATTCCTATATGACCTTGATGAAGTAACGTCAACATTTGATCTTGACAGGTTCTTGGAATCACTGCCCTAGAATCAACAAAAATGCATCCCTGCAGTATAGAAAAATTGTCCAATTTTGAAAGGAATGGTTTCATTGTTTCATCCTTTTTTGCTAACTGAGGGTATTTTAATAGATATTCCTTGAGCTTATTTAAAACCGGATCTTTATTGGTTTCTTCTTCAATAATGAGGTGGTCCAATGGAGTTACATTTAAAAATGATATATCATGTATCACCAAATCAATGTTGTCTTCCCTTGAATTTATTTCCTCAAGTGGAAGTCTTGAAAATGCATCCGCACAGAGCATGGTATCTTTATTTGTATATCTAATATCGAAATCGAAATTTGACAACTCTAAAGCCCACCTATGCAAGCGATTTGCAATTAATGGCGGAAGAAGTCTTTTGTTTCCAAAAACAGTCGTTAAAGCTTTATGATCACTCTTTAACACAAATTTTCTCCCAAACAAGTATTGTCTCAGTTTGGAAGTTGCAAACACAATAGCAAGTGCTTCTTTCTCAGTCTGAGAGTATTTGGCTTCTGCACTTGACAATGTTCTGGAAACAAAGGTGATTGGCTTCTTTTCCCCTTCCACAATATGACACAAGACCCCACTTATGCCATAGGCAGATGCATCGCAGGTTAAAGTTAATGGAAGCTTCATTGAATAGTGAATAAGCGCCTGGGAATTTAATAGAGTTAACTTCAAATTCAAAAATGCTTTTTCGCATTGGCTAGACCATTTCCAACGATTGTCCTTCTTTAGGAGTTGATAAAGAGGACCAGCTAAGGTTGACATATTAGGTATGTATTTTGAATAGAAGCTCAACATCCCTAGTAAACTCTTCAATGATGTTTTGTCGAAAGGCTTTTTGCACCTTTCTAATGCTTCAAATTTCTTTGAATCTGGTTTAACACCATCTTCATTTATAATATGACCTAGAAAACAAATGTATTTTTTAAAAAATAGGCATTTTTCTTTATTAAGGGTTAAATGTAGCTCTTTCAATTTATCGAAGATCATTTTTAAAATTCTGTAATGTTCTTGTTCATCTTTAGAACCAATGAAAATATCATCTAAGTATATCACCATGTTGGGAACATCATGAAAAAGACTGTCCATACACCTCTGGAAAATGGCTGAAGCTGGACTGATGCCAAAGGGCAATCTATTATATCGGTAAAGTCCTCTATGGGTAGATACCACTAGCAGATTTTTTGATGCTTCATCCATTTCAATTTGATGATATGCGGAGGAGAGATCCAATTTGGTAAAAATCTTGTTTCCTCCTAGATTTCCCAACATTGTTTCTATAGTAGGTAATGGATATTTCTCATCTTCAATGCAATTATTCAAAGTATTTTTAAAATCACCACACAAACGTAGTTCTCCATTTGACTTTATTACCGTTACTAAAGGCGTGGACCAATCACTAGCATTTACCTTTTCAATTATTTGAATTTGTTCAAGTCTGTCTAGTTCTTTGTCTATCTTCTCTTTAATGGAAAAGGGTACTGGTCTAAATTAAAAAAAATTTGGGCTTTGCATTTGGCCTCAATGATATTGAACCTTTAATGCCCTGAATTGGTAAATCTTTATTTTCAAATACTCTTTTATATGCTTCTAAAAACAGTTCTAAATTTGAAATTACATTTATATTATTACAGATATCAAAAACGTAATTGGGCCAATCAGCTTTTAAAATTCTTATCCAATTTCTGCCCAGTAACGGCGTTTGGTTATTAAACTGGCCTGTCACAATTAGAGGTAGTTTTTCCTGATAGTGTTTGTAACTAACATTTACCAAGCATTTTCCAAAAACTGGAATCAAATTTCCCGAAAAACTTTTCAAATGTCCACTGTATTTCTCTATATATTGTTACATCATGATTAATGGCGTATTTCTTATATTATTTTTAATATATTTGAAATTTAAATTATATATTTATTTATTTTTATATAAAATATTCTATGATATTTATTTAAAACAGATTAGATTATCATCATTTGTATTTAGGTACACGTGTGACTTCACTGCTCTCTTTGATGTGGGAAAATAAATAAAGCATTCTGGAGGTTACTTAAAGTAGACTTATCTCATTATTCCCTTATATAAATTTGTAGGATGGTTGAAACACGCTCTGGTAAGATGCAAGACCCAGCACAGGAGAGAATCGTGGCTGAAGAGTCTGCCAAGCCGCAACCTGGTGCAACAATTGGTAGAGATGCTAGTTCCGACCCAGTTGTCCTGAATCCCAACATCGACATCCCCAAGTATGATGGAACGGAAGACCCTCGCCCATGGATTGAATCTCTTGAAGAAATTGGCTTCCTGTACCATTGGGCAGACTACATTATCTCTCGTTATGCCGCCATGAACATGACGGGAAGCGCTAAAACCTGGTTGAATTTACACAAAACTAGTTTCACGAGCTGGGAAAATATTAAAATCCGCCTCATTCAGGATTTTTCTTTGGACGCGAATAAAGAAGAACTTAGAATGAAGATCAACAGAATCCAACACTGGAATGAACCAGCAATCAGGTTCGCGGAAGACATTCTAGTGTTGTGCAACAAGGTTGACCTCGCAATGGAAGAAGAAACAAAAATTGAACATGTTATTGGAGGACTGAAAAAAGAGTACTCATTTGCGCTCTACCTGAACCCTCCTAAAACGACCGATGACCTTCTTGTCGTGTGCAAGAAAATGGATTCTTTTGAAAAGAAGTATCGGGAACGTGTGGAGAAATCCAGAAACCTATATAACGGTCCACGCTATTCTAGACCCCAACAACAATCGAGGTACGTGCCGCCGACTGCCGCACGAAACTACCAGACCACTTTCAGGCCCCAAGACCCTGTTTCCAATAATTACAAGAACGACTCCCCTCCTACTCCCAGACAGTATCGAAACAACTTTCCCCAGCCCTCTACCCCTAGACGTCCTTATAATCCTAACTTTGTGCCAAAACCAAACCTTCAGAGAAACACCTACAATAAAAGCCAAGAAGTGAGCAAAAATAGGACGGAAGATGGAAGACCAATCTGCTTTAAATGTAACAAGCCAGGGCACGTGGCCCGTTATTGTAGGGTCAAGTTTATAAGAATCTTAGAAGAGGATCCAGCAGATACCCAAGAGAAGGTCGAAGAGAAATGCCAAATGAATGAAATATCAGAGAAATCAGGACCTCGGCTTTATGCCGATGTATGTCATAACACACAGACAAATATTCCTACCCGGAATAGATATTCCGTGTTGGAAGATTTAAACTAAGCGTCGCGCCTGAATCTGTCAATCAAAGCAAGTCGACCATAAACGGAATCAAGAAGTTGGACCCTAAATACAAATTAAAAATTAACGTGGACAAGATAGGGACTTTTGAAGCTTTGGTTGATACAGGTGCTGACCTCTCAGTGGTCGACCTCAGAACGGCCCTCGATACAGGCCATGGTATAAGTAAACTCGCAAAAATTTGTGCAGGACCCGATGGAAAAAAATTGGACATGGTAGGAAGTATATTTTTAAATATAAAAATTGATGACGAAACATTATCACACAACTTTGTGATATTGAAAACGCATTTACGGACATTAATTCTTGGGAGAGATTTCCTTAAGAAAATGAACGCAAAAATAGATTGTAAGCAAGAAACTATCAAATACGATTTGACGAATAATCATGACGAAATCAATTTTGAAATGTTGAAAATAAAGAGTGCCAAGGATTCCATTGTACCGGAATGTTCCATGAAATTGATCAAGGCATTGGTAGAAACAGAGGATGGAGAATATATTATCGAGGAGAGCAGCAAAATGTTTCAAACAAATGGACTTCGTCTAGCAAGAAGCTTGATCAATGTTATAAATAGGGAAACACACATCTGGATAAATAATCCGTATCCTCGACCGTTAAAAATAATGAAAAACCAAACATTGGCTTTTGGAAGTAGTCCAGCGAAAATAAATGTGAGTCGAGAAAGAGAGGTAGAAGAGAACAAAGAACCTAGATTCCAAATAAACGAAAATCTTTCACCAAAGGAACAGAAGGAGTTAAAACAAGTTTTAGAAAGGTATGGAGATCTTTTTTCGTCGAGATTAGGGAGAACCAATTTGGCAAAACATCGGATAGACACAGAAGACGCGAAGCCAATTAAACACAAGCCTTACCGGGTAAGTGCTAAAGAACGAGATATTATAAAAGAGCAAATTGACGAGATGCTCACAGAAGGCATAATTAGGCCATCTTCTAGCCCCTGGTCTTTTTCAGTAATATTGGTCAAGAAGCGAGATGGTAAATACAGATTTTGTGTGGACTACAGAAAACTGAATAATGTGACAGTAAAAGATGTCTATCCGATCCCTAGAATAGACGAAGTTATGGATACTCTCCAAGGATCTACACACTTCTCAGCAATAGACCTCAGATCTGGATATTGGCAAGTTGAAGTCGAAGAGAGAGACAAAGAGAAAACAGCTTTCACTACAGCACATGGATTATATGAATTCAACGTGATGCCTTTTGGACTTTGTAACGCGCCTGCTACCTTTGAGAGAAATATGGAGAATATGCTTGGAAATCTGAGATGGCAAATTTGTTTGTGTTATCTGGATGATGTTATCATATATAGCCCGGATTTTCCAACGCACCTCAAAAGACTTGAAGCTGTTTTTAGATGTTTTCGTGAATCTAATTTAAGGTTAAACGACAAAAAATGCCGATTTGCTTTTGAAGAATTGGAGATTCTCGGCTATATAACGAGCAAACATGGTATAAAACCCGCGGAACATAACATCAAAGCTGTCAGAAATTTTCCTCGGCCCAAAAAGGTCAAAGAAGTACAATCCTTTTTGGGAATGTGTTCATATTATAGAAAATTTATCAAAGACTTCTCAAAAATTGCTGACCCTTTGACCAACCTTATAAAAAAAAGTGTATCATTTACCTGGACAGAAAGACAAGAGGAAGCGTTTCAAACCCTAAAAACAGCACTATTAAGTCCACCAATTTTAGGTCACTTCAATCCAAATGCACCTACTTATGTTCATACTGATGCGTCCAACATCGGCATAGGTGCAACACTTGTCCAAGACATCGGTGGTGAAGAGAAGGTGATCTCATATTTGAGTCGTACCCTAAGTAAAGCGGAGCAAAATTATTCAACCACTGAAAAAGAATGTCTGGCCGTTGTCTGGTCAATGTCAAAATTACGACCCTACCTTTATGGAAGACACTTTAAAATAGTAACAGACCACCACGCCTTATGCTGGCTCAAAAACTTGAAGGATCCAACAGGTCGATTGGCAAGATGGGCATTGAAAATTCAAGAATATGACTTCGATATAATACATAAATCAGGAAAGAAGCATCTGGACGCCGATGGCTTATCTAGGGGACCCTTACCAGAAACTGATTGGGATGAGGATTTTGAAAGGCTATTTTTAAATCAAATAACAGACGAATAGGATAAGTTTATCGAAAGTGTTAAGAAAAACCTTAATGGAAGCAGGCGATCAATTGCGCAAAACTTTAAAGTAGAAGATGGATGCCTCTTTAAGAAAAATCGAACCCTGAAGGCAGGGCGTGGTTGCTTGTGGTTCCAGAGAAGAAAAGAGAGAAATTATGAAAGAATATCACAATCATATGTCGAATGGCCATCTGGGTGTCGCCAGAACCATGTACCGAATAAAGAGTAAATACTTTTGGCCATCCATGCTAAAGGATGTCTCAGAGTTCTTTAAGACGTGTCACCTTTGCCAAAGTAGAAAAGGCTCAAACCAATTACCTTCTGGACTACTACAGCCCATTCCCCCAGCCAACTTTCCTTTCGAAAGAATTGGAATTGACTTTGTTGGTCCATTGCCATCTACGAAAAACAGAAAAAAATGGATAATCGTGCTGACGGACTACTACACTAGATATGCAGAAACAAAAGCAGTCTCGGAAGCAACAGTGAAAGAAGTTTCAAAATTTCTAGTAGAGGATATTTTTCTCCGGCACGGAGCCCCACAATATCTTATTAGTGACAGAGGCTCTCAATTTACCAGTAATTTAATGAAAGAGGTGATGAAAACGTGCAAGATTAAACATTGCTTCACAACGAGCTATCATCCCCAGACTAATGGATTGACAGAGCGGTTAAATAGAACATTGATCAATATGCTCAGTATGTATGTGAACACTGATCAGAAGAATTGGGACGAAATACTCCCATTCATCACTCACGCTTACAATACTACAATTCAGGAAACCACAGGATATTCTCCCTTTTTCCTGATGTTTGGAAGAGAACCCACGTCTCTTTTGGACGACAGGAATATCTCGGTGGACATTGACAAGGATGATTATGATGAATACATAAAACATCACTTAGACAAAATAAACAGAACAAGAAAATTAGTTATTAACAACACAATAAAGACTCAAGAAAGAATGAAAAAGAACTATGACAAGAAACACATGGAAAGAAGCTACGAACCAGGAGAATTAGTAGCAGTTTGGACACCAATTAGGAAAATAGAAAAGTGTGAGAAACTACTGAGAAAATATTTTGGCCCATATAGAATATTAAAGAAGCTGTCCAACGTAAATTACTTAATTGAACCAAAAGATAATCCTGGCCAAGACCCATTGATTGTCCATGTCTCAAGAATCAAACCCTATTTTGAAAGAATTGATGAGGTCAATCACGAGGACGTGACGACCTCTGGAGAGGGGGAAGTGTTACATCATGATTAATGGCGTATTTCTTATATTATTTTTAATATATTTGAAATTTAAATTATATATTTATTTATTTTTATATAAAACTAGCGGACCCGCCCGGCTTCGCCCGGGTTTTACCCGAGTAAAAGTTTGTCTAACGAATCTCTCGATAAAGTGAACATTTTTTTCCCGGTCCCTTGAAAATACTCGATAAGTTGAATAAAATCAATATTAATTGGTTCCCTCGGTAATTGGAAGTTAAAGGAATAGTATCTTGCCTTGGAATTGTATCATTATTCTTGTATCGATGTACCCGGCTTCGCCCGGGTTTTACCCGAGTAAAGGTTTGTTTAACGAATATCTCGATAAAGTGAACATTTTTTCCCTGTCCCTTGAAAAATACTCGATAAGTTGAATAAAATCAATATTAATTGGTTCCCTCGGTAATTGGAAGTTAAAGGAATAGTATCTTGCCTTGGAATTGTATCATTATTCTTGTATGGATGTTCCCGGATTCGCCCGGGTTTTACCCGAGTAAAGGTTTGTTTAACAAATCTCTCGATAAAGTGAAAATTTTTTCGCGGTCCCTTGAAAAAATACTCGATAAGTTGAATAAAATCAATATTAATTGGTTCCCTCGGTAATTGGAAGTTAAAGGAATAGTATCTTGCCTTTGAATTGTATCATTATTCTTGTCTCAAATAAATTGCCGTGTCATCCTGAATTTTGTCTTTCCTAATTTTCTACATTACAAAATCATCGTATCATCATGATAATATTTAGAGCAGATTGTTGAATTATAACAGATAAATTAGAATATTTATCTTGATTATTTCTAGGCGAAAAGTTATTTCAAAAATTTTATTTGCTAGAAACCTTCCCAGTACTATACTAAATAACTTCCCAAAGTTTCATGGCGATCCAATGAGTGGTTTGGTCAGGCATAAAGGACAAACAAACAGACATACACTCATTTTTATATATATAGATATCAAAAGTAATTTTCAAAACAAAAGAGGTGACTTGACATATTTCTGAAAGCACACACACAGACAGATTCATTTATTTATATTATATATATATATATATATATATATATTAACAGTAATTAAACGTAACAATAAGAAAATGTTGATTTTAAAATATTTTAATTTTAAAATATTTTAATTTTTTCATATTTTAAATATGTAAATAGTCTCTTAAGAAAGACCACCTAAAAACATGAATCAACTTGTTTCTCCTGTTGGTGGTCTCTCATTGAAGATTCTAATTGCTATTAAAGAATCTCTAATAGACCTTTAATAAGAGACTGCCTCTTCGAGAGACGGTGTAGCTACGAAATGGATATTCCCGGCTTCGCCCGGATTTTACCCGAGTAAAGGTTTGTCTAACGAATCTCTCGATAAAGTGAACATTTTTTCCCGGTCCCTTGAAAAATACTCGATAAGTTGAATAAAATCATTATTAATTGGTTCCCTCCGTAATTGGAAGTTGAAGGAATAGTATCTTGCCTTGGAATTGTATCATTATTCTTGTCTCAAATAAATTGCCGTGTCATCCTGAATTTTGTCTTTCCTAATTTTCTACATTACAAAATCATCGTATCATCATGATAATATTTAGAGCAGATTGTTGAATTATAACAGATAAATTAGAATATTTATCTTGATTATATCTAGGCGAAAAGTTATTTCTAAAATTTTATTTGCTAGAAACCTTCCCAGTACTATACTAAATAACTTCCCAAAGTTTCATGGCGATCCAATGAGTGGTTTGGTCAGGCATAAAGGACAAACAGACATACATTCATTTTTATATATATATAGAAGATATTCTATGATATTTATTTAAAACAGATTAGATTATCATCATTTGTATTTAGGTACACGTGTGACTTCACTGCTCTCTTTGATGTGGGAAAATAAATAAAGCATTCTGGAGGTTACTTAAAGTAGACTTATCTCATTATTCCCTTATATAAATTTGTAGGATGGTTGAAACACGCTCTGGTAAGATGCAAGACCCAGCACAGGAGAGAATCGTGGCTGAAGAGTCTGCCAAGCCGCAACCTGGTGCAACAATATAGAGTGACATTTTTTAGATTTGTAAGAAAAAATTTCTTTGAAACTACAGACACGTCTGCACCAGTGTCAACCTCCATTATAGTGTCTGCATCTTCAATTTTAACGTTTACCAATATTTTTGGTGCGTTTTCTAATGTGTTGCACTGAATAGTATTCAATTTATTCAGATTGGGTTTATTCATTCCAGAATTTTGAGCTGATTTTTTATTCCAACCTACTGGAGCAATGTGCCCTTTCTTATTGCAAATATAACATTGAGCATTTTTAAATTTGCATAACTTCGTATCGTGGTTAGACTTTCCACAAATTTTGCAAGGATTATTGTATTTACATGGGAATTTAAAATTATTAGATCTGGCTTTCAACTTATCAATATCATGACCAGGATTTTTCATCAAATTTACTTGTGACTTCGCTGCCTCTACAGAATTAGCAATATTTATTGCACTATCAAACGTTAAAAAAGGTTCACTTAGCAGCCTTTTAAGCGTAGCTTCATCGTAGCAACCACTTACAAATTGGTCACACATATTTTCATTTATGTCAGTAAATTTGCACTTGTCTGCCTGAGATTTAAGCCTCAAAACAAATTTTCCCACAGGCTCATTTTCTTTTTGTACAATCTTGTGAAATAAATATCTTTCATAGTGCTTATTTTTTATTGGATATAAATGGTTGGTTAAAACCTCTACTAAATCTTTATATTTAAGGTCACTTGGCCTACTGGGTACCAACAAATCGCGCAAAGTCTTATAAACATTAACATCAATAGACGTTAATAACACAGATACTTTGTCTGCTTCTAATGTTTTGTTCAATTTAAAACATTCTTCTAATTGTTCCAAATAACAATTTAGATCTTCACCTTCACGAAACCTTGGATAATTTGAATTAGTGGTGGCCATACTTACATTAATTCTTCGTCGCCATTTGATACATTTCTATTCAATGTTGAATATTAATGGTGAAAATTATTTTATAAGAAATTGCACTTTATATATATTTAAAGATAAAAGAAAGATACACCATTTTTATGCTACTATAATTATTTTATTCTTTTTACAATTCTTACACACGTGCTCATTATATGTCGAACATTTTGTTGTCTCCAATATGATGATAACAAGATGATCAAAACAGAGTAATGTAATAATATATCACTGATATATTATCTTTAAACAAAACAGATCAAAGTCAATAATAATCAGTAGCCAAGTTGGCGCATATATAAACAAAAGGAATAACTCTTTTGCATTTCAAGCCGACATCGCAAGAACCTCCAAAAACAACGACCCTGTATGCCAACACTGTCACCAAGAAAATCAAACAGTCGACCACCTCCTATTCAGTTGCCCATCCTACCATCTTCAGAGATTCCAGACTGCAACTCTACTTAACACCAGCACATTCAACCAAGAAGCATTGAAGAACCTCCCCAAAAATAAAACAGCCTGGCGACATCTAATCAGTTGGATGTCAACTGCAACAAATAGACAATAAGTCAAAAGACAAACCCGGACAGTTGGCGACTTTCGTACGCTCCATACCTTTTGCAATTGAAGCTAATGTCAAGAAGGAACTTGATGAAATGGAAGCATTGGGCATAATCAAAAAAGTGAATCACCCCACTCCCATCTCCAGTCATATGGTGATAGTTCGCAAGGACGGAAAGATAAGGATATGTCTTGATCCTTCAGACTTTAACAAGATTTTGTTACGAAGAGAGTTTCCTCTCAAACGACTGGAGGACATTGCAGTCCCCTTGCACAAGTCCAAATACTTCACCAAACTAGATTTAAAGAAAAGCTTTTGGCAACTCCCAGTTGATGAAGAAACACAACCATACTTAACTTTTTCAACACCATGGGGAAGATACTCATTCTTACGGGTACCATTTGGTATTAAAACTGCCCCAGAAATAATGCAACAAATTATGACTGATTTACTAAGTGACCTAAAGGGAGTAGAAAACTCAATGGATGATATCCTGATCCATGCACCTGACCTGGATACATTGAGAAAGAGAACTTATGAAGTTCTTTCTTTGCTTAAATCAACTGGAATCAAATTAAACAAAGAAAAATGTGTCTTCGAAAGAGAACAAGTTAAATTTTTAGGACATTTGATATCAAAAGAAGGAATACAAATAGACCCTGGAAAGGTCAAAGCAATAAATGATATCCAGAGTCCTAGAAATCGCAAGGAGCTTCAGCGCTTAATTGGTATGATACAATACTTGCAGAGTTTTTCATACCTAATGCATCGGAAAAGACCAGCTCCTTGTTTGGAACTGGGACCCTTCCCTTGACAATGATCTAGAAGAAATTAAAATTGCATCAAAGAAGGCACCTGCTTTGAAATTCTTTAATCCAAATGCGGCACTGACAATGTCAGTTGATGCTAGTTCGCATGCGATTGGAGCTGTACTTATGCAGGACAACCGTCCTATTGCCTTTGCTTCAGCAACACTAATTGACTACCAGCGCAACTATCCCCAGATTGAGAAAGAGGCCTTAGCAATAAAATTTGGATGCTGAAAGTTTCATGAATACATTTTTGGTAGACCTATCTTGGTAGAAACTGACCATAAGCCTCTCGAAACCATTTTTAAGAAATGCTTGAGCAAATCGCCACTCCGTTTGCAGAGAATATTATTAGAGCTACAGCCCTATGATCTAAAAATAAAATATGTTAGAGGTAAAGATATGTTTATAGCTGATTTACTAAGCAGGGATTGTGTTGAAGAAGAAAAATTTGAAAACGAGCATCTATAAATTCTTCTATGTATTTCTATGCCACAAAGCCTAACAAAGAATGAACTGGTGACGGCAACAGAAACTGATCCAGAACTATCGCAACTAAAGTCACTTCTAATAAATGGATGGCTGGAACACAAGTCTGGAGTTCCAATTGAATGCAGATTATATTGGCCCTTCAGAGAAGAAATCTCTTTGCATGAAGGCTTAATATTCAAAGGACTCCGCATAATAATCCCTAAATCTCTTAGAGCCAAGGTCTTAAAGAGTCTGCACATCGGACATATTGGCATCAACGGCATTCTTCAAAGAGCCAAGGAATCAATTTATTGGCCTGGAGTAACAAAAGATATAATCAACGAAGGAGAAAGGTGTATGATTTGCATTTCCAATTCCAGGAGTAATCAAAAACAAACAATCATTAACAAGGAAATACCCAAAATTCCATGGCAGATTGTAGCATCGGATGTTTTTATGTATAATGACCACAATTATTTACTGGTAACTGATAGTTATTCTGGATATATTGATTTTAAAGAACTTAAATCATTAAATTCTAAAGAAACAATAGTATATTTAAAGGAATGGTTTGCCCAACATGGGATCCCAAAGGTTCTAGAAACTGACAATGGTACCAACTATTGTTCAAGAGAATTCAAGCAATTTTCACAGGAATGGTCATTTACCCACCAAACCTCTAGCCCTCTACACCCTAGGTCCAATGGGTTGGCAGAAAGGGCAGTTCAAACAGCAAAAAGTCTTCTTAGAAAATGTGAAAGAGGAAAAGAAGACATCCAAATGGCACTGTTGAACTATCGAAACACCCCAAGAGAAGGATTAGGTTCACCTGTGCAACGACTTTACAGTCGCCGAACCAGAACCGTGTTGCCAATTAAAGAAGATCTTTTGGAACCATCTGTACTGGAGAAAACTAGTGAAATTCTTAGAAACGCGCGCGCTCGCGCAAGACAAAAATCTTATGGTGATATGCATTCTACATCACATCAGCAACTCTCTGAAAATCAACCAGTGTTCTTGAAAGAGCGTGAAAGAGTTTGGACTCCTGCTACTGTAAGTCAAGCAGTTAAGTCCTAGGTCATATGCAGTGAGATCTCAAGATAGGATATTGCGTCGTAATCAAGCCTTCTTGAGACCTTTTCATGGTGAGCCAGAGGCTCAAACTTCATCCATGGACAATCATAAGGAAATGGAGAACAATGGTCCTCCTCCACTTGAAAGTGAGCACGCATCACCCCACCTGTGCCGACTCTGCTGGACAAGACTGACAAGGGACCCCACCCATCAACGGAGCCCATGGAGCCATCACAGACTTTACCGTCCACTGACCGTAACCCTTTAAGAACAAAGTCTGGACGCCTCATCAAGCCAGTCTCCCGGCTGAACCTTTGAAAAAAAATGGAAAAAAGAAGGAAAAAGGAAAAAAGGAAAAAAAGGGGAGATGTAAATATAAAAGTAATATTAAAGTCAATAATAATCAGTGGCCAAGTTGGCGCATATATAAACAAAAGGAATAACTCTTTTGCATAAATATATGTTGTTTAGTTTGTAATACAATAAATACATTAAGTTTTAGTCTGCTTAATGTTGTTGTTAGTTTTTTAATTAACTACGAAGACAAGTTAATGTTACAGTCATAACCGAATATTTCGTCTTAACCGGCAAAATCTCTTTGGAAAGCATTGAAATTTAACGGGGGAAAAGAAACGGTTCGCGCAAACCGAGAGTTCGTATAATCCGAGTTCGTGATAACGAGGGATTACTGTATATAGAAGATATAGGAAAAAATTATAAAGCTTCATGCTTAAATGATTTGGAAATATTCAACTTGGCAATCCAACCAAGATACCACATCTAGATAAATGGATTAATAAAAGGAAAAAATTTGCAAAGTTGCAAAATAAAAGGAGAGATTAAAACTTCTTACATAGACGACTTTGAATCTCTATCTTAGTAATTCAACCAATATACAATATCTAGAAATTGGATTAATAAAAAGAAAAATTTGCAAAGTTACAAAATAAAAGGAGAGATTAAAACTTCTTACATAGACGAAATCGAATATTTATCTTAGTAATTCAATCAAGATACAATATCTGTTAGCTCAGTTATTATGGTGTCGAAATATGCTATACATTCGAACGATATATATTCTATTTCAATGCATTTCAGAGAATTTATCGATTATATTAAATTACTGGTAAACTGACAAAACACACCATGGCAAACATACACAAAACCAATATATTATTAATACATTTATAAACGCTTAAATAAAAAGAATAAAAAATTTCATTCAAACCATATGTAAACATATATTCAAATTTAGAAATTTGTATTTTACACTAAAATCTATTTTATGTGAAATCTAACTCCCATATCACAACATAGCATGGAGGACAAACCCCAAAGCGGATCAATAAAAAAAAAAATTAATACAATAATATTGTTAGGACGATTTCTATCGTGATGAAGTATGCATTTACTACTTCTACGATTTTGAACGATATACGCCTCATTCTAGTACGCTTTAAGGGGATTTATAATTATATTAAATTATCGATAAAATAACCAAACACATTCAATGACAAGTATAAGATAACACAAACGTTGGTTCAGTTTCCAATATGAAGAGGTATAAAACCACTACACATACAAATTTGAACGATATATGCAGATATAATAAAATTTAAAAAAAAAAGGCTGAAACTGATTTATGTGTTAACACTATGTTTATATATGTAGGCATGTGTAATTGTTTATGAGTAGGGCTATCTATGGGAGTACCATTGGATGAATGAATTTCTTTTGTTGATTATCAGAATATTCAACTCCCCTTTTTTTTTTGTATAAAATAGAATTTCCATTCATATATATATAGTGTATGTCTAGTCTGGTATAAAACACAATGAATACAAAATGATGAAAAACGTATGTGAGATTTTATTATATCTTTTTTTTTCTATATCATGAGACAAAAGGAGATAAAATAAGAGTGAAAGGTTCCATTCTATGCAAGCAAATTCTTTGCTTCTAATCTCATCGATGTATATAAAATAACAAAAAAATTATTTCGAACATGCTATATAGTGGAGGCCATAACTTTACAAAATGGCTTAATGCATTATACCAAAAAAAAAAAAAGAAAACTTACTAAATGCGATATGAAAATTTTCTATTCTATAAGCGGGCTTTTTAGCCCACATGAACTAAATCTAGTAGAATTGTCCTCTTACCATTTAGTTTTATACTCACATTTCTTTCAAGACTCAAACGTTAGATCCTTATTGTCCTCGTCCACGACCGTCCCCGAATGTAACTTGTTTTTCACTGCTCGTCCTGACTTTTCAAAAATCCCCGCGTGACCAAAGAGATTTTTATCTCTTTTACAGAGTGAGAAAAAATATATTTATTTCGTAGAATATATTCGAAAATAAAATAAAAAATTATTCTTTGGAAATAAAAAATAATTTAAATTAATAATTAAAAATAAAAAAAATGTATAGAGACGATTCCTCAAAAAATTTAATGTAGTATTTCTTTTTTAAAATTCTATTGTTATCTTTGAAATATCTAACTTATCTAAAATATATCTAATCTATTAAATATTTTTATTGAAATTTCAACGTGTAGTAATAAAAAAAAATATTGTTGTGTGTGTGTGTGTGACAATTTTTTTTTTTTTGACAATTAAACATTATTTATTGTCTTCTAGACAATGTTATACAATTTCAAAACAAAGATAAATATATTACATAAAGATAAGATAAGAGAAGATATATACATATTTTACAAGATGGGTGATGAAGGAAGGAGACCTCGTCGCTGGAGGGTCCTGGACCAGGCGATGAACAGGTCCTCCACCGCTTCTCCGAACCCAACCTGGACAAAGTAGCGATAGATTCGCAACTTTGCCGACGCCAGGATGGAAAGGGCGTCGTCCTCAAGGCCGGACCCGCCGAAGATCCAAGCATGCAGGTCAGGGGGCCGCCCTATGATGTTGAAGGCCTCTCTGATGAGAGGCCTGATGGAACGGCAGCACCAGTAACGGTGGCCGAGGAAGCGGTCGATGGACCCACAGGCAGGACAGGAGGGGCCGACCGAGGCAGGATGGACCGGATGGGGCAGGGCGTGGAAGGCCAACTTGAGGGCCGCGTCGTCCTCGTGGCCCGAGTAGGCGCAGCGCCGCAGCGAGGCCCAGTCGATTCTGGATGGTGGATTGATGGTGGGCGTCCATCTCGCCAGGAATCTGAAGATGGGCGAGGCGCGGACGATCCAGGGCCCGTCGGGCTGAGCGGGTCGTGAGGCCGTTGAGGAACGGCATAGCCGTCCCCCGCAGCACCACGGCCGCAGCTAAGGAGCTAGATGAGGACGTAGATACCGCCCGGAAGCCCACGGCGTTCTCGGAGGTCAGCCTCCGGCAGAAAGCGCCCAGGGCCGCGGCGTCAGCCAGGGCCGAGCGCGTTGGGCGGGCGATCAGATTTTCCTCCACGATGAGATCCCGGACTCGGGCTCCGCGCCAGCGGGCGGGGGCCAGGAAGTCGGGAGGGCGGAGGAACCGGCAGCCACTGATGATGGGGAGGTCCAGCAGCTGAGCCGTGGGGAGCGCCCGGTGGTTGAGGCTCAGGATGTTGGAGGCCTCCTCCCAGAGCTTCATTCAGCCGTAGACGGCAGGGCTGGAGACGGGTGCCGTCCGGTGGAGGGTGGATCCAGGCCTCACTGCTTTCTACCAGCCAGCTGAAAGCATTTCTGCCTCCGCGGAGCGCAACCTGCACCCCCTTGAGGCAGGCGAGCTGGAGCTGAGTCGCGAGGTCGTGGAGGCCGAGGCCTCCGATGGTGACCGGCCTCGCCATGACGTTGGCGGGAAGCCACGTCGTGTGGTCTGGCCCCCAGACGAACCTCGCCAGTCGGGCCTGCATCTTGCCGATGGTCGGGGGTGATGGGAGGTATCCATGCAGGTGGTGCTGGATCGTGGACCCCACCAGCGTGTTCGCCGCTCTTGCTCGTCCGACGAGGGAGTGGCCGCGGGTGAAGGGCGTCCATCTATGGAACGCAGTCTCCAGGAGGGCCAGGAGATGCTGCTCCCGGTGGGCGACGGTGCTCCTGGGGGCGATGTCGAGTCCGAGGATCCTGATGGAGGTGGTCGACCAGGAGGCGCCGAGAGGGGACTCGCCGCGGTTGCGCCAGGCGCCGCACCAGAGGCCAGCGCTCTTCCGGAGGTCACGCCAACCCCGGAGGCCTGCTTGTACTCCTCGAAGACGGTCGCCACCCGTTCGAAATCTCCGTCGCGATGGAATAGGAGGACGATGTCGTCGGCGTAGGCGATGACATTGCCCTCGCCGAGGGTCAACTCCAGGCGACGTAGCAGCGGCCCCGTGGCGATGCTGAAGAGTGCGGCACTCACGGCGCAACCCTGTCTTAGGCCGTTGAGGAGGGGGAAGGCGGCGGTGTAGAATCCTCCGGCCCAGATGGTGGCGTCCGCCCCGGCGTAGAGGATGTTAATCCAGACCCTGAAGGCCGGCGGGAGGCGGAGGGACGTCAGCAGGGACTCCAGGAAGCCGCGGTCTAGTGAGTCAAAGGCGGACTCCAGGTCTACGCCCATGACGGCCAGCGGCGAGCCTAGGGCGGTGGCCTCCTCGACGGCGTCCGTCACCATGGCGATGTTCCATGACGGGGACCTCCCGGGGACGGCGTAGGTCTGGCATTCCGGCACAAGGGTCCGCAGGTGGGTCTTGAGGCGCCGGTGAAGGATGGCGGCCAGGACCCTGTAGTCGGCCGAGGGCAGCGCGACGGGCCTGTAGCCATCAAGGCCGCGACCTCCGCGGACCTTGGGCACGAGGCAGATGGAGCTGCGCCGCGTCGACGGAGGCAGGGCACCGCGGAGCCGTGATGCCGCGAACACCCGGGCCAGAGCTTCCGCGAAGAAGTCCTCGCTGAAGGCGACGAGGAGCTCGCACGGCAAGCCATCCCAGCCGGGGGCCTTTCCGCGAGGGAGGTGCGCGATAGCGTTGGCGATCTCGCTGGGGCTGATGTCCGGCCGGTGGAGCGGGTCCTCCTCACTCAGCTCGCGGGTGGTGGTGGCGATGAAGGCAGCTCCCGCAGCTGGATCGCTGGTGGGACGGGCGAAGCGGGGCTGGAAGGTCGCGAACGCCCTCCGCCGAAGCTCATGGCCCTCGATGATGTTATCCTGCTCGTCCCTGATGACGCTGACCGGGCGTCGGAGGCGGATGGCGCGTGCTAGGTCCGGCAGCGAAGGGTAGTCGGCCCAGATGGAGGAGGCCCCGAGCTGCGCCGCGATGTAACGTCTCGCCCTGTAGACGTAGCTGTCGCTGGCAGCGTGGCGCGGGTCGTGCAGGGATATGGCCTCCGCCAGCAGCCCCGTCTTGATGGAGGTCCACCTATCCCAGAAGGTCCCGTCGTCGTCATCGTGCGCTGTGCCTTCCTCCAACTCCCGGATGTAGCCAGCCAGATGTTCGAGAGCAAGGCCCGAGCGGAGCATCGCGGCCAAGCGAGGCTGGGTGGGGGAGGAGACGGCGGTGGTGGGCGGGCCCACCTGGAGCAGCACGAGGCGGTGGTCCGAGAGCTGGTAGTGGCTGGTCGCGTAGATGGACACGCGATCCAGAACTCCAGCAGGGACGAGGATCCGGTCCAGGCGGTTGGATTCGACTTGGTCGCCGTGCATGGCGACTCTGGTGGGCAGGTGGGCGGCGTCGAACTGGGTGGCCACGTCGACCAGCGCGGCCAGGTCCAAAAGAGCGGCGAGGGCATCCGATGATGATGATGATGATGATGAGGGGCCATGATCCCTGATATTAAAATCGCCGATTATCCAGCAGGCCCCCTCCTCCTCCTGTGCCGCTGTCGCCGCCAGGAGCTCCAGTTGCCGGTTTCTCTCCCGGGGTTCATGCGCCAGATGAACGGCGATGGCCGTCATCTACTCGCCGTGGACATCTATGGTTGCCAAGGCGATGTGGCCCGGCCACAGGACGCGCTGTTGTATCACGGCTACGCCTGGCCCGAAGACGCAGGCGAGTCCGGATCCCGAGATGGCCACGGGATGGGCCAATACAACAGCGTTGTAGCCGAGGCAGAGGTCTTGGCCGCTGCCCAGATGAAATGCGTTTGTCTCCTGGACAAACGCGATGTCCACGTGATGTTGCCTGAGGAGATGACAAAGGGAAAGGCTCCTCCCCCGAGTGGCGAGCCCTCGCGCGTTGATGGTGGCGACGCGGTGGTTCATTGGCGTTGTAGGTCACGCAGCACCCTCCTGGTCTTCCTGGAGGGTCTTGCGGATGGTGGAGTTGGAGTCTGGGCACGAGGCCCTGAAGGTTTCGTGCAACTCTTCGAGGGTGGCGACCTGTGTCTCTGTCAGCGTGGGCGCTAGCCTCTTCATGGTGGTTTCAGAGGTGAGGAGCTGCTGTGCGTCCTTGCAGTTAAGGCCGGGCAGCTTGTCTCAGTCGATGGAAAGGGTGGGGGTCTCCTCGATGTGCTTCAGCAGCTGTTTGAGTGCGGATTCTCCCGGGGCAGGCGTGGAGGGAGGTGAGGTCAGCTTCTCCACCGACATCTCGTGGTCGAGCGGAGAGATGCGAGGCTCGAGGGGCCGCTGGGCAGCCAGGGGAGCAGGGAGGGCGGCATGAGCGGGCTGGGCGAGATCCATCGGTTCGGCAGGATGGGGCGCCGAGGGGATCGCCGGAGACTCTGTTGATGTCTTCGCCGGTTGGACAGGGGACGCCGGTGTTGCGGGCGCCGGTGCCGGCTTCCTTGGCTGCTGAGGAGGAGGAGGAGGAGGAGGGGGTGGGAGGCCTTGCGTCGATGGGAGACGCTGCTTGCCTGGGGCTGCCGTTCCCTTGCCTGGCGAGCGCTGGGCAGTTGGCTCTGCGGTGGCCCTGCTTGCCACACTTGGAACACTTGATTCCAATGGAGAGGAAAGCTGACAGGGTGTCTCCCTTGGACTTGATGGTCAGTCGGGTGGGCAGCGACTCGAGCCTCACGCCCTCGAGGAGCAGGATGAACGCCTCCCGGCGGCCCGTCGTTGAAGGTGTATTCCCCCATCTTGATCATGATGGGGGCGATGAAGGTCACGATGCCGAAGTTGCGCAGGGGGCTCCACGATGGCGCTGCCCTCGACGAAGCCGGGCAGATTTGCGATGGTAATGCGTTCTGCCCTTTTTCGGAAGGGGAGACCTTCAGGTGGGTGCCCATGATGTCCAGGCCCACCTCCACCAGACGGCTCGCATGGTCTTTGCTCGCGAGGCCCACGACGTAGTGGCCGTTCATCCTGTTGAATTGGCTTATTCTCCCTGGCCCTCCGACCAGGTTGCCAATTGCCCGGAGGTAGGAGTAGTCCAGGAGGTCTGGGCACAGCTCCACGAAGACGTAGTTCTCTTGGTTGGTAGTGGTCTGCCTCGCCTTGGCGTCGGCGATGTTGGCGCGTGTCGCCTTGATCTCCTGAGGCGGCACTGCTCTCGGCCCTGTTGGCCGTTTCAGCTGCTGGGAGTTGGGCTTCTCAGCAGGCCTGCTTGGCTGCTTAGCGGCGTGGTCAGGTGACGGTGAGACACGGCGCCTTTTTTTTGCTCTTCACGACTGTGTAGCCGTCGTTGGCGTCCACCTCCGCCATCTCGCTGTCGGCCCAGTTGAGCGAGGCCGGGCTGGCTGGAGTTGCACTGGTCGTAGCAGCAGTCTTCGGCGCCGTGACGTCACTACGCGCGGCGGCCGGATTTACATGCGTGTCGCCTGCCGGCGAATTTGCATTTTTTTGAATTTCTGAAGAATATTCTTTCGATTTCTTCATATTTTCGTTTTTTGGCGATAAATCCTCGCCCGTTTGTGACAGGATGCTGGGCCTTTCAGGCACTTGAACAGCACATCCTGGGCTCTCTGCCGGTACCAAACTTTCCAGGTTCAGCGCCTTCCACACGCACTCTAGAGGCGAAAACGGCGGAGCTCGCGAAAGCGTGGCCGCACGCTCGAGTGTGTGTGTGTGTGTGTGCTGAATTTAACCTTTCACTATATATATAAGGGAAGGGAATGAGTTATTGTACATATAAATTTATTTAATGTACATATTTACATTATGTAAATCATTACTGCTGTGGGCCTCAGAGTACAGGAAGCTCAGAGCTCGTCCAGGTCCTCCATCTGGACAACAAATACTTCGGCAAGGCACTGTAAATATATGATGTAAGGTGTTTACATCATTGTTGGGTTCGTTTGGTGAAAAATGGCCCACAACATATCTAGAAATTGGATTAATAAAAAGAAAAATTTTGCAAAGTCACTAATTAAAAAAAAATAAAACTTTCTACACAATAAACGGGTTTTAGAGCCCCCATAAAAAAATTAACAAAGCGTCGTCTTACCTTGTCAAAGTCTATACTTACATCCTTTCGTCGCTTGACCATCACTAAATAACTCCTTTCTAACGTTTATTTTAAACCGCATGACCCGATTTTCTTTTCTTTTTACAGAGTGAGTAATTTACTCTCTCGTGGAGTAATTTTTAAAATTAAATTTATCCTTTGGATAAATAAAAAAAATTAATATATGAAAATAAAAGAAGAAATAATCCTTGAAATTTTAAATTTATCTAGTTAGCAAAATTTAATTTGGTAATTTTATATTCTATTGTTTAATTGAATTCCCAGCGATATATAGAAAAGGAAATGAATTATGATACATATTTATAATAAGTGCTATATATAGAGAAAAAATCAATTATTAATATATACAGTTATCAGAGTTATCAACAATCAATTGTCACCGTTTGCTTTTGTGAATGAAATAAATACCCAAATATGGCCATTTCTTATAAGCATTGGTGGTTCAGTGATACAATGCTCGCCTGCCACGCGGGCGGCCCGGGTTTGATTCACGGCCGATTCATTTTTTTTTTTACAATTTTTAAAACTCATTTATATTATTTAATATATACAGTTATCAGAGTCATCAACAATCAATTCTGTCACCGTTTGCTTTTGTGAATGGAATAAATACCCAAATATGGCCATTTCTAATAAGCATCTGTGGTTCACTGGTACAATGCTCGCCTGCCACGCAAGCGGCCCGGGTTCGATTCCCGGCCGATGCATTTTTTTTTTGTTTTTTACAATTTTTAAAACTCATTTATATTATTATTAAAACATACAAGTATCAGAGTCATCAATTCTGTCATCGTTTGCTTTTGTGAATGAAATGCTTTTACGTAATATACGTGAAACAAGTAACTAATATGACTGAAATTTTTAGCAGTATGTATAGTAGAATATGGAAAAACTTATATTGAATATTTCAGGTCTCTATCCCGAATATTCTTCGAGTTATTTGTAAATTTGAGTTGCAAATTTGCTCTTTCGCTCGCAAGCAGCGCCTCTAGCGGTGAAGATGGGAGGTAATATCAGCTGACCTAATGTACATGTAAAACGTGTTTTAACAGGCCATAGAAAAAAATATGGAAGAGATATTTGTCGCATTTTTAATTGAAATTGAAAAATTGAAATTGACAGGTTCTGGGCAAAAATAGTTGGTTTTTTTTTTTCAGTCAGAAAATGATTATGACAATATTGCTGTATCATATTTGATTATCAGATACAAAATTATATCCGGAAAAATTCCAAAAAGCAGAGACCACGGGTGAAGCAAGTTCATTTTTAGTATGCAGGAACAAAATTCTAACAGAAAAACATTCATTCGAGCAGAAGACACAAAGCCAGATCATCTCTTTATGAAAAATATCGCTTCTAAGACACAAAGTTTGGAGCGGGACGTTTCACAAGAATGACATCCATGGCGCCAATTTATAATTGTAACGAATAGTATTTGAATAAAAGCATTTAATCGGGTAACCCGGGCGTTGCCTGGGTCATTCAGCTAGTGATACGTATTTACAATATGTACATAATTATGCAAGTCCAGGGGAGGCAGTGGTCATCATCCACAGTACTTCTGCGGGCTTCTGAATGCAGAAAGCTCGTCCGGATCCTCCCTCTGGACAACAAAACTTCGGAAAGGCTATTGCAAACTTACAATATATGATGTTTACATCATTGTTGGGTTCGTTTGGTGAAAACGGCCCAACAAATTCAATAGATGTTGATATTCCTATGAAATATTCTGAATCCAATATTAGTTAGTCTTGCACCTTTATGAAAAAGAAATAGATCACATTGCTTTAATTGGACTGTTAAAATAATTTTGAGAAATAAATACCTGACTTGTGACATGAGTAGAAAAAATATAATAAGTATTGATTACGTATTTACATATTGACAGAAAGTTTTGTGTCGGCAAAAGAAAAACAACAATGATTTTTTATAGCTTAAAGCCGCGCTGTGTGGCGGTTGACTTCACAAAGTTTGTTGTAGAAAATTTTGTTCGAAATATAAGAAAATAATAATATATAACATTTTTATTTAACATAAATACGATCTTATATTTTTTATAGATTTTAAAATACTCTTTTTCAAAGAGCTGATCTTCAGTATTAGTATAAAATCAAAGCATAAAAATACAATAAAAGAGTGATATAATAGATTAAATTGGTGAAACCGCTGAGAGTTTTCACCACTGATGAGCCAAGACCTCCCACCATTTTTATCATTGCAGTAAGGGGAGTAGAAAAGGGCTTTATTAAAAATATCATAGGCGTTATATAAATATTTCACATTTCTCCCACAAATGACTTTTGTATCCAATTTTAGCTCCAAACGATGTGTAAATTTGTTCCTTTATTTGAGAAGTTAATGGAAGGAAACATTGCTAGAAGAAACTGACCTAAAATATAATAAAGGCCACCTCTCCCGCCAAAAATAGATACAATAACTCTGCTATATATATTAACCATTTGCTGCAATCTAGCAGACTCAGGTGGGTGACAGAGCCACAAAAGATAATCAGAGCGGAACACAATGTGGAATTATGGTTTGGGGAGCCATTGCCTATGATAGCAGATCACCTCTAGTTAGTATTGAGGGCACTATGACGGTTCAACGGAATGTGATGACGTGCTACGCCACGTGACACTAACCTCCTTCAAAGGGCGCCAGATGTAATTTTATAGAAGAATAACCCCCGACCTCACAAACATGTATCAGCCGATATGTCCGGCATGAAACCTCGATTTTTTCATGGCCACCAGTCTCTCCTAATCTCTCACCTAAAGAACATGTCTGGGACCTAATGGATGTTATTTGCCAGCACTGCCACAGCCGCGTTCAGAAGATGAACTGTGGCTGATGGTTGACAGGGAAGGGCAATCATCCCTCAAGATACCATACATACTCACAATAATTCAGTACCAAGACGTGTTGACATAGCCAGTGGTCCCACAACATATTGAGTGGACGGCGATGTCACTCAGTGAATAGTTGTATTCTGTTCTAATAAATATATTGTTTGTTTCTGGTACTCTATGCTGATTTTCACAACATTTCGTCTACTAATTGTTGGTGTTGAAAATTGAGTGTCATGTAGTATATATTTCAAGGTTCGTTTGTCAAAGTTGACTTGAAGGTTCCATTTACAAAGTAAACCGTTAATGGTAAAGTAGATGGCTTTTGAGATTTACTTGCATTTACTTTCTGTTTCATTTTATTAAAGATCCTGTTACGAATTCTCAGAGCTTCATAGAGTTTATTTCGAACACTATTGAGATGATTCTCGGAGTACCAGATGAAAGTGTTGTTTTTTTTTTAAAGTTCCATGTATATCAGCACGATTTATAGGATTTGGTCAGTTGTTTCATGGAAAAATGTATAGGCGGCTTTTCAGAAGGGAATATGTTTTAATTGTTGTGATGCTAACTGACTATAAGCGTCAGTACTTGCAATTGAAAAGCTTGCCTCCAACTAGAGATTAAAAAGGTTAATTTATAAAATCTAAATTATACATTTTGATGATTTGTTTCTAATTTAATGGCATTGAACACCTTACTTTTGTTCCTTAAGGTCAAACTACACATTTTAAAATGACTTTAATATTCTTTCAATATCAGCATAGAATTCCCTGACTCGGACTCCAGAGTCCACCTCCATAATAGACCGAAAGTAATCATTTTCCAGGTGGCCTCAATGTAAACGGAAAGGAGAAAAATTTATAGGGCTTGGCTCATCACTAAAGAGCCATTACAGCAGTTTTGTCAACATAATCTACCAGTCCATAGCTACAATTCTTGTCACGTTCCCTGCGACAATTTCGGAAAACAAGATCTCACTTGTCTTGAAATATCTTCGTTAACTGCTTTTGACAGGTAGAGCAGGTGAGATGTAAGTTCTTAACTAAGGTATTTCGCCCTAAATAATATTTTCCTGGAAATGACTTATTTTAACTTCTTAAATATAAACGATTTGGCATTTATTAAAAACAAATGACAAGACAGTTAATTAAAAGGTAAAATTAGATGGAAAATAATTTTTACTACAGGACGAATATTTATAATAGAAATGTGTTGCTTTGAAATTGGTTATCATTAAAAAATATTTTATCTAAAAATATTTGAATGTTTTAGACCTAAGGCAAGTAGGCTCTCTATGTTACATTGAAATGTAAATTAGATATTTTTATTATTAATTCCAAGTGGAGGTCAAAGACCTAGAGTGGGAAGGTGTGTTATTGAACCTGGCAACATGACGTTGTTTGTTGTGGCCATGGAATCAGATAGAACATTGTTGACTCTCTGCCATCCTTTCTTCTGTGCCGGCCTCTGGGAGATGTACATCTAAATATTTCACCAGCTGGAACATGTGGAACTGATGCCTTCAATGCCAGGCCCTAACAAATACACAATTCAAAGAGGAAACCAAGCAGAATATTGAGCCATCATCTATATTTATCATGGCTTTCCCGTCAATCTTCAAAGATGTCTGAATCAATGCAATGATTCCTGATGAAGCAAGATGTTCTCAACGCCTTCAGAATTTCAAGATATTCAGCAACTTCCACCAGGGTGGACCGTAGAGGATTGAAGTCTTGAAATTTGTTTGCCTTTGCCATAAAGGATGAGATGTGCCTCTTTAACATGTCTTGGCGAATTCTGCTTCGGGAATGTGAGATCAAAATATTTCCGCTCTTGATTTAATTAAATGAATGTCGCAGCTCACTACAGTATCAGCAATAAGCCCTTGATTAAGTTATTCGATTTGTAAGATGGAATATCGAAAACTTAGAAATATATATTTTTTTCAAATATACTGACAAAATGCACTCATTATCTTCTTCAATGAGTTTCGGATACAATGTCGATGTGAAACATTAAGATTGGCTTATATATTCTGTGGAGTTTGTTCTGTCAGTAAATTCATTCCTGTCTCGCAATTCCATTGATTGAATCCATATCCAGTGCGCCTTTGATCAATTTCAAGGTTTGAATCAAATCCATTGTGCCATTGATCAATTCATGAATTGAGTCCATATCTAGTGTGCCTTTGATAAATTCATAGATTGAGTCAATTCCAATGTGCCTTTGATCAATTCATAGATTAAGTCGATATCCAGTGTGCCTTTGATCAATTCATAGATTAAGTCCAAATCCAGTGTGCCTTTTATTGACTCCTAGATTGAGTACATATCCAGTGATATTTTGTTCAAGTCATAGATTGAGTCCATAACCAGTGTGCCTTTGACAATTCATAGATTGAGTCAATATCCAGTGTGCCTTTGATCAATTCATAGATGAGTACATATCCAATGTGACTTTGATCAATCCATATAGTCCATATCCAGTGTGACTTTGATCAATTCCAAGGATTGAGTCCCCCACATATCCAGTGTGACTGATCAATTACATGGATTGAATCTATACCCAGTGCGCCTTTGATCAATTTCAAGGATTGAGTCATATGCAGTGTGACTTTGATTAATTCATAGATTGAGTCCATATCTAGTGTGCATTTGATTATTTCATAGATTAAATCCATACCCAGTGTGCCTTTGATCAATTCATAGATTGAGTCAATATCCAGTGTGCCTTTGATCAATTCATAGATTGAGACTGTATCCAGTGTGCTTTTGATCAATTCATAGATTGAGTCCATATCCAGTGTGCCTTTGATCAATTCATAGATGGAGTCCATATGCAGTGTGACTTTGATCAATTCATAGATTGATTCCATATCCAGTGTGTCTTTGATCAATTCATAGATTGAGTCCATATCCAGTAGGACTTTGATCAATTCATAGATTGACTCCATATCCACTGTTACTTTGATCAATTGATTGATTGCGTTCTTATCCAGTGGGCCTTTTATCAACTCATAAGATTGAGTCCATATCCAGTGTGATTTTGATCAATTCATAGATTGAGCCCATATCCGGTGTGACTTTGATCAATTAATAGATCGAGTCCATATCCAGTGTGTCTTTGACAATTCATAGATTGAGTCAATATCCAGTGTGCCTTTGATCAATTAATAGATTAAGACCATATCCAGTTAGCCATGGACAATTCATAGATTGAGTCAATATCCAGTGTGCCTTTGATCAAATCATAGATTGGATCCATATTCAGTGTCACCTTAATCAATTCCAAGGATTGAGTCCATATCCAGTGTGACTTTGATCAATTCATAGATATAGTCCATATCCAGTGTGACTTTGATCAATTCCAAGGATTGAGCCCCCCATATCCAGTGTGACTCTGATCAATTACATGGATTTAATCTAAATAAAAGAAAATAAGACCTAATCCAAATAATTTATTAGTGTGTGACGTTTCGGCAACAACATTGTCACCATCATCAGACAAAAGAATAAATGAGAAAAAATATTACAGCAAGTTCTTATATAGTACTGTTATCAAGTGTTTAAACAAGATAACAGATAAGGAAAATAGTTTTTTAAGTCAACTTGAAATATTCTTCTTAGAATTAAAAGTGGGATTATTTTTTATATATAATTAAAGGCGTGTCTGTAAATATCATTTATATTTCCCCTTTCTTCCATTCTATTAATTGAAGCACATGTCTTTTGGATGAAAAAGGCATCTTTGAACGTCTTTTGTAATATTTTTTTTCATAATCCAGTGTTCTTGGGTTTTCTAAATTGAATTTATTGTGTCCTGTGTCCCTTCTGTGTTCTACAAGAGCAGAATTTTGAATTCTATCCCACTTCAGAGCATATTTATGGTTTTCCATCCTTTCTTTTAATGTTCTGGATGTCTGTCCCACATAGCTTTGATCACACTTCTCACACTTAACTTCATAGATCAAACCTGCTCTTTCTGTTAATTGGGTGTTCTTGTGCTTGTTCAGGTATTGTGAGATAGTATTACATGGTTTCCATGCAATTTTTATTTTTTCATATTTTTTTAATATATTGGTGAAATTTTTTGCAAACCTTTGGTTTATATATGGCAGTGTTATGAATCTGGTTTCTTGGTTTTTGCACTTAAGATTCTTATTCAAAGTATTATTTTCCTACTTTTCATTCATATCTTCTATTATTTTGTCTATCAATTTAATAGGAAAATCTTCCTTGATTAGGTCCTCCTTGATGTGGTTAACCTCTTCATTTCTCTTAACCACATCATCGATGAGTGCAAAAGTCCTATATATAAGAGTTTTGACCAATCCCACTTTTTGACTAAAATGGTGCTGTGAACTATAGTTCCAAAAAGTTCCTGTATGTGTCGGCTTTTTGTAGATAGAGGCGGAAATAATGTTATTACTATATGTTAATTTCATGTCCAGGAAATTGATTGATCTATTTTTATCTAATTTCATAGAATAATGGATGTCAGGACATAGGTTGTTGAAGGTATTCAATTGAATGTCACACACTAATAAATTATTTGGATTAGGTCTTATTTTATTTTATTATAATCTATAATCCAAATTGTGCTTTATCATTTTGATAGACTTCAATGGACCTAAGAAGTTATTCTTCCTATGAGCTGAAGAAAATGAATTCCAAAGTGAATATCAATGTTGATGCTAAGCCATCCTTGAAGATTCTATTTTAAAGAGTTCAGGATCTGAAGCTCTCCTCTACTTCAAGAAGTTGAGAAAACACAGCATTAAAAGGGTGAGTTCTTTTTCTCACATCTATCTTCTTAAATTCTGTAAAATGCATCAAGTAATTCCTAATGCATTTCTCATTACAAACAGATGGAATTTTCCAAAATATGATTCAAAATTGAAAAGATTATCACTTGATCTTATAAATGGAGAGATTAGATTTCATTGGAAAAATATTCATTTCAATACTAAGGCTATAAATACCAATCTCAAAGTGCTAGCATACAGTATGGATAGTGACCTTTTTAATAAAATAAAAATATTGAAATAAAAACAAACTACATTGCTAAACAAAATTCAAAAAGGCATTTGAAAAAAAGAAGGTATTTTAAAGAGATATGACATGCTAAAATTATTATGCCAATATAAAGAAATTGATTTTATTAATGAAAAACTCTTCCCTGAAAAGAAAAATGAAGTACTTATCTCTGAAATTAAGCCAAAAAATAACATAATGAATTTAACAGGTGAAGGTATCCCAAATTAAGTCCTAGACTTGCTTAGCAAAGGTTACAAATATGCATTAGGGGGTAATCTGAAACAAAAAGAAAAATTGGATATTATTTCAAAAACAGAAGAAATATGCAAATTTCTTAACCTTAATGAGGCAGCAAATATAAGATTTGAAGTTACAAATCAAAGAGTTTTGATAAAAAATTGACCTCCAAACTTAAAGACCTACAAACAAAATATGACAAAGGAAATGGAATTGTTTTAATGAAAAAAGAAGACTATTTCCAGAAAATGCTTACTTTATTGAATAACAATGGGACCTATTCTCCTATACAAAATGATCCAACAAAAAACTTCAAAAATAAATTGAATGATATACTTAAAAACTGGAGAAAAAACAAATATATTAATTACAGGTTTTTAACCAAGTTGAAAAATTATGATGCACATGTTCCCAATATATATGGTGCTCCAAAAGTCCACAAGCCTAACTGTCCATTACGCCCAATAGTAAACAATAGACCTTCACCAACATATGCCTTGTCAAAATGGTTATCACAACAATTAAAAATCTACCAATATTTTAATAAATTATTTGGATTATGTCTTATTTTCTTTTATTATAATCTATTATCCAAATTGTGCTTTATCATGAAAATGAAATTGTTAACTCATAGGAATTCAAAGAAGACATTATTGACATGAACATAAATAGAAATCAATGAATCATATTATTAGATGTTGAATCCATTAATAGGGGGGGGGGGCAATCCCATAATATTATGTTCAAATCAGTAAGCTTGAGGGATAAGTCTCTTTCAAATACATTTATTTCAAGCTTTCGGGCACAACCGCCCTTCGACAGGAAAAATTATATATATAGATTAGATCCGAAAACTTTAGTAGCTAATATAATTTTTCCTGTCTAAGGGCGGTTGTGCCCGAAAGCTTGAAATAAATGTATTTGAAAGAGACTTATCCCTCAAGCTTACTGATTTGAACATGTTGAATCCATGTTTACTTCAATCCCTATACCCACAATTATGGATACATTAAACCTTGTGATAAAAGTCAAAAATAAATAACTTGCCTAAATCTGAATTTTTAATTGCAGTAGAATTTTGTTTAAAAACACCATATTTTATTTATAATGATTAAATATACCTTCAAATGAAAGGTGCAACAATGGGAAGTCCATTATCCCCAAATGCAGCTTGCATCACTATAGGCCAATTAGAAATTAAGGCCCTGAATTCTCTTTAAAATGATATTTACTATTTTAGAAGATATGTGGATGACTCTATTTTTTAATTATTAATCAGGGAAATGAACAAAGAATATTGGATACCTTCAACAACCTATGTCCTGACATCCATTATTCTATGGAATTAGATAAAAATAGATCAATCAATTTCCTGGACATGAAATTAACATATAGTAATAACATTATTTCCACCTCTATCTACAAAAAGCCGACACATACAGGAACTTTTTGGAACTATAGTTCACAGCACCATTTTAGTCAAAAAGTGGGATTGGTCAAATCTCTTATATATAGGACTTTTGCACTCATCGAAGATGTGGTTAAGAGAAATGAAGAGGTTAAGAGCATCAAGGAGGACCTTATCAAGGAAGATTTTCCTATTAAATTGATAGACAAAATAATAGAAGATATGAATGAAAAGTATGAAAATAATACTTTGATTCAGAATCTTAAGTGCAAAAACCAAGAAACCAGATTTATAACACTGCCATATATAAACCAAAGGTTTGCAAGAAATTTCACCAATATATTAAAAAAATATGAAAAAATAAAAATTGCATGGAAACCATGTAATACGAGGGCCATCCAATAAATAAGTTTCCCTATTTTTTTAACAAATAAACAACATTATTTACAATTATGCAGTTATTTTATTCTCATTATACAACTCATAGACTACTTCTCTACATAATCACCATTTCTGTCAAAACATTTTTGGTACCGTTGTAGCAATTTTTTTATACCATTGTTGTACCAAGCTGTGTCCTGTCTTTGTAACCAGTGGTTCGCCGCCGCCTGCACTTCGTCATCATTCGCAAAGTGCTTGCCTCCAAGATGCAACTTGGTGCTGGAAAAAGATGGAAGTCGCTTGGGGCAAGTTCCGGGGAAAAAGGTGGATGTGTGAAAATATCCCATTTGAAGTTTTCCAGCATTGTTTGGGTCGTTCAAGCTGCGTGAGGGCGAGCATTGTCATGGACGAGTAACACTTTCCGAGACAAAAGCCCAGGACGTTTCCGTTTTATTGCAGCTCTGAGTTTAGTGAGGATTTTGCAGTACCTCGCAGCGTTAACCGTAGTGTTTGGGGGCAGGAAGTCAACCAATAAAACACCCATACAGTCCCAAAAGACGATAATCATAACTTTGCCTGCAAAGATTGTGACCTTTGCCTTTTTTGATGCACTTTCCTCAGGCTTCTTCCACACCATGCTTTGTCGTTTTGTTTCTGGAGTAGAATGATGCACCCAGCTTTCATCTCCAGTGACAATACGGGAAAACAGTTGATCTCCATATCTTCGATGCATTTCCAGGAAAGCTCGGGCTGCCCTCCATCCGTTGTTGCTTGTGATTTTCCGAGATCAAACGCGGGACCCATCTTGCGCAGACTTTGCGAAAATTCAAAACATCTGACATGATTGTTCCAATCGAAGAGCGTCCAATTTCGATTCCAGGAGGCAGTCGAATCATGATTTCGTCGATGGTGACGCGGCGATCTGTTTCCACCACATTCCGAACAGCAGCAACGGCTGCATTGTCCATAGAAGTAATGGGCCTGCCGCTTCGCTCGTCATCATGCACGTTTTGCCGTCCTTCCAAGAACCATGAACGCCATCGGCGAACCATTTGGATGCTCATACATCCTTCACCATACACTGACACTAAATTGCGATGAATATTGACCGCAGTTTCATTTTTCGGCGTGAAAAAAAACGAATTACAGAACGGAGTTCGCAAGTGGACACGTTCACCAGTAGTAGCTATATGGAAACTGAAGCGCTACGGACTTGCGCGTACGAGTAGCGTGATTTTGAAGGTCACGCACTTCCAACGCATCCTAGTGACCCTTTCTTACACTACTAACTAATTTTTACAACGTTTCGTTCGCAGAAAAAAAAAAGAGGGAAACTTATTTATCGGATGGCCCTCGTACTATCTCACAATACCTAAACAAGCACAAGAACACCCAATTAACAGAAAGAGCAGGTTTGATCTATGAAGTTAAGTGTGAGAAGTGTGATCAAAGCTATGTGGGACAGACATCCAGGACATTAAAAGAAAGGATAGAAAACCATAAATATGCTCTGAAGTGGGATAGAATTCAAAATTCTGCTCTTGTAGAACACAGAAGAACACAGGACACAATAAATTCAATTTAGAAAACCCAAGAACACTGGATTATGAAAAAAAAATATTACAAAAGACAGTTCAAAGAAGCCTTTTTCATCCAAAAGACATGTGCTTCAATTAATAGAATGGAAGAAAGGGGAAATATAAATGATATTTACAGATATGCCTTTAATTATACAAAAAAAAAAATCCACTTTTAATTCTAAGAAGAATATTTCAAGTTGACTTAAACTATTTTCCTTATCTGTTATATTGTTTAAACACTTGATAACAGTACTATATAAGAACTTGCTGTAATATTTTTTCTCATTTATTCTTTTGTCTGATGATGGTGACAATGTTGTTGCCGAAACGTCACACACTAATAAAATATTTGGATTAGGTCTTATTTTTTCTTTTATTATAATCTATAATCCAAATTGTGCTTTATCATGGATTTAATCTATATCTAGTGCACCTTTGATCAATTTCAAGGATTGACTCTATATCCAGTGTGACTTTAATTAATTCATAGATTGATTACATATCCAGTGTGACTTTGATCAATTCATAAATTGAGTCCATATCAAACTCTTAAAAACACCTTCTGGAGATTTAGCAACCCACTGAAGACACTGAGAACTATTTCAGAAAGGAAAAATATAGCAATAGAACTCTATAATTTCTACAGATCAATTGTAAATAGATTCATACACAAAGGAGGTAGTGAGAAAAAAATGCTCCAATGGCCCCCGATTCTTGCAAATGTCCAACTCCACCAGCGAGTTCAAGTAACCAAACGGGGCTCTGGCACATTTGTTAAGTGCAAAGTTGAACTGCTTTTCACATACGTAGACATGTGGTGCACTTACAGTAAAAGCAGTCGCCTACTTCTACCCACCATGATTATTATGGCCTGTACCACATGTACAGAGGTTGTGAGGAAAGTTTTAGAACAGATGTATAAATAAATTCCTTTTCAAACAAAGACTCACGTGCACATGGGGAAAGGGAGAAAAAAATACTGTATTATTTTGTTGTTGTATGGCGAATCCATACAGGGCAATGGGCCCTAATAAAAGCCTTTTTGTTGTTGATGTGGTTTGATTAAGTCCATATCCAGTGTGACTTTGATCAATTCATAGATTTAGTCTATATCCAGTGTGCCTTTGACCAATTCATAGATTGAGTCCATATCCAGTATGCCTTTGATTAATTCATAGATTAATTCCGTATCCAGTGTGCCTTTGATCAATTCATAGATTGATTCCATATTCAGTGAGTATTTGATCAGTTCTTAAATTAATTCAATATCCAGTACATGTTTTTAATCAATACATACAGTATATTGATTTTATATCTAGAGCGCATTGAATCTGTTAATAATTTATTCGATATCAAGTGTGCATTTGATAAATACAGTCAAACCTCTTTAATTCAACACCCCAAGGGATCAGAGCTTTTGGTTGAATTAAAGGAAGTGTTGAATTAAAGTTAAATGATTAGCTAATCATCTAACTCGCTAAAATAATATTTTTTAAAATTGCTTTGAAATATAAATTGACCATATTAATTGAAACCATTGTGTGTGTCCTTTTTTGTATTATTTTTTTTATTTTCATGATTAACCTTAGTATCAGGGACAAAATGGCAATACTACATATTTTTGAAACAGATAATAATTACAAATAATAGTTTACTCTAATTGAAGAATATAGCAGTTGAAAGGAAATAAATATGGAAAATAAAAAGAAAATTTAAAAATAATATTTAAAAATAATCATGAAGAGATCTTTTTAAAAATTCCTTTATAGATGTCTGTTTTTGCACTGAAATCCTATTCAGGATATATTCCAGATGGTCTATTTAAAAAAAAAAACATGCATGTCTTTCTTCCTCTGGAATGTGTTTTAAATAACAAAGAGTTTTTATTGTATTAAAGACATCCACTGCTGCTGCAGGTGTTATTGATTTTGTGTTTAAATCTTTTATAAAAATATGGAAATGGAATATTGAAATAAAATGTTATCATAATCATTGTGGCTACATTTTATGAAGATTTATTTATTTGAAAGGAAATTATTTGTAATTTTTTAAAAATCTTAAATATTTCAATGCTGAAATTTAAAAAGAAAATAATATTATTAATTAGGGCGCGATTCCTAAATAAAAAATAAAAAAACACTAACACTCGCGACATTGCGCAATGGCACTGCAAAGTGAAACTTAAACTAACAGAAACCAAAAGTGCGCAGGCGCGATTCAATCGGCGCCCGCCGTCGTCGCCGCCGCCGTAACACGGTTTAGCGGTAAAGTTGTATGTAAAAAAACATTCAACTATCGAAATTCGAATTTTAAAATGGTCGAACTATCGGAAGTGTCGTATTATCGATACTGTCGAATTACGGTTTGTTATTTGATAGGCCGGAGGTCGGGACATCAGAATATGGTCGAATTAAGGTAGAGTGTCGAATTTGCGTGTGTCGAATTAACGAGGTTATACTGTATTTTGTTATATTCAATGGGGAGAAAAAATTTTAAATATATTTTTATATTATGGACAAAATAAATTTTGCAAAATATGGGTGTGAATATTTTGAAAATTAACAATAACGCTTATTTTAATTCAAATTTTTTCTCCCCATTGAATATAACAAAATATTTTTAAAACATAATTCTCGACATTAAGTGGCGCTGAGTTTGTTGTTGACACACATTAAATATTGTTACGACGCTTCTCAGCCGTCGATGTTTGCGTTCAAGGTTTACTGTGAAGACAATGTGGATTCTTTAGGATACAGCTTAGTGCGGTATATTTATTATAAGAGCTTAAAGAGTAGATAAGTAACTATACAGTAGAAGATTGACTTGCCTTCAATGCCCGCCACTAGAGGGATCCTTCTCCGCTACCGCCTTCCCGGTCAGTCCATACGGCCACACGTTCGGAGCCCACCTGCTGCGTCTGTTGTCCCGCCGTTCTCCCTGCTGCAGGTCCCGTTGTCACCAGACAGACTTCTCTCCCCAGACTGCCATGTCTTCTCGGCACACACAAATCCTCGGCAGGCCGGCCAGCTTCCTTCCACTGCGGCACCAGCTGGACTCGGCTGATCCCTTCTCCACGGCGGCGCCGGCTGGACTGCCTGTCTGCCACCCCCTCCCCTGGAATTTGTCAATCCACACTTCCCTGAAGGAGCCCCTGCATACCTCTTCTCTTGGCTCCCCACGTCTTCTTCTCTACTTCTCTATTGCATCGCTTCACTGCCCCCTTCTCAATCCTTTTCGTCCCGAAAAGGCTGATTTCACCAGAGGCGCTGATCGGCGGCCCTTTGATCTCCCTGACGTCTCTGGCCACATGAGGGTCGTCAGCCTCCCAGAGGCGTAACGGCAGGGTTAACACCAACTCTTGTTTGCAGAACCACATCTCAACTCGCGCTTTCTTTCCACTCTCAACCAGTGCCGACGCCATTGATTGGTCTCGCTGTCTAGCACAGGGCGGTGGTTCTCCACAAGATGGCGGCCATATTTCACTGCCTACGATGCTTCCATCTGATATTTTGAATTCTCCTTGTGAACACTCTGTAGCCGCAATGTACAAAGGGTTGTGAGCGTTTGTATTGCGCTTTCGCTGCTTCCTTCCATGACGGGGCTGTAGATCGCCGATCTTTACAGTGGATTCGTCCACCTGATCCACGCTGTCCATTTCGTGGCCTCCCTTTTCTTCTTTAGGTTCCCATTCTCTTGCTCTAGAGGCTCTCTTTTTCCTAACCCTTCAAACCTGGGCTCCTTAGTGCCGACCACACACAGGGCTGTGAATTTCTTAAACCTTTTGGAGGTGTCGGATCCCGTGGCAGTCTCAAGGTCGGTAGAACTTTTCCTAGGCGGTGGCTGCTTGATCTGCACCTTGTCGGGCGAAGGAACGAATATGAATGGTACACGTTCTTGGCACATCTCTTAAGCTTGCTTTGCAGACGACAGCGCTGACACATTGCGCGCGACTTCCGCGTCACAGACATTGTCGTCGGACTTCCACAGAGCGTCCAATGCTCTATCCCATTCAGTCGGGTTGCCGGCTCCAACTTCAGGGTGCTTCGACCATCTAGCCTTGTCGCACTTCCACGGAGCATCCAGCTCCGTCCCGTCCAGTTGGATCGCCGTTGTAGTCCCTGACAGTCTGACACTGTCGCTGAAGTCAGCCACGCTGTCGCACTGCAGCTCGCTAAGATCGTTGCTGTTCTCATGGAGTATTTCAGAAAGAATTCCAGGGGTTGAATTTTCGCTCTGTATATCACCTTGAGGGCATTCTCCTTCCGTCCGCTTGATTTTATACAAAACACTCGTGCCACAGCCGTTGTCGGAGGCGATCAGCTCACCCTCCTCCGCTACACGACCAGTCTGGATCATTTCCTGCTGTCGACACTCTTCGGACTTCTGGATCACGGGAGAATCTTCTAGCGTAGATTCTGACAGTTCACTTACAACGTCTCCTGACGTGATGATCTTTGTTGTGATGGTCTTGTCGGGATCTTCATCACCTGGGATCGTCTTTTGTCCCCTCAGACATTGAATACGTGGGCTATTGGTTGCTGTGATTGTTTTTGAAAAGCCATCAGGATTTTCTGGCGGTAGTACATTGAACTTAACTTCGCAAGACATGGGTGTGGCAGAACGTTTGACATTCCGATTATGCTCGAGTCGGCTCAATCGAGATTCCAATGGAGTAATCCCTTTAGTAGTCGATCTAACGGTTTCTCCGAGCACATCTAATTTCTGGCTTATCAGACTGAGCAATTTTGTGAATTTTTCGATTTCGGGGTCGGTTAGTTTTTCCATTTTTCTTTTTAAATTGGCGCAAAATAAAATCTTCAATTAAAATTAACTAAGCTGTATCCCACTTCTGACACCAAATGTTACGACGCTTCTCAGCCGTCGATGTTTGCGTTCAAGGTTTACTGAGAAGACAATGTGGATTCTTTAGGATACAGCTTAGTGCGGTATATTTATTATAAGAGCTTAAAGAGTAGATAAGTAACTATACAGTAGAAGATTGACTTGCCTTCAATGCCCGCCACTAGAGGGATCCTTCTCCGCTACCGCCTTCCCGGTCAGTCCATACGGCCACACGTTCGGAGCCCACCTGCTGCGTCTGTTGTCCCGCCGTTCTCCCTGCTGCAGGTCCCGTTGTCACCAGACAGACTTCTCTCCCCAGACTGCCATGTCTTCTCGGCACACACAAATCCTCGGCAGGCCGGCCAGCTTCCTTCCACTGCGGCACCAGCTGGACTCGGCTGATCCCTTCTCCACGGCGGCGGCGGCTGGACTGCCTGTTCACCACCCCCTCCCCTGGAATTTGTCAATCCACACTTCCCTGAAGGAGCCCCTGCATACCTCTTCTCTTGGCTTCCCCACGTCTTCTTCTCTACTTCTCTATTGCATCGCTTCAATATGATATAACACCTTGATAAAGGTTGGCGTTCAACCAACTGAAATATTGGTAAAATAAATGATATTTTGATCCAATATATGTATTTTTAATTGAAGATTTATTTATGGATTACTCTATTTTCAAAACGTCTATAATAGTTTTGAAGTTTCATATACAGTTTAACTTTGATAAGACACAATTTGGATTATAGATAATAAACACAAGGTTATAATACCAAATCCAAATTTATAAATAGAGTGTGACGTTTCAGTAACAGAAAAAGTGCTGAAATTGTTTGCTGAAAGTGCTGAAATGTACTTCAGCACTTTTGTCTGAAGATGGTAACAACGCTGTTACCTCACACATTATTTATTTATTTGGATTTGGTCTTATTACCTTGTGTTTACAGTATAGCTTTGTTAATTCATCACAAAATAATTCGCCACTTGCGATAATTCGAACATGTTTTCATGCCCCGATCCTCACTTTATCAAATACCAATTATTAATTCAACCGAATGATAATTATCCGAAGGATTTTTTTAAATCAAATTTTGACAACATTAGATAATTCTTGTTTAAATACAAATTCTTGCTAAAAATCCAATACTTTGGCACGTGAGTCACAGCAGACATTGTTATTGCATATGTGCACCGTACTTAAAAGTACAGTCTCTTCTTCTTCTTTCTTATCTCCACACTGGGTGAAGTAGAATTCGTCTGCCTTTGTCATTAAGACTGGGAGCACTACTCAGTGGCAGGCCGACTTAGCGCCAAAATAAATGGCCGCCTCTGACATGAGGAACAGACGCCATTTGCAGCGTTTTGTTTGCAGAAAAAAAATAGGGAAACATATTTATTGGATGGCCCTTGTAAAATTGACCATTATGGAGAGATCAAACTTAAGATGCCTATAACCTGCTATATTATTTAGTTGATTTGTATACAGGATGTTGGATCCTATTATGTATGTATGTATGTCACAAGAGTGACATCCATGGCGTCAATTTATAATTGTAACAAATAGTATTTGAATAAAAACATTTAATCGGGTAAAACCCGGACGTTTCCCGAATCATTCGGCTAGTATTTATATATAATTCTACTGTACTAAAAGTTTATGTCCATATTTGTTTGAATATCATTTCTGATATTCCACCTTTTATTGTAGCATATACAGTAAAACCCCGCTAATAACAAACCCACGGAGATTCCTAATTCCATTCCATTGAAAATACCATTGTTATAACGAACTTTGCGATTTTTAACTCTTAACTGGACGGGTGGATTTTTCTTACGTAACTGGACAGGTTGGGTAGATTCAACCCACTTATGTAACTTTATGAAATAAGTGCAAAATAATGAGTTAAAATTAATAATCAAAAAAAAATTTCAATGAATACAAATGTTAATATACAGATTTTGACTTTTAAATCTTTGTCATACAGAGCACATGAACACAGAGACCTATATAGACACTGGAACCAGGAAACCACAGCATGGGGTGGGGTATATAAGGTAGAGAAATTTACCCATAAGTTAATACTGTTCACACGTCATCTAAGCCTGCCCAGAAGTCCTCCTCTATGTGGCGGGCAAGATAAGCAGCACAAGTAAGGGACTGCCCTGTAGGGCAAAGTACGGTAACAATGAAGGCCTACAGACTTGGAGCAATAATGGTTTCCCAGACCTCAAAGGTCCATAAACCGGCGCGTGAATGCACACCCATTGCTGCCATCTAGGTCACCAAGCCAAAAGGGAATGATGCATTCTCCATGCACCGAGCGGCCATTGTTTGGCCCCTCGCGCCCGCCATTATGGTCTGGCTCCATGGGGTCGACCAATCAAACCCACAGGCGTCTCCGAGAGTTCATGGCAAGGTTGCTAACCGAGCCCTCTCGTTCGGACTCAGTTAAACCCGTCCTACGCTCCAATAGGACTCCCCTCCCTTTGGCCCTCGAACCCTTTGTTCACAGTACTCCCTTAATCTGCCAACGAATCAAGGACATTTGAGGTTCTGAGGTTTACACAGGGAACCAACGCGAAGGCGGGAGCGTGTTACTACCGTGTGCACACCTTGGTTTTTCATGGCACGCACGGCAAGGACGCTCCCAATGGCGCACACGCAGAGCGAAGACCCAAGAGTTTCAAGACTCATGCGCCTCGCGGCAGCTAACCAAGGGCTGATGGCCAGCTTACAGCTTCACTGGCGATCAGCCAGTGGCACTCCAACGCAAGGACAAACACGCAGAGTCACCTCTCCACTCCCCTATCCTCAAGGGTGAGTGAGGGGCGGGCGTCCCTGCCCTTTTCCCAGCCCTAAGGCTGGTGCCAAGACAGGGCTTCTTTCCCCGTGAAGGCCTACAGGGAACTCTGAAATGTGGCTGACTAATGGGGCAATGGCACCCCTCCCCCCCCCCCCCCCCCCCTTTCCATGGCCGGACCATATATACAGTTGCCCAGCCATCCTTGCAGTTGGCCGGTATTGTGATCAGGGTGCACGGACCAATCTGCTCTATGGATGAGACACCACCACCATGTAATCTAAGTACCATGTAAAGTAAACAATTTAGGAAAGAAATTTCAAAAAGGAGAAATAAAATGTATATTTTAAGACTTACAGAAGAACCACTCATGAGTGTACCCCTAAAAACTCATCGTTACTCATGGAGGTGGTCTCTTAGTGGAGGTTGGATCAATATTGTAGAGTGCAGCAATAGGGAGATCAGTTATTATACAACACCATTTTACATATTCCAGGCCAGTGAAGTGGAGTTAGTTGTATATTAATGGTTATATGACACTTGTCAATTTTACTGACACATTCAGCGACCCACTGTCGCCATTTTACATATTCCAGGTCATTGGTGGTATATTGTTGGTTATATGACACTTGTCAATTTTACTGACAGACAATTCAGTGACCCATTGTCACCAGGTAAAATGTACCATAGCTAACATGCATCAGCCTTAGGGATAGTGGAGAGCGTCTAAATGTCGGCCAGTAAAATCTTACCACATAGGGTGGAAGAATGTTATAGACGTCAATATATATATATACAACAAAATGCATTATTAAGACCTTTTGGTCTTATACAGATTCTCTGAGTGTAGAAGAGAGTATATATAAGAATACCAGTCTGAGTAATCAGCAATGTTATTTACAATGTATCAAATAGGGGGAAAGAAGAAAGGAGCTTGGGGCATAAACTTATATACAAGAAATCAAGAAAAATGCACTTACTTTTCTATAAGTCGATATAGGGGATTGGTAGAAGGGTGGTCTAAACCGTTGGTTTTCGATAGCTACGACCCGGGATTGAATCCCGCATTGGGCATTTTTTTCATATTAAAAAAAAAAAATGCCTCAATGGCCCCCGATTCTTGCAAAAGTTCAACCCTACCAGCGAGTGCAAGTAACCAAAAGGGACTCTGGCACATTTGTAAGTGCAAAAGTCAAACTTCTTTTCACATGTGTAGACATGTGGTGCACTTACAGTAAAATTCAAAACTATTATAGACGCATATGATTCTTTTAAAAATTAAACAATTTCTACTGCCCTTACTGCAATGAAAAAATTAATGGTAGGGCCTGGCTTATCAGTGGTCATATTCATCCTTATCTCCATACTGGGTGAAGTAGAATGCGTCTGCCTTTGTCATTAAGACTGGGAGCACTACTCAGTGGCAGGCCAACTTAGCTCCAAAATAAATGGCCGCCTCTGACATGAGGAACAGACGCCATGTGCAGCCGCTCCTAACATGGAGTACAAACACTGCTCATCCTGTATACCTGGATTAGGAGCCCTTACAGGGTACTATCAGCCGGGCCAGCTGAGCCTAGGTTTTTTAGTGAGCTTGTTACTGCTACCTCTCCTCCTTTTTCATCCGGGCTTGGGACCGGCAAGGGCAGAGTATCAGTGGTGAACCCTTCTAGCGGTTTTGCCAGTTTAATCTACCATACCACTGTTCGATCTTCCTTTTATAGTGATACTGATGCTAGACTCTTGGAATGGGTATTTTAGATGAACTATGGACATAAGCTTTGAGGACAGCAGAATTGCATACAATTATAAATATATAATATGCTTCGATAAGCAGTCGCCAACTTATACCTAATATGATTATCATGGCCTGTACCACATGTACTATGGATAAGCAAAAAAAAAGTTTATATATCCAGTCTGTTGTATCAAGCTACCAAATCAGTCTTTCCTTGGTCTATCTATTCGTCAAGTTGTGTTCCAGTAGAGGTCAATAGACATCTCCTGATAGACAATAGACATTTGTCTCAATGTTCAAGTATAAAGACGCTACACGAGGCACAATGAAATGTTAGAAGTGTTTTAAAAAAGTTGATGTAAATAATTTGCAACTCAAAAAGCTCATGATCATCATCATTGGTGCGTACATGGTCTTTAATTTTACCAAAGTGGTAGTACAAGGATTGAAATATTTTGTTCATGGGAAGTTTTTGGTGAGATACCCACTTCTGAAGACCATGAAAATATCATTTGATTGTAATGATAGGGCACAATTTGAATTATAAATTATAAACACAAGGTAATATGACCAAATCCAAATAAAAAAGGAGTATGTGACGTTTCGATAACAGTGTTGTTACCATCTTCAGACAAAAGTGCTGAAAATGTTTGATAATGAAAATTTTCAGCACTTTTAGATGATAACAATGCTGTTACTGAAACGTCACATACTACTTATTTATTTGGATTTGGTCATATTACCTTGTGATTGTATTATTCTGTACTTGGCATACTTGCGGTAAGAGAAAATAGCTTCATTTTTAAAGCAACCAAACACCAAACCTTAGCTAATCTAACCTAAACCACCCTAACCTAACAAATGTATACACTCTGCTGCACACTAGTGGTCGGCAAAAATGAGTATCTCACCAAAGTTTTATATTGTAATTGAACATTTTTATAACAAAAAAAGAAAAAGGAGAAGAAAACATTTAATTAATAATCATTTATTTGAAAACATAAACCTCTAAATGCAATCTGAAATACATTCAGAATATATATTCAGCAAAACTTGATACAGGGTGGGGGACTACAAGTTGAACATATCAAAACTTTAAAATTGTTTTTTAAAATGTATTTTAAATATAGGTATGGTTTTTACTAAAATGTGTTAAAAGGCCTAAAAAAATTAATTTACTATATAGTATACATTTTTATAATCATAAAACAAAATCTATCAATTTTGATGCGTTTATTGAAATATTGTTTCAAATATTCTTGCTTAGATAAGCCTATTGATAAACGCATTTAGTTCATCTTCATCTTTCAAGCCAACAATCTTTTCAACAATATGGCCATCTTTAAAGGCAATTAAAGTTGGAAGTAAACTTACATCATATTCCATGGCTAAGTCTGAATTTAGATCTACATCTATCTGAGCAAGATGTACTTTTTCGTCTTTTGTTGAAACAAGAGCTTCTAATCTAGGTCCTAATATTTTGCAGGGTCCACACCATTGAGCAAAGAAATCTGCAATAACTGGAGTTTCACTTTCTAGTACTCTTGATTGAAAATCTTCTTGATCTTGAACCATAAAAGCTTCTTGTACACAAGCCGAAGCATGGAAGGATCTAGAAGAACATTGCTTGATAATATTGTTAAATTTTAATCCCCGGGACATAAAACGCATCAAGTTATTCATTTTACGTGTTAAATAAAAAACAAGGAATACTTGGAATCGGTTTCTTAAAATGTGTACGACAATCGGGAAATAGTAAATAAAAATGCGCATGTGAAATTCTTAAAACATTTTTATTGACTTAAAATAGAAAACAAACTATAGATTTAAAAAAATAATAATATTTTATTTTATTATTTATTTTGATATAAAAAACCGAGTTCCTGAAGCAAAAATGTGAGGAAATAAAAAAAATACTACAATATTAAAGATTAAAAATATTTTATGCTGTTATAATGTTCATTTACAATTTTACATTTTCATATATAGGTTTTCAACTTTTAATTAGACATTTTTTCATTTTAATTTAGACACATGGACTTTCTATAAAAAGTCAATGTGTCTAAATTAAAATGAAAAATTTCTAAATTGAAAAGAAAAATGTCTATATTAAAATTTAAAATGCCTAAATAAAAATGAAAGTATCTAAATTAAAATAAAAATGTCTAAATAAATATTAAAATTGTCTAATTAAAAGTTAAAAACCTATATAGGAGCGTTCCCAGTTAACAACAACTTTGGTAGGCGGCGCTGTACGTTGCGTTTTACACGAGTTAAAAATACAATTTCGGTGAAATACTTTGAATTTTACCAATTTAAATATATATATTTAAAATATATTTTTAAAAAATGATTTGAGAGTAAAAAAAAATTTTTTTAATAAAATATTAAACTAATTATTCTAAAAACGAACATTATTTTTTTAATTATCTGAAATTAACCTAATTCAACTTATCTAAAACTAACATTATTTAGCGATTAAACTAACCTAATTCAACCTATCTGAAACTAAACTATTTTAATTATTGAACTAACCTTTTTATAACACACCTTAAGCTTGTTGGAAAAAAAGAATAGTAAATCAATGATCTTGAAATACTTTTAGACTGACAACACTGTAATATAAAAAACGAGAACAAAGGAGTGTTGGTTTTGTTTACAAAATTAGTAATTGTAATGTAAATTGTTAAATGTTCTTTGCTCTCTCTCTTTGAAAATAATAAATTTAAAATACTTTCTTAAAAGTTGAAATTGCCTAATTCTTTAAAACCACTTCAGCTGAAGTAAACTTGTTATTTTTTGTTTCATTGTCTGAACCATAAGAGATTCCCAACATGGTAGCAGAGCGTGGTTCATTTTGAATCGCGGTAAAATATATATAAAATATAGGATAAAATATAAATAAAAACAAAAATGGCTGTCAGCGAAGATATCGCAAATATTGTGAGACTTAAAAGTCCTGAAAATTTTAATTTATGGAATCTTCAGATAACAATTATTTTCAAATCAAATGGCCTTCTAGATATCGTAAATGGAAAATCGTTATTTGAAGACTTGAAAGATGAAACTGGAAAAGATAAATGGAGCCTAAAAGACGCCAAAGCACAAAAATACATAATGTTAACTATTGAAAATGTAAGATTTTATTCTTACGTCTCATTAGAACATCTATATTCTGATCCTGACTAGTTCAGGGGTTAAACCCAGGTACATCTATTTTTCTTTTTTAATTGATTATACATAGTAATACCAATACGCCTTTTTGAATATTAACCACTGTAGATTAAATTTCAAACACATGCACTCAAAATCTATAACACACACCAAGGATTTACATGTGATATGTGGTTAAATATGAATACCAACACACATTGTTAAATATCCACACTTGTTTTATTCGGAATAAAAAATTTACACACAAAAAAAAACATTCTTTATATGTGAATAGTATGGGTGGGCATAAAGGATATTGTGACATTAGATTATCTCATCTTGCAAAATTTAAATTCCTATAAAGAAATGACTGAGAATCTACGACTTGGTAATTCAACCTAATTACTTCATCTGGATAAGATAATCAATAAAAAAAATTACTAATATGAAGAAAAGGAAAACATAAAGGTCCACATCTCTATTCGCTGTATATATCTTAAGTAATCAAATTTACCAAAATTTTTTGTTATCTGCCATGGTTTCGCCATGTTTTTTTTTATATTGACCTCTATACAACAAAATCTAAATTGACTTACCTAGTATCTCGACTACATACCTCTCCTGATAAGAATTCGATCTGTTCCCTCCGAAAGCTTGCCCACCCCCCCCCCCCCCCCCCACTGGTTGGAAGCTAGATAAAGACTAATTCTCGACTGCGGTCCCTTTCCTGCAGCGCCCTCAATCTCAATCATTTCTTACAGAGTAATAAAACTTGAATATACAAAATTCTCGGAATATTAAAAATTCTAATATTATTATATTAAAAAAAAAATAATTTAAGGAATAAAAATAATATTTTATTATATATATATTTTTTATTTTAAAGGAAAAATTATGAAATAATAAATATACTTGCTCAACTTATGAGAAATCAATTTAGAATAAAATAAATATTAACGAAAATTTAAAATTTACCTTTCTTATTGAGAGATAATTTAGATTAACAATGAAATCAAATAAAATTTAAGATGCCTGCCCCTCTGAGAAATTTATATACTAATTTCTTCTTTAAGAAATCCAAAAAAAATTAATAAATATGCCCCATCTATCAAAAAATGTGATGTCATAAGTTATATACAAAATTAAAAGAAGGAAGAAAGGAAGGAAAAAAAGGAGGTGAAGAGATGGTTTGGTTTAACAAAGACAAATGTTCGAAGTCCTTTTCTTTCTGGTGTAGATCCTGCGCTGGACCTCTCTGCAATGTGTTCCAGGATCCTTGGGCAGGGCTCGTGTCATCTCCACCTTCTGGTGTAGATCCTGCGCTGGACCTCTCTGCAATGTGTTCCAGGATCCTTGGGCAGGGCTCGTGTCATATACACCTTCTGGTGTAGATCCTGCGCTGGACCTCTCTGCAATGTGTTCCAGGATCCTTGGGCAGGGCTCGTGTCATCTCCACCTCCTGGTGTAGATCCTGCGCTGGACCTCTTTGCAATGTGTTCCAGGATCCTTGGGCAGGGCTTGTGTCATCTCCACCTTCTGGTGTAGATCCTGCGCTGGACCTCTTTGCAATGTGTTCCAGGATCCTTGGGCAGGGCTCGTGTCATCTACACCTTCTGGTGTAGATCCTGCGCTGGACCTCTTTGCAATGTGTTCCAGGATCCTTGGGCAGGGCTCGTGTCATCTCCACCTTCTGGACACCAAACACTTCCGGCGAGCCAGTGTATATATATATATATATGATGTAAATGTTTACATCTTTGTTGGGTCTTGTTTGGTGGAAAATCTGGCCCAACAATTCCTCCCCTGCCAGAGTAAAACAAAATGTGTTTATTCCAATTCAGATCTGTTCTTACTCTATGAGAAATATGAAATTGGGAGAAATGCTTTTTTTTGTGATATCAGTATGTAATCACCGACACTCAGGCAAAAGGGAAACAAACGGGCCATGGAACCTAGAACATGTTAGCTCATCGTAATATTGAGGGAAATCTCATCCTACCATTTAGTGGGCAAAGTACTAGCCCATCTTTCACTGTTTGTACGTCAGAGGGTCTTGACCCAGGTGTGAGGTGAGTCCACATGTTCCCAGCCATAGTCCCTATGGGTGGAGATGTGGGGTAGTCTAAGCATAGATTCTATACAAACAGATTCTTAGTACCTCCTAGGTAAACATAATTATTAAGGGCGCCAAGGAATTGTGCGTGTTAACATAGATATGTACAATTCCTAAAACATATCTTAAAAATTCTTTATTTAGCTATAGATAATGGAGTGCATGAGGTAATTTTATAATACAAAAGCAAAAGAATGATTATATAAGGTTATATAGGGCAAACGAAATTAAAAGTGATATATAAGATTAGATAATAACAACAATATGGTAAATAGCGAGGGGGAAGACATATACCAAAAAAATGTATGAACATGCTATATATACATAGAAGAGAAATAGCGTTGATATAGAAGATATAAATGATAAACAAAAATATATATGCTGTGGTTAAATTTCTCATTCAGTATATTTGGCTGAAGATGGTAACAATGCTGCTACCGAAATGTCACACACCACTTGATTATTAGGACTTGGTCCCGTTAACTTGTGTCTATAATCCATAATCCAAATTGATTGTGCCTTATATATATATATATATATATACATGAATATAATAAGGAATGGTGTATGATAATAACGAGTATATACAGTAACAACAATATAGTAAATAACGAGGGGCATGATATATAAAAAAAAATTGAATGAATATGATATAAATATATAGAGAAGAAATGGCGTTGATATAGAGGATAAAAATAATAAACAAAATATATATGCTGTGGTGAGATTTCTCATTCAGTATATTTGGTTGAAGATGGTAACAACGCTGCTACCGAAATGTCACACGCCACCTGCTTATTAGGACTTGGTCCCGTTATCTTGTGTCTATAATCTATAATCCAAATTGATTGTGCTTTACATATATATATATATATATATAGATATACATGAATATAATAGGGAATGATATATGATATATGATAATAAAATGAGTATATATAATAATAATAAGCGCGTAGATAGACACTGAGGGTCTAGGTCATTTCACTAGTATTTCAATTCTATATGTAATATCTAACAGAAGAAAAACTTGTTCTAACTAACTTGTCACTGGGAGTGTTTGTCTGGCATGTTCCCCGCTTCTCTTAATTCAAAGGAAACATATAAGAGAGGAATCCTGGTCGCCAGTACATTTCAAAACCAGATTACTTCCAAATTACATTACCTGTGGTTGCAACCTCTCCTATCTTTGTTTTTAGCTGAACGTTGACTGCTAACCCCTATTATACATTGTTTAGCTTATCCATAGAATGTGTACTCATATTTTTGACCGATAAATCCACTTTAATAAAAATACTTAAACTAACCCTGAAAATGAATTATGATGAATAACAAACTAGATCTAACTCATATCTTGTGATATATCTTCCCACTTGAGTTCTTAATACCTCTCTAAAGTTTGACTCTTTGTCCAAAAAAAATAAAAAATAAAATAAGCCCATTACTCTAGGCCATTTTACTGTCAAAATCGATCTTCCCTTAAAAAAAAGTATTCCCCTTTAAATCTGGAACGCTATATTGGCTTGTTCTGGCAATCTGCTTCAAAAGTTCATTTAGGTGTCCTACTAATTTAAAAAAAATTATCTTATCTTATAATGAGTTACTCTCGTAAAAAAAAAATTCTACATACTAACTGATATTTAGGCTTGAATTCGTTCTATCTAAGCGTACGGTAGACTATAGTCTTTAATTAGGTGATTAACTTTTGCTAGCCTGGGGCGATATAAAGCGCAAAGAATCTGGACAGCCCATCTGTCACTTTGCTAATTGGTACCTAAAACCTGTAGACGGAATCGCCTCGTCTAATCATAACTTGTTTCTTACATGCTCAATTGTTAACCCTCATTAGAAAACCCCTTTAGACTTTGACTTAGAGACAAGGAGTTATAGGGAATTCGATTTCTTTACCCACCACATGTTCCAAATCTGTTGTCCATAGAGGATTGGTTCCAGGCTGCGCAATATATAGGAGAGCCTTCAACGTGCCGATCCTTCCCAACCTCCCGTCTGAATCACCCTCATCTCAGCCACGCTTAAAGCGTTGTAAACTATGATGTCAAATCGGTTATCCGAGGTTTGTCGCTGTACACTTAGCTTGCGACATCGGCAACTTAATCCCCCCACCTAGCACAAAGTTCACCTGATACCTCTTCGTTCCCTCTAAAGAGGAGGGGACTTGCAGGCTTTTGGCTTGACCGTGACCTCCCACAATCCCCCAGTCTGAGAATCGAGACATGGTCATTATCTACGACTCTTAGAATTCAAGTTGGTATAATGAAATAGAGTAATTGATTACCCTAGTAAAAGAAGTCATACTTATGCTCCCTTAGAAGGGGACCTAACAAAATGGAGCGAATACCTTCCTATTAATAGAGTTGTACAGTCCTGTGAGGCTATCGATCCTAACAAATTAAGAAATCAAAAATTAGAAATTAAATCTATTAGTTCCCTAACCCTATTCTAAAGTACCTTTGGTCTTTACAGTATAATTGTTTTTAACCTTCCTACACATTCATTAAACCAATCCATTCATACACCCTCCCCCCATCATTCACGGTTTGCATATAAACTAAAGTTAAAAGCTGCTACACAAGCCAAAGTACTATAATTATCATCATCGATAAACCCTAATAATAACGAAACTTTCAGGACAATGAGAAATCAAATAAATAATTAAATTAAAACAAATTGGGGACTAAATGTCCCAATTACACAAATAAAGTGCCTCTTACAAACTCTAACATAAATTATTTGTATTTAAATAGATAAATAAACCAAACTATGTTGATTTTCAACAATCAAATCTGAAATCTAACCTAACATTTTAACTGTGTGTCTAACAGTTTGAAAATCTTCTTATCTTGACACTTGGTGTCTAAACAAATGAATCATCAAAACTAGCACTTAAATGGAGCGAACTGAACTTCAAGCATTTACCTCATTGCCAAGCATGATAGACCTACAAGCGTTCTGCCAACCCTACTTCCCATATAAGATCTTTGGCATTCTTCTTTCCCTGCTATTCAGTCAAACCCCTCCTTTGAAATTATGGGCTTTCAATACCCAAACTGCTCTGGAGTTCAACAACAGAGGTCACTTGTTATCTTATCATATCAATTCTCAGACCGCAACTTGCTATTAATACAGAATAGCCTCTTCAATAAAAAAAAAAAACTGAAAACTCCTTACAATGAACATTTAACACAAACACAAGGTTGTAGCTTAAAAAAATCTGAAATTCTTTAAAACCACAGTCTAGGGCCCTTAACTCACGTTCTAACACTTCATACTATGATCAAAATTTAAATAAACTCTAGTACACATTCTATAGGTTTAATCATTGGCAACCTGGACACGATCTGCACTCAGTGGGCTTCTTGACCCTGGTCGAACGGCGTATTTCAGCGCCACCAACATTGCCACCAATTGCTCTATTAACTACCTCTAGCGGGTTTCTCAAGATTGTCGTCTCTTGTGGTCCCTCTGGTCCTATAGTTGGACGAAATTGTAGCATAAAAATAAGAAAAAAGGAAAACTAAAATTTTCCTAAATCATATCCTGACAAGGTTGTGAAAGCTCTTCAAAACGACGTATTACATTAAAACAAGGTTGAGACAACTCTTAAAATGACACACTACATTAAAACAGGTTGTGAAGACTCTTTACAACTATGTACCACACTAAAACGAGGTTGTGACAATTCTACACTAGGAGAAGACGAAAACCCAAGATATCATCCATGTAGTGAGCATGAAGCCCTACCACGACCCCGAAGTACAAGAACAGATTGTCCAAGGTCATGTGACCGACTAGTAAACAGCGGGACGCTGTTTCTCTTGCGGAGGGAGTGATGTCAGGAGGACAGAGTTTCCTGGTATTCCCTCTTATTTGGACCGACCGGTCGGGGTAAACAGTGGCGTCACGTGGAAGGAGGAAATATCTGAGTTCCCCCCTCTTGCTCTAACTGCTGGGTCGACTTGGCTCATGTAAATAGTAACTCCCATTTTATATCCAAAATCTCTCATATAATCCATTAAATAAAACGGTGTAAAACGGTGTACTATACAAGGATAAGGTTGTGACAACTTTTTCTAAGTGACACACTAACATTAAAACAAATTGTGAAAACCTTTAAAGATGACAACAAACACTACAACAAGGTCGTGAGACGATATACTGCACAAAGACAAGGTTGAGACAAATAACACACTAACACTGAAAAAGGGTGTTAAAACTCCTTTCAACGGTCACTTAACACTAGAACACACGTTATAGTTTAAAATAAAAAGAAAACTGCAAACTATTTAAAGTTCACCATAACACTAAGACAAAATTTTACGATGTACTAGAGCGCCATCTGTTATTAAATTATAAAACTATTTTAGAGGCGTAATATTCTTTTTAAAATAAAACAATTTCTACTGTCCTTACTGCGATGGAAAAATTAAAGGGAGGGCCTGGCTCATCAGTGGTGAACCCACTGATGAGCCAGGCCCTCCCTTATGGTAGATTAAACTGGCGAAACCGCTGGGAGGGTTCACCACTGATGAGCCAGGCCCTCCCTTTAATTTTTCCATCGCAGTAAGGACAGTAGAAATTGTTTTATTTTAAAAAGAATATTACGCCTCTAAAATAGTTTTATAATTTACTAAGACAAAATTGTTAACATAAAAATAAAATAGGAAAAACTGGAAATTCTTCAAGGTTCATCATCACACTAGGATAAGATGTAGCTTAAAATAAAAACTAAAAACACTTTAAATCACTTATCATTAAGAACAAAGTGTTGTTTAAAAAAAATCAATTGAGTAACCCTTCAAAATCATATACCAACAATAAACAAATACACTGGATATATATACTGGACTTATTCATATAGCTTAGTACATACAGTTAGTGAAATTTAGGGAAAACTAGCCCATACTAACTCTCAGTACATGTTTTGTACTATTTACAACTATTCTTTAACGTTGAGCGCACCTTCTCCTATCAATCTTTATCTTCTATTTACAAACTCTTTATCACTTTCCTCTATTCTTTCTCTTTCAACACTTTCCTCTGTCGATTTTCGATATGCTTCGACACCTTTCTAACACATCTTTCCTTCAATCATTTTCAGCACATTCCAACGCTTTTCCTTCGCCTTTCTATACTTTACAACACCTCTCAACATACTTAATCGCTTTTTTTTTATCACTCCTTTCTACACTTTACAACACCTCTCAATAGTTCAGCGCCTTTTTATCCTGTCTCTAAACACTATTAAATCTTCTTTCATCGTTTTTCAACACTATCAACATCTTTCAATGTCTTCCTACACTTTACTACACCTCTCAACATATTTCATCACTTTTTTCACCACCTTTCTCGCATCTCTCTTCCATCGCTTTCGGCACATTTCACCGCTTTTTCATCATTATTCGTCTTTCTATTCATCACTTTCTATTCCTCTCAACACTTTTCATCTCTTTCAACACCTTTCAAAACCTTTTAGCATCCTTTAGCACTTTCTTTCATCCTCTCGTCTCTATTCATTGCTTTCGACCTACTTCTCTCCATCTCTTACGATAGCTTGTAACACTCTTTCATCATCCTTTCAATATCTTTCGACATGTTCCTACACCTTCCTCGCATCTCTATTTATCGCTTTCAACACTCTTCCACAAATCTCTTGCAACTCTCTTCCGTCTCTTACAACACTTTCCAACACTTTACACCATATTTCTTCACGCACTCAATATCTTTCAACATCTCTTTCAACGCTTCTCCTACACTTTACATCTCTTTTTCATCGTCCTTTCAACACTTTCTCACTCTTTTTATCTCTTTCAACACCTCTTTCATCTTACTTCCATCGCATCTCTCTTCAACGCCTTTTCATCCCTCTGAGTCTCCCTGAAACCCGTCATCGGGAATTGGATCCCGATCTATTATCATTCTTCATTTTGAACTACTCTAGTATACTATCCCTCCCCTGCCGGCTCTATACTAAAGTCTGACATTCGTTCAGGGCGAGAGCTACCGAAAAAATCACGAGGAGAATTCCTGAAAACCTGTTTCCACCCCTTTAATCTCCCCTTCGAGGAGATAAGCTCTTTCTGGGTGTATTGAAACTAACTAGCTATGATAGCCTACTGATAGAGGCGCTGTTCTCACTGCCTTTACTGTATATCAGAATGAACTATTAATTATTACTAGTGTAATATTATTCCGACAGCTTATGACCTTTAAGCCTTTATACCTCCATATACACACGGCGAGGTAGTCACCCTGTTAAAAAAATCTATAATGCCATAGATCAGTTAGAGAGAGAACATAACAAAATTGTGCGAATAGTTTGCTTCAACTACTACTTGTAAATCGATTAAACTCGTTCTCTCTGGGTTGGCTCGCTCATTAGTCTTCGATTTTCGTTCAACAGTCATTTTGAGTTCACATAGATGCTAGACGTAAACTGTATCAAAATAGTGTAGTTTTCTAGTTTTCGAATTATATGACAGTTGAAAAGAAAAGAAAAAAAAAACAAAAAATCTGGAAATATCTCGCACCGGCTACTATTGGAAAAAAAATTGAATGGGGTACAGCTCTGATTTTACAGGATACCTCATGGCTAATAGAATTGAATCGCTCATTTCTCTCTAAAATATTCACACAGGGTACGGAGGTTTCCAGCGGTTCAATAGCTATTGGTCTACTAAATTAATGGCAGGAATTGAAGTTAGTTTAAAGGCTTATGTGCTGTTTTGTCATGCGTCTTATGTCATCTGCAAAGGGAAGTGTCGCCTCAAAGGACTTAACTCTGGGACCAACACCCGCTGCACATTTCAGGAAGAAGTGGCTGTCCATACAATAGCAAGATATCATTTTGCTGCCAATGTACTATGTTGAGCATTTCTCATGTCGTCATTTTGTCGATCCCCAATCCTCTAGGGTGTTTCTTTAATCATTTCTTGATGTCATTTAATGCTTCATGCGATCCCGCCCGGCATTCAATAAGTAATATTTGATCGTACCACCTCCAGGAGACCATCCCATTGCAGCCGAATCATTTTCACCCAACTTATAACGCCGTCCATATCGCGTAATTGAAATTAGTATAAAACTCAAAGAATAAGATCTTAATTTCTTAATTCTTCACTAATTTCAGTTGGCTCAACGTAAACCTTCTCAAATATATCTTGGTACAGGGGTGTGACATATTACACTTCTCCCAGTTCTTTGCAAGCTCGTTTAATCCCAACGAAAGCCAGTTCAGGCGTCAATCCCGTGCTAAACTCGTCATGCATGACTTCAAATTTGAAAATTATTAGACTGAATATTTGCAGTGGCATCTGCTTCCACTGAAAGTACTTAAAACATAAGACTGCCTCTTATCTTGTTTAAATAACTGCTTTTACCCCCCATATGCCTGTGTAAACATTAACCATGACCTTATCAATTCTTGAAATTCTGCCTATCGAATATCCTGAGAATCAAAGTTCTTCTTGTCTACAGCGAACTAACACAATAATTGTTCCCTAGAGTTATCTGCGTCGAGTGGTCAGTCTGTACTACTAATCCTCCACTCTAACTCCAGGATTTTTTTATCTACTCAAGAAGTTCAATTTTTTTTTCAAGACAGTTGTCCAAATCCCCAAAGATAATTTGCTAAATTTCGACAATTATTGGAATTCTCATTAAACAGAATAACTACCCCTTTCTGACACAGAAAATATCCAGCATCAAGATATAGCGTACTGTCCATTTTCTTTATTTTATGACAGTGTCAAATTATAACTAAAGAAACAGGCTAAACATATGACTGGCTTAAATTTCATGTAATCTCATCATGCCTTCTGCTGGCAAATATTTACTGTAATTTAATACTATCGAGATGTTTTTATTCGTCCCCATCCAAGGGAAAAATGTTTCAGAAGAAAAGAATCTTTGAAATTTTACCTAAGTTATTTTTGTGAAAAAAAATTTGCACGTTTATAACACTTCAAGGTGACCTCATGCCAGTGTGTATACAGGATATTTAGGATCATATATAGTTGGAGGCAACATGGAATGAAAGTCGGTTGCCTGGCGCGTCCTTTTAGCCGCCATTTTGAAATTCTACCGTGGTTGCATCGACATGTAAGCAAGTCTTGTAAAATACACCATATTGGTATAAGGAGGATGGCGAAATTCAACGATTTAAAGAAGCAAGCAAACTATACGCTTATCTAAAATAACGGGGTTAAATCTTAAGAGAAATGCACATTCATATAAAGTTACCAAAATGAAAGAATATCAAATACTGTTTTATCTCGTGTACACTACCGGGAATTTATATTGATCGTTCTATATAAGAGAAAATGATCGTTACATAAAACAAATTAACATGGAGGTGTACGGAAAAGCATGACTAAACGCGTCCTCGATCCGCCATGCTGGAAATTTATCGTGGTTGTATTGTCGCACGACTATTTATATTAAATACTATATAACAAACTAACATGGGGTATCACGACGCATGAAATGCCAAAAAGGAAAATATTTGTAATAAAAAAAAAACGTTGCAATAATCCAAAATATATATAATTACAAATTATGCTGATTACAAATGTTGAATACAAAAAGCCAGTAAATAGATATAAATTAAATTAATACTTCTAAATACCAAAGAGAAAGTAGAGTTGATAATAGGGATTATCTCTTGAACCCATGATACGCAAATATTTGTGAGATCTAGATAGATAAGTAAACAAAAAGATAAATTGCGAGATGGATAGCTGAAATATAAAATTAAAATATATAAAGTAGTAAGTGAATAATACACACAATATTTAATTGTTTAGTAAAATCAAACTACTAAAGTCATAAAGGCGTTTCGCCTTCCCATAACCAAGAGATTGAAATAAAATATGGAGATTCTCTCTGGATACTTCATATCTATCCAATACCTGCTTTTGAAGAGAGGAAAAAAAAAATCGGTAAGTATGCATATCTAAGTGCGGAAGAAAATTAAAAATAAATAATGCAGACTCACCAAAAATTGCTAAATATGATCATATACATGGTACCAATAAATATTGCTGTATCACTTAACAATTAAAAAAATGGGCATGACTGAGGGGAAATATTCTTTGGCTAAATATAATGTATTCCAAAAAAAATAAATAAAAAAATCAGACCCATTCTAGAAGGCGAGACCTACAAGATATATTATGAAATACATGGATTACAAGAAAATGAAATAAATAAAATCCTGTGGATAGGTGGGCGTTAAATGAATCTAATTGTCAATCCAAAATGCATGATATGCAAAAATTTTGTAATAAAACTTAATGTTGCAATAATCTGAAATATATAGTTGAGTATCATGCGGATTTTACACATAAATGTTAAAAATAAAATCCCAGTAAATAAAAATAAATTCAGTTGTCCTATCTCATGGGCACTACCCGAAAATTTATATTAACTGTCCCATATAAAGTGATCATTATCGAATAAAAATAATTGAAAACACTCATAAATTAAATAAACCGCCTTACATATGCACTATAGATAAGAAAATAGATGCTTTGGATTATCATATTGATAAATGTTAAACACTATAAGGATAAGAGGTAACTGGAGAACAATTTGACAAATTCAAAGGAAATATCTTCAGACTTATCGAGCGGAAAATTTTGTTGAAAAAAAAATAATAATAAAAAAATAAAGTTATTAAACCTTAAAAATAAATTGAAAATTAAAATATTAAACCTTGATAATAAATCGCATTTGATCTAACAAGTTTAAAGGATAATGGTCAGAAAAAATTGAAAGAAGATGGAATATTCAAGAGGGGGATCCCTTCCGCAGGAGCGGAGAGGATAGCAAAACTGACCTTTCTAGCTCAGGAGCTGGCAGTGAACTGAACCCTAATTGTTTTTCTTCTTCCCGCCCATAGTGGAGACATGTGTTTGACACATGTCCACCCCGAAAATACCTCCATTCCCCATAGCTTACCTCCCCTTTCGAAAACATCTTGCACGCACATCTGTTGTTTTTCACGCCCATCATTCCACCCCTCTACAGATGTGGTCCCTGCCCCAGCGTGTCAATCAAAGATGTCCCTAGAGGCTCTAAATTTGGAGCTTGTGGGAAATTCTCAGGTTTTGAGAAATGCATTGTTTTTAGGCCTATCTTGAATACACAGAGAAGAAAAAATCAAAATTTTTAGTCTTAGTGGTAAATAGTTGTAAAATTTTAACGTTGTATTGAAAGACCAGTGACTTTCTAAAAAAAAATAAAATTCAACTTATCATGGATGCGCATCATCGTAACATATGATTTGAATATTGCAAAGATCGCTCTAAAACATAAAAAGAATACACTAAAGTGAACTAAATTTTAGGCAATAAACATTTATTTGAATAAAAGAACGAAAAAAATGACATACGCGAATAGATAACGGTTATCGTGAGTACATAGAGAATTAATAAAAAAAATTAAAATTTTTAGTCTTATCGGTAAATAGTTGTAAATCTTTAACGTTGCATTGAAAGACCAGTGACTTTCTTAAAAATAAAAAAAATTTAACTTATCATGGATGCGCGTCATCGTAACGTATAATTTGAACTAAATTTGCAAAGATCACTCTAAAACATAAAAAAATACACTAGAGTGAACTAAATTTTAGGCAATAAATATTTATTTGAATAAAAGAACGAAAAAATGACACACGCGAATAGATAACGGTTATCGTGAATACATAGAGAATTAATAAAATTAAAATTCTTAGTCTCAGCTATAAATAGTTGTAAATCTCTAACGCTGCATTGAAAGACCAGTGACCCTCTTAAAAATGATAATTTTAACTTATCATGGATGCGCGTCATCGTAACGTATAATTTGAATATTGCAAAGATCGCTCTAAAACATGATAAAAAAATACTAAAGTGAACTAAATTTTAGGCAATAAACATTTATTTGAATGAAAGAACGAAAAAAAAAATGACACACGCGAATAGATAACGGTTATTGTGAGTACATAGAGAATTAATAAAAAGAATTAAAATTTTTAGTCTTAGCGGTAAATCGTTGTAAATCTTTAACGTTGCATTGAAAGACCAGTGACTTTCTTAAAAATAAATTTTTTTAACTTATCATGGATGCGCGTCATCGCAACGTATAATTTGAACTAAATTTGCAAAGATCACTCTAAAACATGAAAAAAAATACACTAAAGTGAACTAAATTTTAGGCAACAAACATTTATTTGAATAAAAGAATGAAAAAAAATTGACACACGCGAATAGGTAACGGTTATCGTGAATACATAGAGAATTAATAAAATTAAAATTTCTAGTCCCAGTGATAAATAGTTGTAAATCCTTAACGCTGCATTGAAAGACCAGTGACTTTCTTAAAATAAAAATTTTTAACTTATCATGGATGCGCGTCATCGCAACGTATAATTTGAACTAAATTTGCAAAGATCACTCTAAAACATGAAAAAAAATACACTAAAGTGAACTAAATTTTAGGCAATAAACATTTATTTAAATAAAAGAACGAAAAAAAAATTGATACACGCGAATAGATAACGGTTATCGTGAATACATAGAGAATTAATAAAATTAAAATTTCTAGTCCCAGCGATAAATAGTTGTAAATCTTTAACGCTGCATTGAAAGACCAGTGACTTTCTTAAAATAAAAATTTTAACTTATCATGGATGCGCGTCATTGTAACGTATAATTTGAATATTGCAAAGATCGCTCTACAACATGAAAAAAATACACTAAAGTGTAAAGTACCTTTTTGGACTCGTGAGTTTCTATTTAAGCCTGACGCAATAAAATTTAACTTATAACGCTCTTTTATTTTAAACTTAGTGTAATAAAATTTCAGCTCACAACGTCTTTCTTTTTTTTTTTATTTAAACCCAGCGCAATAAAAATTATTTGCTTACAACGTTTTTTTTTTATTTAAACCTAACGTAATAAAATAAGATATGTGATGGTCCTTGTTAAAATGGCAATTCTCTCGGATTTCATGATATAATTGTTTTGACCAGTGACCGGTTACTCTGTGGTGTGGTTGCGGTGTATATATAGATGGATGTCTTGGTTAGTTAGTTAGTTGTGTTATCTTACCGTGATCGGTTCAATAAATCCTCCGGTGTTCAGTGCCCTCTCCTATCTTCCTCCTTTTTCAACAGGTTATGGGCCCAGGATTACTTTAAAGAAATTGTAGCATCAAGAAAGTATTCAAAATGTCAAGCCTTTATCAAATAGAAAAATTAAATTCTGAAAATTACGAGACATGGAAGATGCAAATGAAGATGATTCCAATTCATTCCGAACTTTGGGATTATGCAAATAGCATAAGAATCAAGCCTGAAACCGAAGTAGAATCCAACGAATGGGAGAAGAATGACCAGAAGGCGCTAGCAACTATAGTCCTAAGTTTAAGTCCTCCAGAAATAATACACGTGAAGAGATGTAAAACTTCTGCAGAGGCATGGAAGCTTTTAAATGAAGTGCATCAGCCAAAAGGACCTGCAACTAAGGTTTTCCTTACGAAACAGTTGATCCTCTTGAAGATGAATCCTAATGAAAGGCTGCAGGACTACCTTAACAAGTTCAGCAGTTTAGCTGACAAGTTGAGTGAAATGGATGCACAAGTCCCAGAGGACTTCCTTTCCATCCTTCTGTTGTGTAGCCTTCCCGAGAGTTATGAGGGTTTTAGAACTGCCATTGAAACTAGGGATGAACTGCCTAACTTTGAGGCTTTAAAAGTGAAAATGCTGGAGGAGGAAATTAGGCAAACTCAATTGAACGGCACAACTAATACCGAACAAGCTTTCCTTGGAAACCCAGAAAGAAAGAATTTTCCCAGCACATCAAAACCAAAGCCAAAGGGATTCCCATTTAGCTGCCACTTCTGTGGAAAAAAGGGGCATAAAGCTGCCGACTGCAGAAAAAGAAAGTCCAGGAACCCTAAAAATGAAATGGTTTCGTCCTTTGGGACAAAATATTTGAGTAAACTTGGCGCAAATGAATGGTGTCTAGATAGTGGCGCAACTGCCCACATGTGCAGCTCAAGAGACTCATTCGATCATTTTGAGGAGACTGCACCAGTGAAAATTACACTGGCCAATGGTGGATTCATTGAAGCTCTGGGAAAGGGGAAGGTAAAATTGGAATGTTCGGGTAAAAACGGACCTGTAACCTTATCCTTGGAAGACGTGTTATTTGTTCCTGAATTAAACGGCAATTTGTTTTCCATCAGTAGGTGTACGGCAAATATATTATTGTTAATTTTAAGCACAGAAAAGCTGAAATAGTGAATTTGCATACAAAAATTTGCATACAGGCCTATGAAAGGAATGGACTTTACATCTTAAATCAAATTAATTGTCCTAAGGCATTAGCGACAAGAGAAATTTGCATAGCTGGAGAGAAAAATTACGAAAAATGGCATAGTAGATTTGGCCATTTAAATTTGCAAGATCTCAAAAAGCTAAAAATGCAAAATATTGTATACGGCCTGCCAATTTTTGATTTTAAAAATTTTACTTGTGAAGTTTGTTTGAAAGGTAAACAAACAAGGCTACCTTTTCAGAAAGAGTCTTTTACGAGAGCAAGGGAACCACTGGAGCTGATCCATACTGATATTTGTGGTCCCATGAGAACAAAATCATTGGGTGGCGCCCTTTATTTTTCAACATTTATTGATGACTTCTCGGGATTTATCTTCACATTTATAATGAAATCAAGAAGTGAAGTATTCAAAGGATTTAGAATATTCAAAAATTATGCTGAGAAGCAAACCAGAAAAAGGTTGAAATGTATTAGAAGTGATAATGCGCCTGAATACCTTAGCAAAGAGTTCAAAGATTACCTAGAAGGAGAAGGTATAGGACGTCAGCTCTCTGTAGAATATACACCTCAACAGAACGGTGTCGCTGAAAGAGCGAATAGAACTCTACTGGATATGACTAGGTGCTTCATGATCGAAGGTGATTTACCTGAAACTTTATGGGCTGAATTGATACATACATCAACTTTTATCAGAAATAGATGCCCGAGAAATAACGATTGTAAAACTCCACATGAGTTATTTACCAAAAGAAAACCTGTAGTTTCTCATTTAAAAATTATAGGAAGTAAATCGTTTGCCGTGAATAATAGGCCGAATAGATCTAAATTCGCACCTCGCAGTGAGGAATACAAGTTAATAGGGTATTTCACAGAATCTAAGGCATACAGACTTTGGAAGCCTGGTACACGTACAATTATAAAAAGTAGAGATGTACGTTTTATTGAACCAGAATTGTCCAAATTAGGAATGAAGTCGTTGAAATTGATGTTGGTTCAGAAAGGGCTTCTTTCAAGGAAATCCCTCTAGTTGAAGAAAAGGGAAGCAAGTCCGAAGTTGAATCACGAACTGAAATTGAAAGTGAATCGGATCTAGAAGTATCTGAGGTGTTAAACGAGCCATCAGAAAGTGGAGTGATAATTTCAAGAAGAGGAAGAGGACGACCAAGATATATTAGAACAGGAAAACCTGGCCGACCAAGAAAGGAGTACCCTACAGCCAATTTGTCAACGCAAGAACTTCTAGCGGCGAAATACTTGCCAGATCCAAAAGACGCAGAGGAAGCGCTGTCTGGAAAAGATTCTTATTTTTGGAAGAAAGCAATGGAAGAAGAGTTTGATTCCTTGATTGAGAACAAAACTTGGTAATTGGTTGATCCCCCTAAGAATCGAAACATCATAGGAACCAAATGGATATTCAAAACGAAATGCAATAGTGATGGTTCTGTTGAGCGCCATAAGGCTCGCCTGGTAGCAAAAGGCTATTCACAGCAGTACGGAATAGACTAGAGGAAACTTTTGCCCCAGTAGTACGCCAAAGTACTATTAGAATGTTTTTAGCCTTGGCTGTTGAATACAACTTGATACTCCATCAGATGGACGTTCAATCTGCTTATTTAAATGGAGAAATTAAAGAAGAAATTTATATGACACAGCCGGAAAACTTCGTCTCAAGAAAATATCCAGAGAAAGTATGTCGACTCAAGAAGGCCATTTATGGGTTAAAACAAGCTGGAATAGTTTGGCATGAAAAGCTTGACAATGAATTAAAGAATTTGGGACTGAGGCAACTTCAATCTGACAATTGTGTCTATATCAAGCATGATGAAGGTACTCTCCTGGTGGCAATCTATGTTGATGATCTGATAATTGCGGCTGAAAGAGAAGACACGTTGAAATCCTTTAAAGAAAGTATGAAAAGAATATTCAAAATAAAGGATCTTGGAGGGATAAATTGTTGCCTGGGTATAGGGATACAAATGAAAGAGGATGGTTCAATATCCATAGATCAAGAGAGATATATTGAAGAACTTCTGGCGAAATATAGAATGAAAGAGGCAAAGCCTATTTCTACACCCATGGACTCGAACTCCAAGTTAACAAAAATTTCATCTATAGAAGGTGAGAATGAGCCAGTGAAAAAGGTAGAATACCAATCACTGATTGGATCATTGATATATCTCTCAGTGTCGACAAGGCCCGATATAGCCTATGCAGTTAGTGCTTTGGGACAGTTCAGTAATGATCCTAGGAGACAGCACTGGAATGCTGCCAAGCGTGTCCTCCGCTATTTGAAAGGCACCTCATGTTTGAGGATTACCTACAGGAAATCTAATGAGGCTCTTCATGGTTATGTCGACGCTGATTGGGGTGGAAACCTCGTGGATAGAAAATCTCATACGGGAATTGTTTACTTTTTGGCAAGAGGTCCAATAGCCTGGGAATCGAAGAAGCAGCAGACTGTCACTCTTTCGAGCACAGAATCTGAGTACATCGCACTTTGTGAAGCAGGAAAGGAGGCAGTCTACCTTAGAGCGCTGTTGAACGAGATGGGATTTGGTGAATTGCTGAATGGACCGACTGTTCTGAAGACGGATAACCAGGGTGCTCAACAGCTGGCGAGAAATCCGGTTTATCATGCCAGAACTAAGCATATTGACGTCAAATGGCATTACATCAGAAGCATTTGCAGCGATGGACTTGTCGAGGTCGTCCACACACCAACCCAAGAAAATGTTGTCGACATCCTTACTAAAGGCCTACCAAGGTTTTTGTATGAGGGACACGTCACTGGATTTGGAATGTAGAAATCTGATGAATTGAGAGGAAGTGTTAAAATGGCAATTCTCTCGGATTTCATGATATAATTGTTTTGACCAGTGACCGGTTACTCTGTGGTGTGTTGCGGTGTATATATAGATGGATGTCTTGGTTAGTTAATTAGTTGTGTTATCTTACCATGATCGGTTTAATAAAAATCCTCCGGTGTTCAGTGCCCTCTCCTATCTTCCTCCTTTTTCCAACAGTCCTAATTTTTCTTGATCTCAGGGTTTTGTGGGCCTACTTCCTGCAAATTATTTTGCAGTTTTCAGGAGACTCTGCCCCACGTTAAGTGGCGCCAAATGTAAGATTTTATTCTTACGTCTCATTAGAACATCTATATTCTGATCCTGACTAGTTCAGGGGTTAAACCCAGGTACATCTATTTTTCTTTTTTTTAATTGATTATACATAGTAATACCAATACGCCTTTTTGAATATTAACCACTGTAGATTAAATTTCAAACACATGCACTCAAAATCTATAACACACACCAAGGATTTACATGTGATATGTGGTTAAATATGAATACCAACACACATTGTTAAATATCCACACTCGTTTTATTCGGCATAAAAAATTTACACACACAAAAAAAAACATTCTTTATATGTGAATAGTATGGGTGGGCATAAAGGATATTGTGACATTAGATTATCTCATCTTGCAAAATTTAAATTCCTATAAAGAAATGACTGAGAATCTACGACTTGGTAATTCAACCTAATTACTTCATCTGGATAAGATAATCAATAAAAAAATGACTAATATAAAGAAAAGGAAAACATAAAGGTCCACATCTCTATTCGCTGTATATATCTTAAGTAATCAAATTTACCAAAATTTTTTGTTATCTGCCATGGCTTCACCATGTTTTTTTTTATATTGACCTCTATACGACAAAATCTAAATTGACTTACCTAGTATCTCGACTACATACCTCTCCTGATAAGAATTCGATCTGTTCCCTCCGAAAGCTTGCCCCCCGACCGGTTGGAAGCTCGATAAAGACTAACTCTCGACTGCCGTCCCTTTCCTACAGCGCCCTCAATCTCAATCATTTCTTACAGAGTAATAAAACTTGAATATACAAAATTCTCGGAATATTAAAAATAATAATATTATTATATTAAAAAAAGAATTTAAGGAATAAAAATAATATTTTTATTATATAATTTTTTTTATTTTAAAGGAAAAATTATGAAATAATAAATATACTTGCTCAACTTATGAGAAATCAATTTAGAATAAAATAAATATTAACGAAAATTTAAAATTTACCTTTCTTATTGAGAGATAATTTAGATTAACAATGAAATCAAATAAAATTTAAGATGCCTGCCCCTCTGAGAAATTTATATACTAATTTCTTCTTTAAGAAATCCAAAAAAAATACTAAATATGCCCCATCTATCAAAAAAATGTGATGTCATAAGTTATATACAAAATTAAAAGAAGGAAGAAAGGAAGGAAACAAAGGAGGCGAAGAGATGGTTTGGTTTAACAAAGACGAATGCTCGAAGTCCTTTTCTTTCTGGTGTAGATCCTGCGCTGGACCTCTCTGCAATGTGTTCCAGGATCCTTGGGCAGGGCTCGTGTCATCTCCACCTTCTGGTGTAGATCCTGCGCTGGACCTCTCTGCAATGTGTTCCAGGATCCTTGGGCAGGGCTCGTGTCATCTCCACCTCCTGGTGTAGATCCTGCGCTGGACCTCTCTGCAATGTGTTCCAGGATCCTTGGGCAGGGCTCGTGTCATCTCCACCTCCTGGTGTAGATCCTGCGCTGGACCTCTTTGCAATGTATTCCAGGATCCTTGGGCAGGGCTCGTGTCATCTCCACCTTCTGGTGTAGATCCTTCGCTGGACCTCTTTGCAATGTGTTCCAGGATCCTTGGGCAGGGCTCGTGTCATCTCCACCTTCTGGTGTAGATCCTGCGCTGGACCTCTTTGCAATGTGTTCCAGGATCCTTGGGCAGGGCTCGTGTCATCTACACCTTCTGGTGTAGATCCTTCGCTGGACCTCTTTGCAATGTGTTCCAGGATCCTTGGGCAGGGCTGGTGTCATCTCCACCTTCTGGACACCAAACACTTCCGGCGAGCCACTGTATATATATATGATGTAAATGTTTACATCTTTGTTGGGTCTTGTTTGGTGGAAAATCTGGCCCAACAAAAAGAATGTTTTAACGCATATTCTAAATTGCAAACTTCAAAAGAAATGTATGAAAAACTAGTAGCCATTTATCAAAGAGAAGATGAGCAATTAAAATGCAAATTACTATAAGAATTTCATGGATTCAAATTTGATAAAAATACAGATATGGCAACAAATATAAGCAGAATGCAAAATTTAGTATTCAAACTAAATAATGTAAAACAAGAAATTGAGGAAAGCTTTGTAATTTCTAAAATATTGAGCATTTTGCCAGATTACTTTAATTACTTCAGCACAGCATGGGACTCGACACCAAAAAGTGAGAAAACTTTAACAAACTTAATATCAAGACTATCACTTGAAGAAACTAAACAAAAAGTAAAGCCTGAAGAGGGAATAGTCATGAGTGCTACTAAAGTAAAGCAGTGCTTTAACTCTGCAAAAAAAGCGGGCACTTAGCAAAAAACTGTAGACTAAATAAAAATGGTGTACTGTTAAGTCGGATTTAAGACGTGTCGAAATACGTTCTCTAAACTCACCAACAACACGCCACGGCAAACACACAAAAAAAATACAATATATGATTAATATAAACACTTAAATATAAAGAATGGAGAATTTCATTCAAATCCTATGTTAACATAATTTCAAGTTAAGAAATTTATTTAGTACATCAAATCTATCTATGTGAAGTCCAACCCCCCATATCACAACATGGTACCGAGGGTAAACCTCAAAGTGAGTTAGCGAAAAGAAAAATCTTAATTCAACAATATTGTTGGGTCAATTTCTATCATGATGAAATGTACAATCAGCACCTCTACGATATGAATAACATACACCTCATTCCGATACACTTTAAGGGAATTTACAAATATGTTAGATTATTGGAAACCTGACCAAAATGGAAAACACACCAAAGCATGATACACACAAACACAGGTTTCGATTCTCAATTGGATGAGTATAAACTACCACATGTTTAAATTTAAACAGTATATATATGCATACACAATAAAATTAAGGGAATGAAATTGACTTTAATGTTAACATGAGTTATATGATATATATTTATATATGAGCATATGTAATTATTTATTGGTAGAATCGACCATGGAAAATACCATTGTATGTCTAGTCTGGTATAAAACACAAAAAAATACAAATTGATAAAAAAAGGAAATATATATGAAATTTTATTATAGCTAAAACTATCTATATTTTGAGACAAAGGGAAGATTATATAGAAGATAATAGGTCTAATCCTTTGTAAGCAGTTCTTTACTTCTAATCTCATCGAAATATATAAAACAATCAAATTTTTTATTTGGAATATACTATATAGTAGAGAGATTGCAACTTTACAAAAATAACTTACTAAATGTGATATGAAATTTCTATTCTATAAACGGGCCTTTTGGCCCACAAAAAAAATTATAGGGTAGTTGACTTACCATTTTTTGTCTATACTTCCCTTCCATCCTCGAATATCTTGTTTTTCACCGCTCGGCCCCAATACTTTCAATCTTTTCGGCTACTCGATTCCAACTCACAAATTTCAAATCTCGCGTGACCAAAGATTTTTTTTAATCTCTTTTACAGAGTAATATATATATATTTCGTTGAATAAATTCGGAAATTAAGATAAAAAATATTCTTTGGAATAAAATTAATTTTATATTAATAATAAAAAAATAAAATATATCAGGTCGATTCCCTGAAATTTTAATTTAGTGTTTCTTCTTAAAATTTCTATTTTTATCTTTTAAAATACCAAATCTATCTAGAGCATATATTTAATTTATTTATTTAATCTAGTATTTCTTCTTGAAATATTATTATTATATTTAAAATACCTAATATATCTAGAGTATATATTTAATTTATTTACTCTATGTATTTAAATTTCAATGTGGTAATAAAAAAAGAAATTTAGACCTTTCATCTTGTATATAAAGGAAGGGATTGGTTATAATACATATAATTACATATGTACATCCTCCATCTTACTGCAGCGGGCCTTGGAATACAAGAAGCCCAGAGCTTTTCCAGGTCCTCCATCTGGACAGCAAACACTTCGACAAGACACTGTACATATATGATGTAATATGTTTACATCATTGTTGGGTTCGTTTTGTGAAAAATGGCCCAACAATTCCTCCCCTGCCAGAGTGAAAAAATGTGTTTTATTCCAATTCAGATCTGCTCATGACATATGATAAATATGATTTGGGAATAAAATACATTTTTTTTACGATACACCAGTATGAGCAGCCACTGACACTCAGGCAAAGGGGAAACAAACAAACAGGTCATGGTATCTGAAACGGTTTATCATATGGAAGCATAAAAAAAAGAAAAGGTTTTACCCTACCATTTAGAGGGCAATATACTAAGCCCTATTTCATTGCCTGGCCGTGCCTTGTATGCCAGAATTTGGGCTAGCTCTGAAGGGACTCCATACATTCCCCGCTGCAGTCCTTATTGGGGAAAAATGGGGGTGGTCTATGCACCAGTTCTGTATAAACAGACATTTAGACCATCCCAGGTAAAACATGGTTATATGGGCGCCAAGGAATTGTAAGTGTTAATGTAGATATGCACAATTCCTAAAACATATCTTGTGAGTTCTTTATTGACTATAATCAATAAGGTACATGAGGTAATGTTAGACTACGAATGACAAGGACATGATTATATAAGGTTATATAAGGCTAAAAAAAATAAAATGGAATATAAGATTGATAATAATAACAATATGATACATAACGAGGAGAATGATATATGCCGAAAGAAAAAATGAATGAATATGATATATTTAGAAAATAAATGACGATGATATAGAAGATACCCAATGACAAACTAAAAAAAATATATATATATATATGCTGTGGTTAAGTTTCTCATTCAGGACTTTTGTATGAAGATGGTAACAACGCTGTTACCGAAACGTCACACACTATTTATTTATTTGGATTTGGTCCCATTACCTTGTGTTTATGATCTATAATCGAAATTGTGCCTATCTATAGATATATACATAAATATAATAAGAAAAATATATATGGTAATGGTATATTAATGAATAAAAATACACTATATCAAAAGAATAAATATGCTGTGGTTAAATTTCTCATTCAGTACTTTTGTCTGAAGATGGTAACAACGCTGTTACCGAAATGTCACACACTATTTTTTTATTTGGATTTGGTCCCATTACCTTGTGTTTATAATCTATAATCCAAATTGTGCCTTATCTATATATATATACATAAATATAATAAAATATATATATATGGTAATGGTATATTAATGAATAAATACTATTTCTAAAGAATAAATATGCACTGAGGGTCATGGGTATTCACAAGTATTTTAAAGTATACATGCACTAATTAAAAGTTTGTTCTCACTAATTTGTCACTGGGAGTGTGTGTCTGGCGTGTTCTCCGCCGCTCTCAACCATGATGATAGTCAATGTTTCTCTAAACCAGATTATTCCATATTTACCCTATCTAGGGTGACAACCTTACTTCTCTATGTTTTTAGTTGATCACTGTTGCCAACCGCTATTATCACATTGTTCAACTTATCTATAGAATGTGTACTTATACATTTAAACTAATAAAATCACTTTAATAAAATATATATTGTTAGCCTCAAAGAGGATGAATGTTGATGACTAGCAACCTATGTCTTACTTCTACCTTATGAAATATCTTCTCACACTTGACTTCTTAATATCTCTTCAGTATTTGACCTTTTGTTCTAAAAACTTACTGTTCTGGGCTACTTCTCAGCTCAAAAAAAATGATACTCAATCTCCCCTTTAATTTCCTTCTTCGAGTCTGGTATACTGGCCTGTTCTGGCAATTGCTTTGAAGTTCGTTTTTTTGGTGTCCTACTAATTCAAATTTTATCTTATCATAGAATGAGTTGCTCTCATTAAAAAAAATTTACTTACTAATTGGTATTTAGACTAGCGCTCATTCTAACTAAACGTACGGCAGACAATAGTTTTTACTAGGTGATTACCTTTGCTAACCTGGGGCGATAAAAACACAAAGAATCTGGACAGTCCATCTGTCACTTTGTTATCTGGTACCTAAAATCAGTAGACGGAATCGCCTCGTCTAATCGTAACTTGCCTCTTGTCAGTTCTATTGTTAACTTTCATTAGAAACCCCCTTTTGGACCATGACTTTAGAGACAAGGAATTATAGGGAATTCAATTTACCCACCGCATGTTCCAAGTTTGTCCATAGAGGATTGGTTCCAAGCTGCACAATATATAAGAGCATCTAACGTGCCAATTTCTCCCAACCTCCCATCTGAATCACCCTCATCCCAGCCACGCTTAAAGCGTCGAAAACTACGATGTCAGATCGGTTACCCGAGGTTTGTCGTTATGCCCCTGGCTTCACGACATTGGTTACTATATCCCCCATCTAGCACAAAGTTCACCTGATACCTCTCCGTTCCCTCTCGTGAGAAGATTTGTAGGCTTTCTGGTCTGACCGTGACCTCCCACAATCTCCTAGTCTGAGGGTCGAGATATGGTCGTTATCTACGACCCTTAGAATTCAAGTTGATTATAATGAAAATAAAGTAATTACTTACACAAATTAAAATTATACTTATACTCCTTTAAAAGGAGACCTAACAAAAGGAGCGGATATCTTCCTATTAATAGAGTTGTATAGCCCTGTGAAGCCTCCGATCCTAACGAGTAAAGAAATCAAAATTAAAATCGAACCTATTAAATTCCCTAACACTATTCTAATGTACTTTGGACTCACAATATAATAGTTTTTAACCTTTTTATACACATTCATTATTCCAACCCTTTCATACACCCTCCCCCCTATCATTCGCGGAATGCACACAAACTAAAGTTAAAAGCTGCTACAGAAGCCTAAATACTCAATTATCATTACCAATATGCCTAATAATAATGAAAATCTTCCAGGACAAATGTGAAATCAAATAAAATTAACAAATCAAAACAAATTGGGGACTGAAGCCCTAGTTTACTCAAAAGAAAATGCCTCATACAAACTCTATATATAATACTTATACTTAACAAATTAATAAAATTGATTGTCAACAATCAAATACTGAAATCTAACCTATTATTAAAATTGTGCATCTACCAGTTTGAAATTCTCCTTCTTGTCTTGACACTTGTGACTAAACAAAATAAATCATCAAACTAGTGTTGGGCCAGATTTTCACAAAACAGACCCAACAAAGAAGTAAACATTTTACATCATATATGTGCAGTGTCTCGCCAAAGTGTTTGTTGTCCAGATGAAATTCCCCACCGAGGTAAAGCCGAGAAGGTGGCCGACGATGCTTTAAAGGCCAAAGTCGGGGAAGACACCCAGTTGGAGATGACACTGACCCTGTCCAAGTATCCCGAAGCCCGCTGCAGAAAGGTCCAGAGGAGGGTCTACAAATTATATATATGTACATATCAGTGTTGGGCAAATATTAATTAAATGATTTATTAAAGATTAACAATTGATTAATTGTTAATTGTAATTTTCACAATTAACAATTAATCAATTGTTAATTGTTAATTGTACTTTTCAAATTAACAATTAATTAATTTATAAAACTATTTTAGAGGCGTAATATTCTTTTTAAAATAAAACAATTTCTACTGTCCTTACTGCGATGGAAAAATTGAAGGGAGGGCCTGGCTCATCAGTGGTGAACCCTCCCAGCGGTTTCGCCAGTTTAATCTATCATACCGCTGTTATATTAAAGACAAGGAATTATAGGGAATTCAATTTACCCACCGCATTTTCCAAGTTTGTCCATAGAGGATTGGTTCCAAGCTGCACAATATATAAGAGCATCTAACGTGCCAATTTCTCCCAACCTCCCGTCTGAATCACCCTCATCCCAGCCACGCTTAAAGCGTCGAAAACTACGATGTCAGATCGGTTACCCGAGGTTTGTCGTTATGCCCCTGGCTTCACGACATTGGCTACTAAATCCCCCATCTAGCACAAAGTTCACCTGATACCTCTCCGTTCCCTCTCGTGAGAAGATTTGTAGGCTTTCTGGTCTGACCGTGACCTCCCACAATCTCCTAGTCTGAGGGTCGAGATATGGTCGTTATCTAATATGAATGGTATGGTAGATTAAACTGGCGAAACCGCTGGGAGGGTTCACCACTGATGAGCCAGGCCCTCCCTTTAATTTTTCCATCGCAGTAAGGACAGTAGAAATTGTTTTATTTTAAAAAGAATTTTACGCCTCTAAAATAGTTTTATAATTTGATAACATAGGGCGCTCTAGTACATCGTAAAATTAATTAACTGTTTAGAGAAATTTAATTAATCTAACAAATAAAAAAATTACTGGTGCATAATGAACTGGTATATAATATACTGTACAGGCCTGCGTGTGGGACGTGGACGCAGGTACAATATAACTATTGAACTATTTAAATACACATGTTAGCAACAAATAAAAGACTGATGCAAATGATCATCAATAACTTAATTAAGCATGATTAGATAGACAATGATAATTTATAATTTCTTGTAATAATTTAAATTACATTTCAGTACCACTCTCTTCTCGAACATGCTGTCCGACAATTTGTGACTCTTTGGCAGATTTGTCATTGTTGCAAAAGAAAAAAGGCGTTCAACTGCAGCTGACGATGGTAAAGGTGTGTTGTATTTAATAAAAACACTTTTCATCTCAGGATATCTATTGAGTAGTTGCAAATCTTTGCTTTCCTCTGCAAAAAAAATGCAGCATCAAAAGTTCTGCTTTATTCATTGGTGCATCGGAGGAGCATCCGTTTTTTTTCTGAGATTGAACTATCGGAGTCAGAGTCAAAATTGAAAAAAAGGTTTTCTTTGGTACTTCTTGTTGTTGCCACTGTTGCTACTATATTCTCACTATTTTTTTCGGAAATGCAGGTCTTTAAAACTTTTAGAATCTTGGTACGATCCGCGGGCTCAAAACAAGTCAACCATTTATTTTTGAATCTTGGGTAGGATAATGCCGCAATAGCCGCTATTTCAGCTTCAGGAGTGGTGACGTCAAGCATTTTTTCAAATCTCTTCTCTACACTCTCTCTGTATGCCTTGTCCAACGGATTGCAAAAGGAAAAGTTGTTTTTCTTTTCAATTTTTAGCAATTTTTTTCTCAGCGCAAGAAGGCACGGCAGAACTATCCCATAATATGCGTTAGTCTCACTCTGCATTATGTCGAGGGCTTCTGCCACTGGCGAAGTGCACGTCAAATACTCTTGTATTTATTCGAATTCGTTGTCTTTGATAGCATTTTTTATGTTTAATAATCTATGTAAGAGTAAGCTTTTTTCTTTAATATCGAAAATTTGCTGGAGGGCATCAAACAAGCTATTCCATCTGGTCTCACCAGGTCGACTTAACGTGTGTCCTAACACATTCTGCATTATTTCAGCACTCTTTGGTCGTCCTGGAGCCTTCCACAAAGCATTACATTTCTTCATGATTGCAGCATGCATTTGCGACAGAGGGGTGTCTTGCTCGCTTAAAAGTTTGTTCGCGTCCGTAGTTGCGCAAAGGCTTAACGTATGCGCACAGCATCGTAAATGGGCAGGAAGTAAATGCTCAGGATCTTCTAAATTTGATGATTCGTCGTCTTCAACATCTGATTCAGAAAAGGCTTCTGTTGGCTGAGAGTCTGGCATAACTTCATCAACAATATTTATATTGGTCAATTTGACACCGAACATTTTGAAAGTTTTTACGAAATTGCTGCCATTATCCGTCACCGATGCAACAATTTTATTCGTATTGAGGTCGAAATGATCGTTAATTTCTTGAATTATATCGGATAGTCGATTGTAGCTGTGGACGCCTTTGAATCGTTGACAAGCTAACGCCACTGAAACTCTGCGTAGATCATTTGTGATCCAGTGCGCTGTAACTCCTATAAAACTTCTCTTTTTACTGGACCAAATATCTATTTCTGTGCACACATAGGAAGCTTCTTTTAATTTCGACTTTATCTTAGCTACTTGCGTTTCATAGTGGTTTTCTATACGACGTCCTAGTGAACGTCGACTCATTAGAGTTAGCCCCATTTCAGATATTTCCAAGTCCGTGAATATTTTTGAAAAATATGGATCTTCCACTGCAGGTAAGGGGATCATGGAATGTATAAATATTTCAGAATATTTTCATCGAATTGTTCTTGTGTAATTTTATTCTCATTTGACTTCTCAGTTTTTACCTCGGATTTCTTTTTTTTTTACATATCTTTTGTACTCTTCAATGCATTCTTGCCCGTGTTTTCGCTTCAGGTGACTCAAAAAGTTTGACGTACAATTATGATATCCTTTAATTTTAGTTAATACATCTCTTGGACATTTCATACAAAGCGCTGTGATTTTATTACCAGTGGACTCTTCAAGCAAGGATTTGAAATATGTTCCATCTAGCAAGTAAAGCCGCGCTTGCGAAGACGAACACTCTTCGGTGTCATTTGGTGGCACAGGCGAAGATGTTTCTAATGACTCATTAATGTCCGAAACCGAAAAAGTCACTGGAATGTTACTGTCTTCGTCCATTTCGTTTATCGACGCCATTTTATTTCACTAGTCTAGAACAATGTATTCTTAACCAAAACAAACATTCACGTATGTAAAAGGCTTAACGTGACAAGAATAGTTCACCAATGAGAAGGATTGATTTTTTTTATGCAGTGTAATTTTTTAAACCTTTCATTGAATCTGTTATTTTTATTTATTCTGTAATTAATACATATTTAATTGTTAGTTTTAATTGTTCCATAAAACAATTTTAAAAATTAATTGCAATTAATTTAATTGCAATTGATTTAATTGAAATATTAATTGCAATTGATTTAATTGCAATTAATTTAATTTCAATTAATTAAATTGCAAATTGCAATTTAAAGATTAATTGCAATTGATTTAATTGCAATTAATTTATTAGCAATTAATTTCTTAGTCAAATAACAATTTAATTGAAAAATAATTTTTTAATGCCCAACACTGGTACATATGTAAATTATTGCCAATCACCTTTTATATGCAAGATGAAATGTCCAAAATTCTATTACCATTCCGAAATTTTGAAAGTTTATTTTATTCTAAATTGAATAAAATTATGTTACGATGCTCTAGCGCGCCATCTGTTATCAAATTACAAAACTATTTTAGAGGCGTAATATTCTTTTTAAAATAAAACAATTTCTACTGTCCTTACTGCAATGGAAAAATTAAAGGGAGGGCCTGGCTCATCAGTGGTGAACCCTCCCAGCGGTTTCGCCAGTTTAATCTACCATACCGCTGTTATATTGCATTTTTGGAACTTCCTTTTATAGTGATACTGAGATGGTTGACTCTTCAAATGGGTATTTTAGATGAACTATGGACATACGCTTTTAGGACAGCAGAATTACACATAATTATAAATATATAATATGCTTCGAGCAATCGCTCTTCCGCAAATATCAAATTGTGTCTTTTATTAGAACAATTATGTTACGATGCTCTAGCGCGCCATCTGTTATCAAATTACAAAACTATTTTAGAAGCGTAATATTCTTTTTTAAATAAAACGATTTCTACTGTCCTTACTGCAATGGAAAAATTAAAGGGAGGGCCTGGCTCATCAGTGGTGTTCCAAGTTCCAAAAATGCAATATAACAGCGGTTTGGTAGATTAAACAGGCGAAACCGCTGGGAGGGTTCTCCACTGATGAGCCAGGCCCTCCCTTTAATTTCTCCATTGCAGTAAGGAGAGTAGAAATTGTTTTATTTTAAATTAATTTTATATTACGCCTCTAAAATAGTTTTGTAATTTGAATAAAATTAATTATATACATATTTGGATAAATTAGGTATATTACCATTTCGAAAATTTCTAAATTTATTTTTATTCTAAAATGAATAAAATCAATTACATACATATCTAGATAAATTGGGTATATTTATTTATTTTAAATTTTCTTAAAGAAGAAATTACTATATAAAATTTTCAAGTGATAAACATGTTATATTTTATTATTTTTTTATTAATTCAAAATTTTCTTTTAATAAGAAAAGAATATTTTACTTTTATTATTTTTAAATATATTCTGGGAAATTTAAATTATTTTTTTTCACTCTGTAAGAAGATGATGATTTTTTTTTGGAGGGCGCCACCTTTTAAAGGGAGAGACAGTCATGAAAGAGCTCGCGATCTGACGGGAGGCTTATGACATCACATTTTTGATAGATGTGGCATATTTAGTAATTTTTTTTTGGATTTCTTAAAGAAGAAATTAGTATTTAAATTTCTCAGAGGGGCAGGCATCTTAAATTTTATTTGATTTCATTGTTAATCTAAATCAATAATTTCCACCAAACAGACCCAACAAAGATGTAAACATTTACATCATATATATATACAGTGGCTCGCCGGAAGTGTTTGGTGCCCAGAAGGTGGAGATGACACGAGCCCTGCCCAAGGATCCTGGAACACATTTCAGAGAGGTCCAGCGCAGGATCTACACCAGAAGGCTGGAAGTAGCACCTATTGCCTTTAGAATTCACCCACAGTGTAAATGGAAAGCTGGTGGACAATGGAGAAGCTGCCTCGACAAGAAAGAAAAGGACTTTGAGCATTCGTCTTTGTTAAACCAAACCATCTCTTCACCTCCTTTTTCCTTTCCTTTCTTCCTTCTTTTAATTTTTGTATATAACTTATGACATCACATTTTTGATAGATGGGGCATATTTAGTAATTTTTTTTTGATTTCTTAAAGAAGAAATTAGTATTTAAATTTCTCAGAGGGGCAGGCATCTTAAATTTTATTTGATTTCATTGTTAATCTAAATTATCTCTCAATAGAAAGATAAATTTTAAATTTTCGTTAATATTTATTTTATTCTAAATTGATTTCTCATAAGTTGAGCAAGTATATTTATTATTTCATAATTTTTCCTTTAAAATAAAAAAAATAATAAAAATATTATTTTTATTCCTTAATTTATTTTTTTAAAATATAATAATATTATTATTTTAATATTCCGAGAATTTTGTATATTCAAGTTTTATTACTCTGTAAGAAATGATTGAGATTGAGGGCGCTGTAGGAAAGGGACGGCAGTCGGGTCTTTATCGAGCTTCCAACCGGGGGGGGGGGGGGGGGGGGCAAGCTTTCGGAGGGAACAATCGAATTCTTATCAGGAGAGGTATGTAGTCGAGATACTAGGTAAGTCAATTTAGATTTTGTCGTATAGAGGTCAATATAAAAAAAAACATGGTGAAGCCATGGCAGATATCAAAAAAATTTTGGTAAATTTGATTACTTAAGATATATACAGCGAATAGAGATGTGGACCTTTATGTTTTCCTTTTCTTTATATTAGTCATTTTTTTTATTGATTACACAGATCTACAAAACTCAAAGTAGTTGTACCTTATAGCATATATATATCGGGATTCAGAAAAAAAACTCTGAGAGATATTTGATGCACAGTGATAAATATCCCTGTGCATCAAATATCTCTCAGAGTTTTTTTTTCTGAATCCCGATATATATATGCTATAAGGTATAACTACTTTGAGTTTTGTAGACCTGTGTTATCTTATCCAGATGAAGTAATTAGGTTGAATTACCAAGTCCTAGATTCTCAGTCATTTCTTTATAGGAATTTAAATTTTGCAAGATGAGATAATCTAATGTCCCAATATCCTTTATGCCCACTCATACTATTCACATATAAAGAATGTTTTTTTTTGTGTGTAATTAATTTTATGCCGAATAAAACGAGTGTGGATATTTAACAATGTGTGTTGTTATTCATATTTAACCACATATCACATGTAAATCCTTTGTGTGTTATAGATTTTGAGTGCATGTGTTTGAAATTTAATCTACAGTGGTTAATATTCAAAAAGGCGTATTGGTATTACTATGTATAATCAATAAAAAAAATATATGTACCTGGGTTTAACCCCTGAACTAGTCAGGATCAGAATATAGATGTTTTAATGAGACGTAAGAATAAAATCTTACAATTGGCGCCCACGCGAGGCGAGTTACTGTTGAAAAGTACAAAGCAACTTTGCGCGAAGTAAACTCTACGACCCGAAATGAAAGAAATCTCATGCTCTACCACGATTCGCATTTAAGCCTAAAGTAAAAATGCATAATAATGATGAACAATCCCAATTTTATGACTTTGTTCAATTTCTACATAATTTCAAAGAAATGTTTAACGTTTGGTACACCCTTCTTAATGTACTTTCTTGTTTAACAAGAGCCATATTTTAATATAAAAATGCATAGTAATGAAGAATAATTTTTTTCTTTCGAGTAAAATTTTTTATATTTTTTAGAACGCCGTTGCATATTTTACGAGCGTGCCAATTTTATGACTTTTGTTCAATTTCTGCATAATTTCAAAGAAATGCTTAACGTTTGGTACACCCTTCTTAATGTACTTTCTTGTTTAACAAGAGCTTTATTTTAATATATAAAAATGCATAGTAATGAAGAACAATTTTTTCGAGTAAATTTTTTTTATTTTTAGAACGCCGTTGCATATTTTATGAGCGTGCCAATTTTATGACTTTTGTTCAATTTCTGCATAATTTCAAAGAAATGTTTAACGTTTGGTACACCCTTCTTAATGTACTTTCTTGTTTAACAAGAGCTTTATTTTATTAAATAAAAATACATAGTAATGACGAGCGTGCCAATTTTATGACTTTTGTTCAATTTCTGCATAATTTCAAAGAAATGTTTAACGTTTGGTACACCCTTCTTAATGTACTTTCTTGTTTAACACAAGAGCTTTATTTTAATATATAAAAATGCATAGTAATGAAGAACAATTTTTTTCGTGTATTTTTTTTATTTTTAGAAGGTTTAGTATTTCTTCTAAAAATAAGTTACAAATGTGGTGCGTAGGTTTTATAAAGCAAAATTGAGAAGCGCAATTTATTGCTTGGATTGGTTACTAAAATGTTGTGTATTTTGATCTCAATTTAACATGTAAAATGTTTGTGTAGAAAAATGTGTATGTAGAAAAATTAGAGATTTACACAGGATTGAAATATCAAAAATGTTCAATTTAAGGTAGGTCTTGTTCAAATTCAAATATCTAAATGTTTTGAAAGTTATGTTAAGATAGTAAAAGGTGTGATATAAAAGGAATGTAGGACACAGCCCTCATTTACTGGAGGACGAGATAGGGGAAGTGTGGCGGTGGATTTATTGACGCGGGAATGGTCTCGAGATCTTTAGTCTATCGTCACTGGGGCCAACTAGCGGTATTTTTATGACTCTCTGTCTGGGAATTTGTGAAATTCTCGAAGAAATATAAATGGCTGATGTGAAACACATGTTACACATGGCGGTCATTCCGATAGCGGATATTTTATTTGACAGCTTTGTGGGCGGGGATAGAGGACGTTGTCTATACATGAAACGGGGTCGACTAAAGGGCAATTGCCGCTGTTCATCGTCGGGGATTATATTACTGGGATCTTGTCTACAGCGCACGTGCTTTAAATTCTTTCTCCTTTAGTCTGGGTCTGGTAGTTTCAAAGAAATCTTCATATTGTGTGATAGAGAGTAAGTAAGTAGGTAATACAGATTCAAATGGGTTGATGTATCGTATGTAGATAGAATAGGTTTGTGAATTTAACGGGAAATTTTCTGGTCGCTACTTGAGGTTTGTTTTAAAATGATCGATATTAAATAAATCTGGATTCAAATGTAGGAATGGCTGGGAAGTTTGAAGCGGTGTAATTCGGAATAGTTGCGTCTCGAAGATATCTGGAGTCAAATGTTTGAATTCACTGAGATATACATCTTGAGACATTCGCTGTGGGTTTTGAATAAGTCGGGTTTGTGGAGATGTAATGTACAGAACATTCACTGTGTAATATTTTAATTTATTGACATGTATAGTGTCACTGTCTCCATTGAGGGGTTGATTAGGGCGATCTATTCGAGCGACATTGGGTGAGATTATTTCAGTTATTGTGTATGGTCCAGTAAAATATGGTGCTAATTTACCTGTGTCGGGATGTCTATAATTTTTGACCAAAACAAGATCATTCACTTCGAAATGTGGTGTTCTGTGCTGCTTATCAAATGTTTCTTTATCTTTTTTATGCTTATTTTGGGTACGAGAGCGTGCTATCTCTCTAGTTCTAGTTATTTCGGGGTATGGGTTAAGATGAGTTCTTAGATCTGGGGGGATAACATTGAACATTAAGTAGGTGGGTGGAAAACTTGTGACAGAATGGGGTGTGTTATTATACGTCTGAGTGACGCGTTTAACTAGTTGAGTCCAGGAAGTTTTCGGATTTTCTAGATAAGCTAGTCTGAGTTTGCCTGTAATGGTGGCATTTAAGCGTTCTATTAAACCGTTTGCTTGTGGGTTATTGCTTGTGGTGTGCGATGGTATACCATGTGTTATTAGAAATTTACGGAATTTGTCAGAGGTAAAAGCGGGCGCTCTGTCAGATAACAGACGTTTTGGAAATCTTGTTGTAGTACAGTTTTGAGGGTTTGAATGTACGTTAGGGTACTGGTTTACTGGTTAAACTCTCTTTGAGAGTGGTGAAAGCTTGTTGGCAGTTTTATGGTCTATTTGAAAGATGTAGTTTTCTCGGTGTTCGTAAGTGTTGTGTTTCGACGTTGTTGCGGACTTAGTAAAAATGTTATTCAATGATGTCAGGTTTAGATGTGAGTAAAAGTGTGACTTTCGACGTGGACACGCTTTGGGGTGAATAGTGTCACAGGCATGAAGGCGTCTTTGTGGTCGGTTAAGTGAGAAAAATTGTTGTGATGCGCTGTGTGACACGAGTGAGTGAATTGAATGGAAAGGTGTCACGTGAAGTCTTTGTTTTTGGTACAGCATCTAACTTGTTTCACCATGAATAACAAATTTACTAGTCATGTGTGGTGGTTGTATAAAACACATCGAGATATTTTGGCTGTTAGTGGATGTGGTACGTTTAGTGGCGACGATATGGAGCTTGTGTGGCTCGAGATTGATTTGTTGCTAAGTGGCGCGCTAATAGATGGTGGCCAATTGGAGAAAGTGATGGGGGAGTGTGTTGAAGTTTGTTGAGAGAGGTGTGTGGATGATTAATAAAAATGCAGGTAAAAAGAAAGGACGAGGGAGTGAAACTATGTTGGCTTTTTAACTTGTTTTAGGGAAGGACAGTTACTTTTCTAGTTGTGATTTTGAAGATATTGTATCTTTCGCTTTTTGCAATTAAAAAAAATGCGTTTCACCTATGTTTATTAGAATTTGAATATATTTTTCAAATCGTTGATTATGGTTGTGCAAAAATTATCCTTGTAAAAGGGCAATGGCATGATAGTGACTTATAATTTGAATGGGGCGTGTACATAAATAGTGAACATAACAATGATTTTTGCAAAGTTTGGAGTATTTGATAAGAAATAGGTGTTTTGGTATTAAAATAAGATATAAAGAAAAACGCACAAATAAATTTAGAATTATGATTCGAGTAATTAAAAATATCATGATTTTTTTCTTACGTAAAATTGAAAGTAATGAATTAAAATTTATAAGTTTCTTAAAATAAAGTAAAAATCGATAAATGAGGGTGTACAAGATTTAAAATTTGAATTGAAATGATATAAAAATGGTAAAAATTGATTTAAAATGATTACAGTGAGAAAAAACATTAAATTTAAGGGGAATCAAGTTGTGAGTATGAGGAGAGAGTTACGTAGGTTCTTAAAACTTACAGTTTTGAGGATTGTTCAGTCAGGAGATTTGATCTTTTGTTGTCGTCCTGATGACGCGGAAGACGTTCCATGTAGGGCATGTAGACGCTTGTGACTTCTGTTTGGTGACGGCGGCATGTCGCCTGGAAGGTGGTTGCGTTGTAAGGTCGAAGGTGGAGAACGTGTCACCTGGTAATTTTGCGCGATTTTTCGGCTGTGTCGTTGGGGGGAGATTGCTTGGTCGTTTCGTTGGAATGGCGGGTTAGTTCCTCCATCTATGCCCTTTCTCGCTTCTATCTGGACAGGCTTGTTACCTTCTTCGTTGTGGTCATCCTTCTTTGTGGTCATCCTGTCGACTCTTCTGTGATAAGATCCTGTCGACTTATCTGTGATGAGGCATCCTGTCGACTCTCGCTATAACTGTGGTAACCGAGGGTCAAACCTGTAGTAACCGAGAGGGACAGTCAGGGCGTGGAGAGTTTTCCAGTACCTCTCTGCACCTTATAGGACCTTTAACAGTTCTCACAGAGTACAAGCAGTCGTGGTGGAGTGGAAGGCCGAGTGGAAAGCTTGGGAATGTCCACACACAAAAAAACGAAGAGACACAGTTGTAGTAGGAAAGTTCCATGAACAGATAGGAGTCGAGCTAAGAGCAAGATGGAGTTAAACGAGACCTTACTGTATTACATGGCGATGAGGTGGTTCCTGGCTGCAACCAACAAGGGCTCACGCCGACGGTGAAGTCTGACTGTCTAGTTGGGCTAAAACCGAGGTTTTTTATAACATTCCCGAGGAGGAGGGGGGAGAGATGTGAGAATTTGAACTTTGAACGTCTGCGGCATTCTGCACCCTTTGACCTTAATGGCAACGACTCGCCAAATTCTCTTTAGGGTTGTTGGATTTTTCTCTCGATTTTAGACGTTTTTGAACTTCTCAATCTTGCTTTAACTCATCTCTTAATCTATTACATAGTTTTATTTATTTATCCTCAGTTTGTACAAAGTACATTACATATGGTGATGCAATGACACATGTCAATCATGTGTATAATTATCTATAGATGTGTTTCTATATACAACATGACAATCTTGTTATAAGTATTATACAATATAGGGTTGCTGGTTTATATTACCATATATATATAAATGAATGTATGTGTGTCTACCTGTCCTTTATGCCTGACCAAACCACTCATTGGAACGCCATGAAACTTTGGGAAGTTATTTAGTATAGTACTGGGAAGGTTTCTAGCAAATAGAATTTTTGAAATAACTTTTCGCCTAAAAATAATCAAGATAAATATTCTAATTTATCTGTTATAATTCAACAATCTGCTCTAAATATTATTATGATGATACAATGATTTTGTAATGTAGAAAATTAGGAAAGACAAAATTCAGGATGACACAGCAATTTATTTGAGACAAGAATAATGATACAATTCTGAGGAATGATACTATTCCTTAAACTTCCAATTACCGAGGGAACCAATTAATAATTGAAGTAAACGAAAAAATTGCGCTACAAATTTTAAAATAAAACTACAACCTTTCGCAATAAGTTTATTTTATTCTTAAATATTATTATTAAATAAAAGAAACTTATTGCGAAAGGTTGTAGTTTTATTTTACAATTAATAATTATTTTATTCAACTTATCGAGTATTTTTCAAGGGACCGGGAAAAAATGTTCACTTTATCGAGAGATTCGTCAGACAAACCTTTACTCGGGTAAAACCGGGCGAAGCCGGGTACATCCATACAAGAATAATGATGCAATTTCAAGGCAAGATACTATTCCTTTAACTTCCAATTACCGAGAGAACCAATTAATATTGATTTCATTCAACTTATCGAGTATTTTCCAAGGGACCGGGTAAAAATGTTCACTTTATCGAGAGATTCGTTAGACAAACCTTTACTCGGGTAAAACCCTTGCGAAACCGGGTACGTCCGCTAGTAAAAAAAAATAAATTCAATGTGTTTTTGAATATATAATAGAGTTTTTAAATTTCTAATATGATAAAATATATTTCAAAAATAAATATGGTAATTTAAACCAACAACCCCATATTGTATATAACTTATAACAAGATTTTAATGTTGTATAGTAGAAACACATTTGTAAATGGTTATATGCATGATTGACATGTGTCATTACATCATCATATGTAATGTAATTTGTACAAACTGAGGATAAATAAATAAAACTCTGTAATAGATTAAGAGTTGAGCTAGAGAGATAGAAGTCAAACACGTCTAAATTCGAGATAGATGGAAGCCACAAAGCAACATCTAAAGATAGATTGGAAGCTGTCAGGACGGCGCCAGTAGAATGTCAACAGACGACCCACACTCTTCACATCTGGTGACATGCAAAACCCCCTTTCTCAGAAACGGTATATAAAGCCCCCGTCCTAGCTAAAAATACAGTTAGTTCAGCATCTGCGCGAGCCCTCGTCGGTTGTACCTCAGGTCCACCTCATCCATCATGTAGACCAGTAAGAAATCTTCTATCTCTCCATCTTTCGCTCCTAGCTCAACTTTTATCTGTTCCGGGACTTTCTTAGTGCAACTGTGTCTTCGTTTTTTGTGTGGACATTCCCAAGCTTTCCACTCTGCCTCGACCACGTTGCCTGTACTTTGTGAGAACTGTAAAAGGTCTTCCAGGGTGCAGAGAGGTACTGGAAAACTCCCCATCCTGACTGTTCCTCTCGGTCAACACAGTATAGCGAGAGTCAACAGGACCCCATCACATAGTTTAAGTCGACTGGATACCTCACCACATCACATTTCTAGTCGACAGGATCTACAAGAGTCAACAGTAACTCAACTCATTACATATATACATCATTTTTATAGGCTTTGAATATAGATTTCAAATTTTTTATATCTAATTCCTCAAATATCTCTGAAATTGTAACATTATATGTTAGATAAATTTTTAGTTGGCAAGTTCTTGCGTATTTAATTCACAATCTTGATGCTATATTATGTTGAACATTGAATCATTAGCACAAACAGTTAAACAAGTTATTTTAATTTTATTTATACTTTATATATTTTATGCCTTTTAAAGTTGTGCAAGACTTTTGGATCACCCTGTATATTCTCATATATATACATATATATATATATATATATATGTCGAACTTGTCGACTCTTGTCGAATCCTGTCGTCGTGGAATCCAGTCGACTTAATCTATGGTGCGAGTCCCTGTCAACTCTCGCTATACTTTGTTAACCGAGAGGAACAGTCAGGATGTGGAGAGTTTTCCAGTACCTCTCTGCACCTTGAAAGACCTTTAACAGTTCTTTCAGAGTACAGGCAGTCGTGGTCGAGGCAGAGTGGAAGATGTGGGAATTTGCACACAAAAAACGAAGAGACACGGTTGTACTAGGAAAGTTCCGTGAACAGATAAAAGTCGAGCCAGGAGCGAAAGAAGGAGATAGAAGAGTTCTTACTGTTCTACATGGTCGATGAGGTGGACCTTGGACACAAACCGACGAGGGCTCCCGCTGATGGTGAAGTGACTGTGAAATGACAATATATTTCCGTGAATTGACAGCTTTATATATCTTTGCCGAGGGGAAGAATTGGATTTCAGAGGATGCAACAAGGGCGTGGAACGGAAGCGATATTGTACACTCTGGCAACGCCCTATCTTCTAGGCCTCGTTGGACTTCTATCTCAATATCTTGCTTTAATTCAACTCTTAATCTATTACAGAGTTTTATTTATTTATCCTCAGTTTGTACAAAGTACATTACATATGATGATGTAATGACACATGCCAAATATGCATATAATTATTTATAGATGTGTTTCTATTATACAGCATTAAAATCTTGTTATATTATACACAATATAACAAGATTTTCATGTTGTATAATAAACATATCTATAAATAATTATATGCATGATTGACATGGTTCATTACATCATCATATGTAATGTACTTTGTATAGACTGAGGATATATAAATAAAACTCTGTAATATATTAAGAGTTGATCTAAAGCAAGAGATTGAGGCCTAGAAGATAGGGCGTTGCCAGAGTGTACAATATCGCTTCCGTTCCACGCCCTTGTTGCATCCTCTGAAATCCAATACCTCCTCTCAGCAAAGATATATGAGCCTCCAACAGGGCCAGAAATAAATATCCCTTCACCATCAGTGGAAGTCCTTGTCGGTTGTATCCAAGGTCCACCTTATCGACCATGTAGACCAGTGAGAACTCTTCTATCTCCATCTTTCGCTCCTAGCTCGACTTTTTCTGTTCATTCAACTTTTCTAGTACAACTGTGTCCTTTCGTTTTTTGTGTGGACATTCCCAAGCTTTCCACTCTGCCTCGACCACGACTGCCTGTACTCTATAAGAACTGTTTAAGGTCTTCCAAGGTGCAGAGAGGTACTGGAAAACTCTTCACGCTCTGACTGTCCCTCTCAGTTACTACAGGTTTGTCCCTCTCGGTTACAAAACCACAGCGAGAGACCCTCAGGATATCACAGTATGGCGAGAGTCCCCAGGATCTCACACCATAGATTAGGTCGACTGGATACCTCACCATATGCACACATATATTGACACCAGAATCGAGGCCTTCCCCGAAGGACGTCTAGACCATATCAAGGGTTACAAGCCGCCCTGAGCCCGATATGGCTTTGGCCATAATGGAGTATTTGTCCCCAACATGCTCAATTGCCATGTTATCCTCAGGAACCTCCTATAGATGGGAGATAGGAGAGAGATACCGTCTAGTTGAAAATAGAGTTCCACCAATTGTTCCCGAGCCCCTCCTGAGGGGTCCGAGGGGGACACATGACTTAAGCCACGGGTTTTCAGTGGCCGTTGTTGACTCAGTAATGGTCGAGCGCTCTGGTCGCGAAAGCCACCGGCTTGTGTTCGGCGATAGAGCAGGAGACTCAGGGGTTGGAGTCTCTTGGGGATAGACAGGAATTTTCGTCCCGGGCGAAGACGCGGCAGGGCTGGAGGGTGTTAACGGGGTCTGTTTTACGGGCGCAGGTAGCTCCGCGGCTGATGTAGGAAAGGGCGGAGTTGTTGGAGAGAGTGGGCTTTGAGGAGGGAGGCTTCGACACCGGGCCCTGCCGGGTGTCCTGATGGCGTCCTCCATAGATTGCCAAGGGACAGGTGGCTCACTCATGCCCTTGACGATGGAATTTGCTACACCTAACGCTCTCCTTTAGAGATTATCACCAGCTTGGCAGGGAGCTGGTAGAGTTTGCGTCCTTCATTCAGAAGGACTAAGGCCTCCCTGTTGCCGGTGGTCCAGGTGTAACCGCCACTGGACACAAATTCGTGGGCCAGGAAAACAACCCTGCAGTAGGGCCGCAGCGCTGCGATGACGCCATCGTCCTTTATGGCAAATTGTAGGTTCCCCACTACAATTTTTCTGGTTTTTGTCTATTATGGACGGCTTTCAGAAGGGTGGTTCCGATGGTGAGGCCCTCCTTAACCAGGCGCCCCGCTAAGTCGACGCTGGCCAGCCCGACCAATACCTGGCCGGACATCTTCATCAGCTGGTACACTGATGACTTTCCCAGCATCTGTCCCAGCGCCATCATATATTGGACTGGATGGAAGTCCGCGCTCCACTCGACGAGGCAGTACTGGTGGAATGTTGCAGCTGCCGACCTGACCTTGGCGAGGTCTTGCTGCTGCCTACTGTTCTTAATAGCCGTTACAGGATCTCTTTTAGTCCTGGTTATTTGTTGAGGTGGCCTGGCTGCGAGGGGCAGAACCTTCGCAACTTTTTACGGTTGAAATGGAGACCCTTGATTTTTCCTTTTCGAGGATTTAGCCTTTTGCCAAACGTGAAAAGTCGATTCTTTTCAGAAGCTTCAACTTGGTCAGCCCAAGTTACATTTTCTTTGTTTTTCGACGCAATAAAATTTAATTTTTTTACGCCGATTGTTTCTCACGTAAATTTGATATTTCCATTGGGAATTCATTTTTGCCTGATGACTCGATAACCGAGTGTTCATTCCCATCGAGAATCATGCTAGTTCTGCCCCAGTGGCAAGGCTATCCTCCAATACCCGAAAGGGATTGAATATTGGAAGCACACGGCTCTCCATCATAAGAAAACGGGAGCTAGCGCGCCGTATTGACTCCTAGTCAATAGCAAAATAATAAATTTAGAGAAAAATTAAAATACAGTATTGTAATAAAAATAGAAAATATTCACACCAGACGAAGCCTTCTCTGAAGGGACGTCGGGATCTTATCAGGTGCTACAAGCCGCCCTGAGTGTGGACAGGCCCTTGCTTATTGTGCCGTTTTTGTCCCCAACATGCTCAATGGCAATATTGAGGAATTCGCACAGAATTTTCTTGTATTCAGGCGAGAGTATCTCGAGGACATCCTTCCTCTCAGGGCGGTATAGAACCGCGCACATGATGTCGTCCCTGAAAGTTTCCTCATATAGGGGGCCTAGGAAGGAGTAATCGTTCAATTGGGTAAAAATCGTCTCTACCTGATCCTCGAGCTATTCTCCTGAGAGGGCAGCTGGATTTGGGTCATGGGGGTAGCAGGAGCCGCTGTTGGCCCAGTAATGGTCAAAGAAAGCGCTGGTCGTGATAACAATTCGCTGGTGCTCGGCGCCGTAACAGGAGGCTCAAGAGTTGGAGTCTTTTGGGGACGGACATGGATGTTCGCCCCGGACGAAGGTGCGGCAGGGCTGGAGGATGTTGAGGGGGTCTGCTTGATGGGTGCAGACGATTCCGCAGCTGTTGGGGCGGAGTTGTTAGAGGGCATGGGTTTGGAGGAGGAAGGCTTCGACACCGGGCCCTGCCTGGTGTCTTGATGACATCCACCATTGATCCTCAAGAAGCAGGTGGCTCGCCGAAGCCCTTGACGGTGGCATTTGCTACACCTAGCGCCATAGGTGATATAGGCAGGCGTCGATTCGCCTTTCGAGACGATCACCAGCTTTACAGAGAGCTGGTGAAGTTTCAAACCTTCATTTAGAAGGATTAAGGCCTCCTTGTTGCCGGTGGTCCAGGTGTAGCCACCACTCGCCACTACCTCATAGGTCAGGGAGACAACCTTGCAGTAGGGCCGCAGCGCCGCGACGATGTCTTCGTCCCTTATAGCAATAGGGAGGTTCCCAATCACTATTTTCTCCGCGCGTTTCCTGTAGGGCAACACTTTGAGGAGGGTGTTCCCGATGATGAGGCCCTTCTCGGATAGGCGCTCCGCCTTCTCGGGGCTCTCCAGCCCGACCAGAACCTGGCTGGACATCTTCATCATCTGGAAGATGGCGCCCCTCCCCAGCATCTCCTCCAGTGCCTGGATATACTGCGCAGGACCGAAATCCGAGCAGTACTCAACATAGCAGCATTGATCAAAGGAAGCTGCTGCCGATCTTGCTTTTCTCAGCGCCTGCTGCTGTCGACTGTTCTTAACTTGCGTCACAGGGTCTCTTTTCGCCCTCCTTGGTGGTTGAGGCGGTCTTACTGCGGTAATGTCAGCCTTTGGGATCCTCACAGGCTTATCTAGGGAATCAACTTTCCTCTTAAAGCCTAGGTTCTTTTTTGCCTACGGAGGTAAACTCCATTTCCGAGGCCTCTACTCGATATATATCGGCCCAAATTTCAGATTTTTCATTTACTACAGAGGAAATATTTAAATCTTCTCGCTTGGTATCAATTTTTGAAAATTTTCTATTTTTCGTAAAATTTCCTTTATCCGCCTGTAACTCGGCCATTTCTTGGTCTTTCTGGATCTGACCTGACCTTGACTTGACCTTTCCGCTAATACCCCAAAGGGGTTGGAAATTTCAATCATATTTGTTCAATTAGAAAAATAATTAAAATCCATTATTTTTAGAGTTAAAAAAGAATAGTAAAGAACACGCTGGGTACGTGCGTCCGCGCTGCTCGAGAGAGAGAGAGATTGAAACACTTTTTATTGACATCTTGTCAATTATACTTTACAAAATTAATGAAGAATAATGGGAATATTTACAATGAATTCTGAGTGAGGAAGGCTCCACCATCTTGATAGGGTCCTCCTCCAGACCAGGAGAGGGTTTTCTTGGACCCCCCGCAACTCAGGGCCAGGAAGTATTTGTAGACGCGGGTCTTGGCAGATGTCATGATGGTCAAGGCGTTGTCCTCCAGGTCATGCCCGAAGATCCAGATCTGCAGGTCAGGGGGCCGCTGGATGATGGTGAAGGCTTCCACAATGACTGGCCTGATCCGCCTACAGGACCAGTAGCGGTGGGCCAGTGACAGGTCTCCGGACCCACAGGCGATGCAGGACTCCCGGGCTGAGGCTGGATGCGCTGGATGGGGAAGAGCGTGCAGGGCCAGCCTCACAGCAACATCGGCATTGTGCCCCGAGTAAGCACCTCGCCGGAGAGAAGACCAGCTGATGGAGATGGGGATGCTGACGTGAGGAAGTCACCAGCCCAGCAGCTGGGTGATGGGAAGTGCAGCCAGGCGTGGACGCTCCAGCATGCGTCGGGCAGTGCGGGTGGTTAGACGCTAGAGGGGAGTGGCCGTCCCGCGCAGCACAATGGCATTCTCGATGTTGTCAACACGGTGGGTGTGGTTCCGGTTCTGATCTGCAAGCCGGCTGCAGAAAGTGGTGAGTGCCGCGACGGCAGCTAGGGTGGCGCGGGTGGTGCGCAGAGGGAGGGATGAAGAGCTGGTAATGTCACCAACGCGCAACCCCGCCCACCGTGATGCGACTAAGAGATCTGGAGGCCGAAGGAATCGGTGGTTCAATCAGATGCAGAATAGATTGAAATATATAAGTTTTAATATATCACGACATAGAAAGCAGCCAGAACAAGGGAAGCCATAACAGGAAGTGTGCAGCGCCTCTAGTGGTAGTGGTTGGAAGCTCCTCAATGCCACGTCGTCCCTTGACGAGGCACGCTGGAAGCCAGTTCAGCAGATTCATTTCACACTTTGGCAAACAACTCACAATCTACTTTGTCAATCGATCAGCTATACAATCATGGACAAAACTTGAGGAAGTTGTACCTTTTAGCATGTATATCGGAATTCAGACAATAACTCTGAAAGATATTACAGTGACCTTTATTGAAGACAACCCGAGATAACCAAGTGTGAACAAAATTGCCTCTGTCTCCTTCACAAAAAAAATAGAAGACCGCGATATTAAAGACTTTCTACCTCTATAAGTTTTGTCCATGTGTCGCCGGTTGTGTGTTTTTTATTTTTTTATTTATTTTATTTTAAAGATATAGGAGAAATTTTGTTCACACTTGGTTATCTTATGTCTTAAATAATGGTCATTGTAATATATTTCCGAGTTGTTGTTTGAATTCCGATACTGTAGTTGTACTTCTTGTACAACTTCCTTAAGTTTTGTCATGAATGTAATAAAACAGCTCTGAGCAAATTCTCACAGAATGACCTATGTAGGTTTTTATTAAAATTGAGAGAGGCAGGAGATTGTGAGAGAAATATTCACTCTGGCCTCGATATTTCTTTATAAGGAAGTGTTTTCTTTAGTGGCACGTCGACGTCATTGCTGGGACATAGATTTATGTCAAATGCTTCACAGGTTTCTCAGATGTTTTCTCACCATTGGACCATTGTAAGCAGATTTATTTTCTTTTATTATATTTTAAGCTCTTTTTCAGATATTGTATTCAATATCAAATTTCCTTCCTCCTTCACTGCCTTCCTCTACTGAGGGCGGCTGACCACATGGTCTCTCCATACTTCCTCCACCATCCTCTTCATCTCCTCGTGTCGTCCAGTCCATTGTTTCAGATCGTCTTTGTATCCCTGTCGTCTCCTTCCCCATTGATCTTTTCCCCCGGAGATTTTCCTCCAACACTGACAGCAATGACTCTCCTGCTGATCCGCGTATCACATGTCCAGCAAACGTCAGTTTTCGTTTTTTATGAACTTTATCAGGTAGCGTTCTGTACCCATTCGATCAAGGACTTGATTATATTGTTACCCTATCTGTCTAAGGAATTTTGAGAGCTCTTCTGTAAAGATATGTCTCGAAGGCGTCTATTCGTTTGATTGAAGTTTTTTGTAATGTCCACGACTCACAGCCATATGTTAGAGTAGACCAGATTAGTGTATTTATCAGTCTTTGTTTCATCACAATATTGGTAGTGCCCCTTAATATACAGGGTGATCCAAAAGTCTCGCACAACTTTAAAAATTAATAACTCCGCGAATATTTGCGCTAGAGCATTGCGGTAAACACCATTGTGTTCAGGATGCAATGGGATTTTTTATGGCATATAAGGAAAAATTCGAAATTGATTTTAGTTACAACTTTATTTGCTAGATGGCGCTCTACCAGAATCAGCGATTCAGCGGCCAAATTGTTTGATAAATTGAAAAATATAACTGAACGACACGTATTTTTCCTTTTTGAATACCAGGAAAGAACCCTAATAATATCAAATGATAAATTAATAAAACACCATTTCGCCAAAAGTTAGAAGAAATGGTTAACGATTTTTAAATACAATCTGAGATATGTAAAATAGGTATATGTAAATTAAAACATTTAGAAAAAAAAACTGATATTTTAGATGCGGTTTGCTGGATTCCTCTCAGCTATTTAAATTTTTAAAATAATAATTTTCTAATTTTTTTAATTCAACTCTCTCTCAGTATCGATTATATTTATTTTAATTCATTTGAAAAATATTTATCTATCTCTGATGATTTATTTTACTCTGGAATGCCGTTGTTGTTTTTTTCGTGTCCAATAAAGAGCCTCAGATGTCTCCATGCATCTCTATCACAGCAGCAGCAGCATTGTCATCTATCTTGGGTGTGTGAAGCAGCTGCTCTGGGTCTATGTCAATTTTCTTCAAGGCTGCGGGCATGAAAATATGTGGGTAGGTGTTAGTTCCACACCAGGACAGTTGTTGCATGTTCTATAGGTTCTTGTGCCATCTGGATGTATTGTCATCCTTTATAATGTTTGGTTCTAAATCTTGTTATAGTTTTGTCATTTTTCTCTCGGAGTTTATTTCACATTTTGATCTTTTCTTATTTTTTGTTTAATTATCTTGTATTTTGCAAAAGCATTAGCGTCAAATAATGACATTTGTTCTTTCCTTTGGCTCAACTTTCTGGCTTCCTTTGCAAATTCAACTGCCATTTCATTACCCCCGATCCAAACACTGGCAGGAATCCATTGTAGAATGCAGTTATTCTCCAATGATATCAGTTGAGTAAGTAACAATGTATTTTTTGTATGATTATAGTATTGCCCTTCTGAATTGCTTCAAGATCGGATATGAAGTCGTTGTACAGTTTATTATAATTCCTTCTGCTTGATGCAGGGATGGTTGGTTAAGGCATACATCAAGAGCTTTCCAGATAGCTGTCAGTTCACAAGTGAAGTTTGACGAAATCTTTCTTGCTCCTTCTTTGATTTTGATGTATGTTCCATCTTGCAGTATTATCTCAATTCCAGCCCCTCCATTACTTATGGTAAGGTCTGATGATCCATCTGTATATGCTGTTAAATAATTTATCTGATCGCATAAACCAATTGTGTCAAGTCCTTTCTTTTTAAGTATGTTTTTGTTCTCTTTTTTTTTTTTGTTGCAGGGTTCATTCAGGTTAAGATAAATGATTACATTTGATGGCAATGGGGTAGGAAATATAGGTTATTCTCGAATTTGAAATTCATTATGTTTCATATTTATGCTCTTTCTAATATTGTTGTCGCACTGAAGTGTTGAAGATCTTTTGAGCCTTTCTTTTTGTGTCCAGTGTAAATAGGTTCTATGGATATGTGTTCGGTTTCTTTAGTTTTCAAGCTATTAGTTAATTCTATTGTTTATAATTGTCTTCTGCCTTCAAGTAGGTCTAGACCACATTCTCTCTGAATTTTCTAATTGTTGGTATTTGACACAGAACAGTGATTAATTTAGCCGCTTTTGCTTGAACACTGTCTAGTCTTCTTTTTAGTGATGAACTTAAGGGAGCCCAAACAGGTGTTGCATATTCCATTATTGGCCTTATTAAGGTGATATATGTTGTTCTGAGAATTTTGGGTTTTGCTCCCCAATTTGTTCCACATAGCCATCTCAGAATGTTTAGGTTTCTGGTAGCTCTATTTGAGGTGCTAATTATGTGTTCTGTAAATCGCAATTCCTCATCAAGCATCACACCTAGGTAATTTGGAGATCAAATTTTATCAATTATATTGTTGTTTATGCTTATTTTGGTGTTAAATTCATGCCTTTTTTCCTGTCAGTGAAGGAGACCTATAGGTTTGTGTTTATTGGGTTTATTGTTATTTTGAGTTTCATTGCCCACGTCTCCAGTCCTCTCATTGATGTGTTCAGTATTTTTCTGATATTTCTATACTGCTACTTGTGTGCCATATGGCTAAATAATCTGTATAACAGGCAACTTTTGTGTCTTCAGTGAGGATGGATGTTGTTAAGGTTGTGTCGTAATTAGATGTACAACAACTCAAACTTGACCATGACTCTTTTTTTTTAGCTCTTATTCTTTTCGTTTGGCCAACAAAAAATGTCCAATATATATACATGTCATAATCTACTTATATAATTGCCTTATTCTGTCTGTGTGAAGTTCACTGTGTGAAGTTCACGGATAGATTTTGGTCAGAATGGATAAAATAAAATAAAATGTCAAGGGATGGGAATCGAACCCACGACCTTCTGCTTACCGGGCAGATGCCATGACCACTAGGCCACATGACCACAAATTATAATTGTAACAAATAGTATTTGAATCAAAACATTCAATCGGGTAAAAACACGGGCGTTGCCAGGGTCATTCGGCTAATTTGTACATAACTGGATGTATCCCACCACAATATGTATGCAATGTATGATCTAAAGATTTTAATAAAAACAAGGCTTAGAAATCTGGGAGAAAGTCCATCAAAGAGGAAACGGTCATTAGTAGGTTTTATTATCCAGGAACTCATAAAACTGGGTTCAAGAACCTAGTCCTTCCGGGTTCATGTCGGAACAAGACAAGGACAAAGGATTAGCAAAGATCCAATCAGAGTCCAGGAGGATTAGCTAGGAACCAATGGAAAACTCACACGGGTCGACAATCGTCCAATCAACGCCCTGAGAAGTTTTCGTGTTAAATCGCGAACTCATTTTAGGAGTTAGGAGCTCGCCACCATCGCAACAAGTCGGGACCTAGTACCAAGGAACCGATTGGAGCCAGCACCCATCTTCTCAACAATCAGATAAGTCCAATCCTCAATAATGTGAACAGCCTTAGTTAATAGTCAAATTCGCCAAATAGCTTAAAACCCCTTTCTCCCTTGATCGCTGGCCTATTTCAATCCAATCCTGTGTCCTCGTTATTTTTTCCCTGTGTGAATACCTTACTACTTCAGCAAACGACTGCGCCCACCACAATCATCAATCAACTCAATCAATTTCAAAAAGGTAATCGTTCCAATATTACATACACATATATTCTTACATAATGAGGCTTCAAATAATACAAATAATATTCATCTATTTACATGAACAACAGTTAATATATAGCGAGAAGAGTAGAGGACTGAGCACAGATCCCTGAGGTACACCAGCCCATGTTCTTCGGTCCTTGGAAAATGTTCCATTCACCCAAACCTTTATCGTTCTTCCCCTTAAGAAGTCTGCAATCCAGATAAAGGTTTTTCCTCTTACTCCGATGTTGTGCAGCCTTTCAAATAATTTCTTCCTCTACACTCGATCAAAAGCTGAGGTCATATCCAGGAATACGGCCGTTGTCTTCTTTGGCGGTTTTTCCTAGAATTCTAGTATTGATTGGCAGAAGTAGAACAGTTTATCAGTTGTACAGTGTCTGGATCTTTAGGCAGTTTGGTAGAATTTTATTTTATTATTGTTAGTGAGCCAGACTATGAGCCTAGAGTGGATAATTCATTCTGTTATTTTACAAAGTATGCTGGTAAGAGCAATTGGCCGAAAGTTCTTGCATTCCTTGGCATCTTTGTTTGGTTTCTGTATTGGCGCTATAATTGAAATCTTCCAATTCTTTGCTAGTTTACCAGTTTGCCATGAAATCTTCAGTATTCGTAGGAGTTGATTTTTAGCTTTGTCTCCAAAGTGTTTAATCATTTGACCAAAGATTAGAGCATCTCCAGGTGACATCTTGGATTTAACTTTCCTATTGATGAGTTTAGCTCATTCAGTGTGAAGTCTCTCGAGTAAATATCTTGTTGATAGTAATTTCTTGCTTGTTTAACTAACCTGTTTACATTATTTTTTAGAGTCCTGCCTTCATTCGTATAGCTGAGTCTGGAAGTGCTTGAAAGATATTCAGCAATTATTTCAGCCATCTGTTTGTTCGTTCTCGCTATTCATATTGGTTAGAGTATTGGAGGATTAGTGTTGGTTTTGATTGTTTTATAACACTAATTATATTCCAGTTATGGCTTTCCTTTTTTGGATCCATTTTTTTCGCAGAATTCTGCCCATTTCTCTCTCTCTCTCTCACTCTTGTTTGAATATCCAAATTCCTTGTTCTATTTTGTGACTAATTTCAATGAGTTCCTTTATGATTTCTTCTGTTTTATTTGTTTTAAGAAGTTAATTGATATTATCTCTCTGCAATCATTGCCTCGATATTGTGGTCCTTCCAGTAAAGTATCCACAGGTCTTTACGTCTACCTCTAGGTATCGATATTTTTGCAGCTTTTGATATGTTCGAAGAGAATTTTTCCAATTTTTTGTCAATCGTTCTGTGATTTAATTCTTCGTTGAAAGGTTCTTCAAGCTTTTCTGTGAATTTTTTCTCCAGTGTTCTTTTATTCTGTTGGAAATCCTCAATTTTGAATTTTAGGGTTGTTAAAATTGGTCTGTGGTCACTGATTGCACTTTTCAGAATTTCCATTGTGTTGTGGGTGCGATGTTGTAATTTATCGCTGTGATGTCTATTGCGGATTCTGTGCCTGTGGACTTGGATAGATAGGTGTTCTTTTCGTTATTTAACAGTGTAAGGTCGAGGTCAGTTAGCATGTCCTCAACCTGCTGACCTTTTTTTTTATCCTGGACAGGTGATCCCCAAGTTGGTCTTTCGGCGTTAAAATCACCAAGTATGATTGCGATATCCGAAGACGCTTCACTTAATGTCTCTATCAGGCCTGTATTGATGCTAGTATTATCGTGGTGATAAACATTTATGATTGGAATTGTTTTATCTGTAAGATAGATTTCTATTGCCTGAGCTTCTGTCGTGCTATCTCTAGGCTTACTCTGATATTGGCGATTTCCTTAAATTTGATTTCAAGAGTTTTAATCAAAACGGCAAGTCCTGCAGCTCCTGACGCGGCGGTTACCCCGGACGCGGTAGCATTACTGGAGATATCAGTTTTGCTCTTCATTTGAAAATGGGTGCCGTTGCAACGGTAGTCATCTTGGAAACGAACCAGAATTTGGTCAAATATTCCAAGGGTCCAGGGGGGACCGCAAGGAGGTGTGGTCGGACTTCTCCCCTTTCCCCTGGAATGCCGTCACTACAGGATAAAGCACTCTTGGTGAATTTTTTTAAATTGTTATTCAGAATCTGCCACTGAAACTTTACAAGCGTTTCGTTCTTTTAAAGATATTCGAAGCGGTAAAGGACCAATGAGTTGCTACTCTCTAAAGCGATTGATTAAAAGTTTCGAGGAAATTGGATCTCTGGAAGCGAAACCTCGGAGTGGAAGACCATCGACATGCAAGTCAGTGGCTGTTACGGTTTTGCAGAATGCTGAAGCTATTGAAACGTTATCCACGTATGGAGAAGTAAGTGCTAGACAAGTTTCTCGACAAACGGGGATTTCATATGGAACAGTTTGGAGAGAACACACATTTAGAATTTTTCTATGAAAATACCCTAACAAAATTCAAAGTTTTCACGAGTTGAAAGTCAGCGATTTTGAGAAGCGTCAAGAATTCGCTGCATGGGTTTTCCGGCAAATTGATATTGATGAAAACTGGCTGTCAAATGTTCTAAGAACAGATAATGCTCACTTTTATCTAAAGGGAGAATCGAACATTCAGAACTGCCTCATTTTGGCAACAGAAAACCCTAGGATTTTCACAGAAATACCACTTCATCAGCACAGAGTTACAGTTTTGTGTGGGTTCACTTCTTCTTTTATTATTAGGCCATTTTTTTGTAAAAATCAATGGAAGAACTTTTAAAACCGTTTTTGTAACTGGTGAACATTATGTTCAACTTTTGAAGGAGAATTGTTATTCCCATATTGCAGGACAGACAAGCACTAAGCGAAATAACATTCATGCAAGATGGAGGACCTCCTCATATCTCCCGCGGTGCCAAACAATTGCTGAAAGATAAGTTCAGTGAAATTCGTTGATAAGTCGCCACTTTATATACCAGCGGTCTCCAATATCACCAGACTTGACGTCTTACAATTTCGGTTATGGGGGTACATTAAGTCGCGTTTTTATCGATGCCGGCCTACCACATTGGCCATGTTGAAGGCTTCTATCAGATGGCACGTTTTATAAATTTCAACTATTTTCAGGATGACACGGCACACAGGGAACGGGAAAAAATGATCACTTTATCGAGAGATTCAAATTTACGAGTTTCAAATTATCAAAATATATCTATTCTTTTTTTTATAAGTTTATAGAGAATTGTTTTAACAAATGTTCGTTAGACAAACCTTTACTCGGCTAAAACCCGGGCAAAGCCGGGTACATCCGCTAGTATATAATAAACGAAAGCATTAAATCGCGAAAGTTTCTTTACATGCACAAAACAAACCTCTACTTTCCTTACTGCGATTTAAAAATATTGGGAGGGCTTGGCTCATCAGAGGCGAACCCTCCCAGCGGTTTCACCAATTTAATCTATTAGACCGCTTCCTAGAGCTCTAATACTGTATTGGACGATTCTGCTTATATATGCTACACTGTGTGTGTGAAGGGTGGAATCTCAGAAATGATATTCAATCAAACTATGGATATAAGCTTTTAGTACAGTAGATTTACATATAAATATTTACATCGAGCAATGCTCTTCCGCAAACAAAATTGGCGAAACCGCTGGTAGGGTTCACCACTGGTGAGCTAAGCCCTCCCAATATTTTTCATCGCAGTAAGGACAGTAGAGAAGTTTGTTTTGTGTGTAAAAAAAAACGTTCGTGCTTATACTATAAAACGTGAACTTTCGTCTTTATTTCTGATATTTACGTTCAAATCTCGTTTTATATTTTTAAATAATGAATGGCTCAATAAGAATAGAATGACACACTGTGTTTCTAAAGACTTTATTGAAGTTTTACCTTGAAATAATGTCAAGAGAACCGAGTTTCTTAGTGCTTCCTCTTGTCTTAGACTGGTCGTACCGGTCGGAAAAACAGAGGCGCCAAATGGAAGGGGAAAAACTCAGTTTTAGCCTCTCGCTATAACTCCTGAGTCAATTCTACGCATGTATAGTATAACCTTTATGTCTAAAATATTTCCAAAAACTAAATAAATAAATATTTAAAGTCATTCAGGGGCTTATTTTATTACTTTTCTTCGCGATAACAATTTATAATAAATAGTATAGATCATTGATATCGTGAATGCATTTGTTTCATCATTTTATGAGGCTGTGAAGACTAACATCTTTTATCTAAATAACAATCACCTTAGATTATTATCAAAAGTTTCAAGAACAATGTTTACCTTATTGAGCGATAGAACATGAGCTTTCAAACCTCATGGATCGTCTACAGGTAGAACTACTTAAATTTATTAATATAATTTGTATATAATAATTTGTAAATAATATATTTTGTATATAATGTTTTTATTTGATATAAGTTTTATATATTCATTTAAATACACAAAAAGCGATATCCCGGCTAGGGTTTATATAGTACTAGCCGAATGACCCGGGCAACGCCCGTGTTTTACCCGACTGTAGATGTTACAACGGTGATCCTTAGGTCGCTGGTTCAAATCCGGCTCGAGGGAGCCGGCGAGCACGTGACCTCCCTGTGCGCGCGCGCATCCGTGACAGAGGCCGATGAGGAAAGACGGTCGTGACTATATATATATAATATAATATAATATATGTATGAGTACATTTTGTGTGTGTAGAAATAGGATTAGTTGACTTTATAAGGTAAACTTATTCATACAGTTTGTATCCCTCGATAGCTCAGTTGGCAGAGAGGAGGACTGTAGATGTTACAACGGTGATCCTTAGGTCGCTGGTTCAAATCCGGCTCGAGGGAGTTTTTTTTTTTTATATTTATTGGCTGCCGGCGAGCACGTGACCTCCCTGTGCGCGCGCATCCGTGACAGAGGCCGATGAGGAAAGACGGTCGTGACTATATATAGGGATAATAACACAAAAATATATATATAGGTATTATTTCTAATGAGATACTACTATAATGAATAATACATTAATTTATTTGAAAGTGATTAATAAATATACACTTATTTATTCATTTGACATATCGGACGCGATATCCCAGCTCGGGATAATTGCGCCTAAATACATTTAGTATATTATATACAATTCATTTTATACAATTTAATAACCGGACTAAAAAAAAACATAATTAAAACTTAAACGATAGTGCTCCAAAACAGAAGAGAAAATCTAAAATGGATTATTTTAGCAACCTATATACAATTCATTATATACAACTCAATAACCGACTAAAAACACAATTAACACTGAAACGATGGTTCTCCCAAACAGAAAGGAAAATATATAATAAATTATTCTAGCAACCTATATACAATTCATTATATACTTTTCAATAACCGACTAAAAACACAATTAAAACTGAAACGATCGTTTTCTCAAACAGAAGAGAAAATCCAAAATGAATTTACAAAAATTATTGAATTTTACATAAGTGTCCTTGTTATATAAAAATTCGCAAATTTCTTCGATGGGATAAAAATGATTACTTCTGTAGCTGTGAAATATCGGACATTCTATTAATAAATGTATTGAGTCTTGGTTTTCTTTTCCACAGAAACAGCTAGGATCATCCATTGCCCCGATTTTCGACAAAAATTCTCCAAAATTACCATGACCCGTGACGAACTGCGAGTTATAAAAATTCGGACGAAAATAAAAAGGAATTCCAAATGGGAAAAATTTTCGGAATGTTTCATTAGTGTTAGCTATTGTTTCAGCCATTCTTGATTCTATGAAGTTATGAATTATAGTTGGGGCATGCGGTTTGAATACATTAATTTCTTCTTTTGATAAATTGGCCAAATCGTATTTTATTATCAACGATTCTATGTGATCTGTGAGAATAGGTATTTTTGCCAAACTATGAATACAATTGGATGAGGTCGTTTTGTAGGCTCTCACTACCCAAAGAAGAATCTGATATTGCTGAGAGTTTAATCTTTGTTTACTTCTTTTTTTAATAAATTTATACCATATTTCAGATCCATAGGTTAGTATTGGCCTGAAAAGAGTTTTATATAAAATTAATCTTTTTTTAGCATCCAATCCCCACATTTTCCCACAGAGTGAAAATAACAGATTTTTCATACGGTTGATTTTAAAAAGAATATCATTAATGTGGGGTGTGAAGTTAATTTTTGACTTAATTCTGTGATTGGAAAATTTTATACCTAAAATATTTACTTCTTTCACTGGTTTTATTATGAAGTTTGGAGTTCCCATTGGAATATTTTGTTTGCCGTGCATATGTATTAAGCCGGTTTTCTCCGGGCTTAGCTTTAGCTTATTTCTTGTACACCATTGTATTACATAATTTAAAGTACTTTCTGTTTCATTTTTTAACCCCTCTATGGTCTTGTGCCAGCAAACAATGGAAACATAATCCGCATAACTTATTATTTCAGAATTTGTGGATGCGAAGTTGATCAACAAATCATTCAGGACTATATTCCACAATAAAGGTGATAATGGTCCGCCTTGAGGACATCCCTTTGATAAATATTTTGAAATTGTTGTATTCGAGAAGGTGAGACTTGTTTTTCTTCTCCGATTTAAAAATGATTGGATGATTTTTATAAGAACTGCTGGACGTGGTCTTCGTCCATTCTCTTCATTAAGGCAGGCCACCACGCATTATCAAACGCACCACTTATATCGATGGCAATCAATGCAACCAATTCGTTTTGTTTGTGTTTCAGTATGGTCTCGGTTATTTTGTCCAATGCCGTTATTGTAGATTTTCTTTTCGTAAATCCATGCTGTCTATGGCTCAGTAAGTTATTATGATTATAATAATTGAGTATTTTATTTTTAATGATCGTTTCAAATATTTTTGAGAAATTTGATGTTAGTGAAATTGGACGATAGCTATTAATTGCTTCGTAGTCAGCTTTTTGCGGTTTCGTAATAATTTTTAATACCGAATGTTTCCAGCTTTCTGGATAGTAACCCAGCACCAGACACTCATTAAAGAGTTTGACTAAACTGGGTAGGATTGATAATAATGAGTGCTTAATCATATAATTACTCACGTTATCTGGACCAGGAGCCTTTCTGATATTAAGATTCAAGAGCACAAATCCTTTATTTCCTTTTCAGTAATAAAAATGATTTCCCTGTTGATAAAACTTGGGATGTGATTTCTAATAAAAGTGTGTTCTTCATTGTCCAACCGCACATCATCATCAGGAAAAAATGCTGTTAGCATTTCCTTCATCTTTTGCTCTCTCATGCACTCTGCAGTTTTATTCAGTAATGGTAGTCCCACTTGAATGTCTGCCGATCTTAACCGTTTAAAAATCCCGTATGCATTCCCGAAAGCATTCGTAGACTCATTTTCTTCAATAAATATTTTCCACGACGTCTTTTTTGATCTATTAATGGCTCTTAAGTATTTATTTCTTGCCGCTCTGTAAATACTCGGATTCAGGTTACCCCCTCTAATACAAATTCCTGAGGTAATGTAAATGTTCTTTTAATTGTTCAAGCTCTTTATTCCACCAATTTTTGGAAGTTGTCGTGTTTATAGAGGTGTGATGCTTGACGTCGAGAGAAGAGTATGCAGCTTCAATTACTAAATTTGTCAATTTGTTTACCACATTATCAATATCTTCACATTTGACAATGTGTTTAGAAGCTGAATTTAAATCCAGTAAATCCGAAGGCGAAATACTCTCAGCAAATTTGGTCCAATTTGCCGATTTTTCTCTGAATTTCCATGTCGATGTCTGTCTATTATTGTTTGCCAAGTTCATCATATTGAAGATATCAAAAGGTATTGCCAAATGGTCTGAGGTAACAGAAAGTGCTGAGGTTCTCCAGTTATGTATTAGACTAATGGAATGTTTATTAGAAATTGTCAAGTCGATTATGCTAGCATTTCTGCAAGTTGGGATTTCAAGATTATGTACAAATAGATTCTGCTCCTCAATAATAGACTTTAGAATGTATCCGTTTTTATTTGTTGTTGAATCGAACCAGAGTGGATGTCTTGAATTGAAATCTCCACAAAGGATAATTGGGAGTTGACCAAAGGCCTCAAGTATTTCTGAGATGAATTGGACATGAAATGCAGCCATAGAGTTTGGGTGTATATAAATATTGGCAATAACTATTCTTTTCCCGTTGAAATAGAGAGAGATCGCTGTACAGAAGGAATTTGTAACCTATTAATTTTCTCATATATTATGTTGCGGTTCAAAATAATAGTAGCAGTATAAATTTGCCTATCTGTGCTAGAATATACTATTCGTGAATTCTTGCCAAATTTCACTGTATCATTGCACATGTATGGTTCTTGTAGAAATATGATGTCAGGAAGATCGTCTGCAATTGTCACACCTAACTCACTAGTTGCCATCATACTTTTCCTTGCATTAAATTGTATACATTTGATATTGTTATCATTCATCTGAATGGTATTGAGTTCTTTGTATTACTATTTCCATCTGGGTTTTGTACAGGGGACATTCGCTGGAGTTCGCCTTGTGATCAAGAGACCTTCCATTCTTGTACCTCGGGTGTTTAGCGCAGTTGAAACATTTTTGTTTACGCGAACACTCGTGATTTCCCGTCGCGCCGCATATTAGGCAAATCTTTTCATGGGAGCATTCGCTGATTTTATGTCTTGGATTAAACTCAAAACATTTCTGGCACTGCCTAACTAATACTTTGTCGTGTATATGGCATCTCTCACAGTCGGTATAGATAATATTACCCTTCTTCCTTAAGGTTTGATACACTCGTGGAGAAACCCGCAGCACTACATTGTGGTGAGAGGTATTGGATTTCATGGGGAACAGCACTCGGATTTCATTCTCTAGTCCACTCAAATCAGGATTCATGGCACATATGATTGGTATTAAATTATTAACTTCCGTAAATTTACTGACATTTTTTATAATAATTGTTGGGTCTCTAGGTTGCGGGGTAAAAATTTTACTATTTGCTTTCAATTCCGCCGCCATGCTCAGTTCCTTTAACAAGTGTTTAGCCTCTTCGTCGCTAGGAGTTTTTATTACTATTGCATTTTTGGTGTTAAGAATTTTATTAATTCGTATCCCACTACCATTTTCTCGTAACTTTTTTATATTAGTTGAAATTGCCTGAGCTATGTTGTTAATAGGCTCATTATTTAGAGGAACTGCGAGCAGTGTAGCTTCAGTGTTTGAGGTCCGTTGTCTATCCTCAATAAATTTCTGTGTATGATCTCGCTGTGTAACTTGGGCATAAGACAATCCTTTCGAGGAGATCACGCTTCGAATCTCACCGCGCTTCTCTTCCACTATGTTGCCGACGGTTTCCTTCATCTGTGCCAAAAGGTTCTCGTTATCCGATTCAATCATAGAAGAAATTCCATCTTTCGTTTGTTTTAACATAGTCGAAAGATATGATAAATCATTTTTAGTCAAATTTTTTTGATTTTGTTGAAATTTATTCTCAAAGTATGCAAAAATTTCATCCAGTTTCAAATTTTAGTAACCTAACCATAGAATTCATATTTAATCCAAAGAGAAACAATTCGAACTATATAAAAAAAGCGAGGTAAAATAGCAAAACAATAAACCGATTTAAAACATTTCAACGTAAGCATTTAGAAAATAAAATAAGAAATTTAGGCAGTGTTTACCGAAACTTGCGGAACGAGATGACGCACGTCCAGCCATATCGGCCACCTAGCGGTAAAAAAAAACTCATGGACACTAAACTTAAGGAAGTGAAAAGTCTTTAATTTAATATAAGTTTGTATACAATAAATACAGGGTGATCCAAAAGTCCTGCACAACTTTAAAAATTAATAACTTCGCGAATATTTGCGCTAAAGTAATGCGGTAAACACCATTGTGTACAGGATGCAATGGGATTTTTTATGGCAAATAATGAAAAATTCGAAATTAATTTTAGTTACAACTTTATTCTCTAGATGGCGCTCTAAAAGAATCAGCTATTCAGCGGCCACATTGTTCGATAAATTGAAAAATATAACTGAAAGAAATGTATTTTTCCTTTTTGAATACCAGGAAAGAACCCAAATAATATCAAATGATAAATTAATAAAACATCATTTCGCCAAAAGTTAGAAAAAATGGTTAACGATTTTTAAATACAATCTGAGATATGTAAAATAGGTATATGCAAATTAAAACATGTAGCAAAAAAAACCTGATATTTTAGATGCGGTGCTGGAATCCTCTCAGCTATTTAAATTTCGAAAATAATAATTTTCTAATTTTTAAAATTCAACTCTTTCTCAGTATCGATTATATTTATTTTAATTCATTTGAAAAATATTTATCTATCTCTGATGATTTATTTTACTCTGGAATGCCGTTGTTGTTTTTGTCGTGTCTAATAAAGAGCCTCAGATGTCTTCATGCATCTCTATCACAGCAGCAGCATTGTCCACTATCTTGGGTGTGTAAAGCAGCTGCTCTGGGTCTATGTCAATTTTCTGCAATGCTGCGGGCATGAGAATATGTGCCATCTGGATGTATTGTCATCCTTTATAATGTTTTGTTCTAAATCTTGTTATAGTTTTGTCATTTTTCTCTCGGAGTTTATTTCACATTTTGATCTTTTCTTATTTTTTGTTTAATTATCTTGTATTTTGCAAAAGCATTAGCGTCAAATAATGACATTTATTATTTCCTTTGGCTCAACTTTCTGGCTTCCTTTGCAAATTCAACTGCCATTTCATTACCCCATCCCAACACGGGCAGGAATCCATTGTAGAATGCAGTTATTCTCCAATGATATCAGTTGAGTAAGTAACGAATGTATTTTCTGTGTGATTATAGTATTGCCCTTCTGAATTGCTTCTAGATCGGATATGAAGTCGTTGTACGGTATATTATAATTCCTTCTGCTTGATCCAGGGATGGTTGGTTAAGGCAAACATCAAGAGCTTCCCAGATAGCTGTCAGTTCACAAGTGAAGTTTGACGAAATCTTTCTTGCTCCTTCTTTGATTTTTATGTATGTTCAATCTTGCAGTATTATGTTAATTCCAGCCCCTCCATTACCTATGGTAAGGTCTGATGATCCATCTGTATATGCTGTTAAATAATTTATCTGATCGCATAAACCAATTGTGTCAAGTCCTTTCTTTTTAAGTATGTTTTTGTTCTCTTTTATATTGCAGGGTTCATTCAGGTTAAGATTGATGATTACATTTGATGGCAATGGGGTATGAAATATTGGTTATTCTCGAATTTGAAATTCATTATGTTTCATATTTATGCTCTTTCTAATATTGTTGTCGTACTGAAGTGTTGAAGATCTTTTGAGCCTTTCTTTTTGAGTCCAGTTTAAATAGGTTCTATGGGATATGTGTTCGGTTTCTTTAGTTTTTAAGCTATTGGTGAATTTTATTGTTTTTAATTGTCTTCTGCTTTCAAGTAGGTCTAGACCACATTTTCTCTAAATTTTCTATTTGTTGGTATTTGAAACAGAACCAGTGATTAATTTGGCCGCTTTTGCTTGAACACTGTCTAGTCTTCTTTTTAGTGATGAACTTGAGGGAGCCCAGACGGGTGTTGCATATTCCATTATTGGCCTTATTAAGGTGATATATGTTGTTCTGAGAATTTTGGGTTTTGCTACCTAATTTGTTCCACATACCCTTCTCAAAATGTTTAGGTTTCTGGTAGCTCTATTTGAGGTGCTAATGATTTGTTCTGTAAATCGCAATTCCTCATCAAGTATCACACCTAGGTAATTTGGAGATCAAATTTCATCAATTATATGGTTGTTTATGCTTATTTTGGAGTTAAATTCATGCCCTTTTTCCTGTCAGTGAAGGAGACCTATAGGTTTGTGTTTATTGGTTTTTTTGTCATTTTGAGTTTCATTGCCTACTTCTCATTGATGTGTTCAGTATTTTTCTGATATTTCTATACTGCTACTTGTGTGCCATATGGCTATAAAATCTGCATAAAAGGCAACTTTTGTGTCTTCAGTGAGGTAAGGATGGATGTTGTTAAGGTTGTGTCGTAATTAGATGTACAACAACTAAAACCTGGCCATGACTCTTTTTTTAGCTCTTATTCTTTCCGTTTGGCCAACAAAAAATGTCCAATTTATATACACATATATTCTTAAATAATGAGACTTTAAAGAATGCAAATAATCTTCATTCATTTACATACACAACACATCTCCCCCCTTTATAATACTCCAGTCGGTCTGGGGGTTTCCTGGCTCTCTGAGGTCTAGGACTGCGGACGGGCACTTGCACAGCGGCAGGCTCCGGTTAAGGAGTGCAAGAGGGCACGTGCACAGCAACAGGCCCTGGTCTAGGAGTGCAAGAGGGTACGTGCACAGAAGCAGTCTCCTCCTTGTTTCGTGATGTAACCTCTGGAACCTCCTCTTCACTTTATTTCTGTCTTCCACCTACAGGCTTCTCTCCTGATTTTCGAGGAAGTATCAAATTTCTTGTCTCCACTTGTTTCTTTCTCACAGGTCGCAATTGATTGATATGCCTCTTATACACGACGCCCTCGCAACTTATAAGGTAGTGACGGTAGCTCAATAATTTCAAAATGGTACCTTTTTACCGTTTAGGTCCAGTTGCATAGTTGCGGAAATAAACCTCGCAAACTGTTGTAAACTGCTCCTGCCTTCTTACGGCCTCATGAAATACCTCTCGCGGATTTCCCATCTAGGTATTAAATTCGAGAATCTTGATCTTAAACTTCTCTTCCTTAGCAGTTCCGCGGGGGAATTCCTTTATTACAGTTTGGGGGAATGCTCTATGAGCAAATAGGAATCTTTGTAGATTCGTCTCTAAATCATCCTTCCCATTATTCTTTCTCAAAAGGTTTTTAAACTCTCTTACATATCTCTCAGCTAAACGATTTATACTAGGATTATACGGACTGGTCTTAGTGTGCCGTATACCATTCATTTTGGTAAATTTCTCGAATTCACCGGAGACAAACTGTCTTCCGTTATCTGTTACCAAAAATTAGGGCAATCCAAATCTGGCAAAATTTTCTCTAAGATGATTTATAATCGTTTTGCTGGTAATATCTTTGATGATAAAAATTTCTATCCACTTTGAGTATGCGTCCACGAGAACCAAAAACATTCTTCCCATGAACGGACCCGCTAGATCAAGATAAAGTCGATGCCACGATTTTTCGGGCCAAGTCCTTTCCGAGATGGTAGCCGGGGGCATGCTTGCCGATTCTTGGCATACTCTACATTCTCTAGGTAATTCCTCGATGTTACTGTTTATGCCTGGCCACCAGAAAATACCGTCTGGCAATCATCTTCATTTTAACAATCCCCATGTGTATTTCATGCAAGACATTTAAAATTAAAGATCTGAATTTTGGGGGAATTGCCACTCTTTCACGCCATTGAAGACAACCAAACTCAAAACTTAATTCCTAATTGATCTTATAATGAGGAGCTAGTGGGTTTTCCCTCGGTACCCTTGTAAATTTCCACACACACACACAGTTGCCTTCTCTAACATTCCTTAATACTATAGACAGTATTTTATCTTGGGGCGTCTCATATGCCACCTCCATAAAAGAGAAACGTACCTCATTGAACTTCCTGAGAAGAAGTACCTGGTCTTCATCAAGAGACTCCCTGACACTCGATTCTAAAGGAAAACGTGACAATGCGTCAACATTGGAATTGTCACTAGTTTTCGAAATTCCACAGTATAATTAAATGCAGCTAATTTCAAGGACCATCTTTTAATTCTGGATGATGCACATATGGGAATTGGTTTATGAGGTGAAAATATATGAATTAAGGGTCGGTTGTCTGTGACCAATACAAATTTTCGTCCCAGTAAGTATTGTCTGAATTTCTCAACGCCAAAAGTTATGCTCAACGCTTTCTTTTCTAGTTGAGAGAAACGTTTTTCCACTTCAGTTAAGATTCGAGAAGCAAAGCTATAGGGCATTCTTCCTTTCTATCATTTCTATGACTCGGAATTACGCCTAGTCCATAGTACATTAATATTGATTTACATTTTTAAAATAACATTCGATATTCTTTCGTCCAATTCCATCTACAATTTTTATTCAAAAGTTGATAGAATAGCGCTAAAATGTTTGCTATATTATTTATGAATCTATAATAATAAATTAAGAGTTCTATGAAAGATCTTAATTGCGAAACATTCTTTAGGTTCAGGCGTCTCTATCACTGCTTTAATTTTATTTTCTAAGGGATGCAGTCCATATTTATTCATTTTAAACCCTAAATTATCAACCGATTTATTTTTGAATTTACATTCATATCTGTTTAACTTTAAACCTTTTTCTAGAAATCATCTAAACACTAGATCCAACTTTTGTTCATGATCTTCAAAGTCTTTTCCTGCAACCAAAATATCATCTATGTAGCAGGCCACACCTAAAAAATCAGCAAATAGACCTTCTATAATCCTCTGAAATTTATTTGGTGCTACCGCTACGTCATATGGAAGTCTTTTATAAGAAAAAAAACCTTTTTGTTGTGTTTATATCAATAACAGCTCTTTGGCTTCTTCCACTAACATTACTTGTAAGTAAGCCTGTGATAGTTCTAGAGTCGAAAGTACGGTGCTTGTAGATAATTTTGAAAAGATCTCATCGATCGATATAAGGGGATACCTATCTAATTATTTTGCTTTATTAGCTGTACATCTAAAATCACCACATATCCTTACACTCTCTACCATCTTTTTTTAATACTGGTACTATTGGAGCGGTCTAATATGCATGAACTATAGGTTATAAAATGCAAGAATTCAATAAACGATCAATTTCATTCTCTACTTTGTTTTCTGGCCTTACAAAACACAGGAGTCACATCCTTTTTAAAATTAAAATTTATTTTAACATCCTTTAGACAGCCCAAATCTCTGTTAAACAAATCTGCATATCTATCAATTAAACTATTTCTATTAGATTCATTATATAAATTTTTAATGTTAAACAATCTAGAATAATGAAGTTCTAACTGTTTAAGCCATTCTCTTTCTAACAAAATCACCTGGATTTTTCATTTACAACTATTAATCGTAAATATTGGTCGGCTTCTTTTACAAAAACATTTTTGACCTATAATCTCTATTGATTTACCACAAAATGATTTTCATTTTTAATTTCAATTTTTTACCTTGTCAATAAATCTTATAAATATCTTTAGGTATTAACGTAACTGGATTTCCTGTATCTATTGTGAAGCACAAAGAATAAACATCTACTGTTAAATTTATTGTGGCATCAGTTTCGCCCTGTACAGAATATATAGAGTCCTCTTGTACAAATTTACATCCCCACATTTTTACTAGCTTTGCAGACCCTACTTGAATGACACAGTTTTTTACATTTTAAAACAAGTCTTTGTTCTATGAGGGCAAACAGAGGCCACGTGTGAATGTCTTTCACCACATCTATAACACATTATTTCTCCCCTTTGCCTGAAAAGCCTATGCTGCACCATGCTAATATTGTACTCACCCTTTTATCTTTTCCATTCACAGGGGATATTTTGGCCACTAATTTATCTTGTAATTCTCTTGTATTTATCTCCGCCAGTTCGAACGAGATCGCCACTGCAAAACTTTATCCAGGGTGACATCGTCGTTTTCTTGTAGTAGCTTCTTTTGCAGGCTTTCTAACTTGATTCCACTTACAAAACGGTCTCGCATCATGGTTTCCAGCATATCGCCGAAATTACAATTTATTGCTAAATGTTTCAATTCTCTAAGGTATTCCGAAATTGATTCTCCTTCCTGTTGAATTCTCTTTAAAAATCTGCATCGCTGTGGTATCACTTTCTTCTTTGGATCCAAATGCAGCTTAATTCTTTGAATGATAGTATCATAGGGTTGATCTTTCATTAGACCAGGGAGAAAATGTCGTTTCCCTGCTTCAAAGTTTCAGAATCTGGTAGCGAGGTAAAAATCAGCACTTTAATCTCCTCCTTCAGATGCCAAAAAGAGAGCCTCAAATTTTTGTACAAAAAGATCGAAGTGTCCTCCACTGGGCTATAGCATCTAAAAGGTACTATTAACTTTGAACTTGTCATGCTGATCTTTTATACTCCTTTGTTTTCTTGATCCAGATAGTTTAAAAGATGTAGTTGTTATACTTGCATAGACGCTGTTTTCCTCAGCTTTTTACTGGCTCTGTAGATCGCGCATCCTCGTCGCCACTTTTGTTGTGTCGTAATTAGACGTACAAAAGTTCAAACTTGACCATGGCAAACAAAAAAATGTCCAATTTATATATACATATATTTTTACATAATGAGGCCTTAAATAATACAAATAATATTCATCTATTTACATAAACAACAGTTAATATATAGCGAGAAGAGTAGAGGACTGAGCACAGATCCCTGAGGTGCACCAGCCCATGTTCTTCGGTCCTTGGAAAATGTTCCATTGACCCGAAACTTTATCCTTCTTCCCCTTAAGAAGTTTGCGATCCAGATTAAGGTTTTTCCTCTTACTCCGATGTTGTGCAGCCTTTCAAATAATTTCTACACTCGATCAAAAGCTGAGGTCATATCCAGGAATACGGCCGTTGTCTTCTTTGGCGGTTTTTCCTAGAAATCTATTATTGATTGACAGAAGTAGAACAGTTTATCAGTTGTACAGTGTCTGGAACTCTAGGCAGTTTGGTAGAAGTTTATTTTATTATTGTTAGTGAGCCAGACTATGAGCCTACAGTGGATAATTCATTCTGTTATTTTACAAAGTATGCTGGTAAGAGCAATTGGCCGATAGTTCTTGCATTCCTTGGCATCTTTGTTTGGTTTCAGTATTGGCACTATAATTGATATCTTCCAATTCTTTGGTAGTTTACCAGTTTGCCATGAAATTTTCAGTATTTGTAGGAGTTGATTTTTAGCTTTGTCTCCAAAGTGTTTAATCATTTGACCAAAGATTAGAGCATCTCCAGGTGACATCTTGGATTTAACTTTCCTATTGATGAGTTTAGCTCATTCAGTGTGAAGTCTCTCGAGTAAATATCTTGTTGATAGTAATTTCTTGCTTGTTTAACTAACCTGTTTACATTATTTTTTAGAGTCCTGCCTTCCTTCATATAGCTGAGTCTGGAAGTGTTTGAAAGATATTCGCAATTATTTCAGCCATCTGTTTGTTCGTTCTCGCTATTCATATCGGTTAGAGTATTGGAGGATTAGTGTTGGTTTTGATTGTTTTTTAACACTAATCAAATTCCAGTGATGGCTTTCCTTTTTTGGATCCATTTTTTTTCGCAGAATTCTGCCCATTTTTCTCTCTCTCTCAGTTTTGATCTTCATTTGAAAATGGGTGCCGTTGCAACGTTAATCATCTTGGAAACGAACCAGATTTTGGTCAAATATTCCAAGGGTCCAGGGGGGGCCGCAAGGAGGTGTGGTCGGACTTCTCCCCTTCCCCCTGGAATGCCGTCACTATAGGATAAAGCACTCTTGGTGAATTTTTTTAATTGTGATTCAGAATCTGCCACTGAAGCTTTACGAGCGTTTCGTTCCTTTAAAGGTATTCGAAGCGGTAAAGGACCAATGAGTTGCTACTCTCTAAAGCGATTGATTAAAAGTTTTGAGGAAACTGGATCTCTGGAAATAAAACCTCGGAGTGGAAGACCATCGACATGCAAGTCAGTGGCTGTTACGGTTTTGCAGAATGCTGAAGCTATTGAAACGTTATCCACGTATGGAGAAGTAAGTGCTAGACAAGTTTCTCGACAAACGGGGATTTCGTATGGAACAGTTTGGAGAGAACACACATTTAGAACTTTTATATAAAATACCCTAACAAATTCAAAGTTTTCATAAGTTGAAGGTCAGCGATTTTGAGAAGCGTCAAGAATTCGCTGCATGGGTTTTCCGGCAAATTGATATTGATGGAAACTGGCTGTCAAATGTTCTAAGAACAGATGATGCTCACCTTTATCTAAAGGGAGAATTTAACATTCAAAACTGCCTCATTTTGGCAACAGAAAACCCTAGGATCTTTACAGAAATACCACTTCATCAGCACAGAGTTACAGTTTTGTGTGGGTTAACTTCTTTTATTTTTGGGCCAAATTTCTTTGAAAAAATCAATGAAAGAACTTTTAAAACCGTTTTTGTAACTTTGGTGAACGTTATGTTCAACTTTTGAGAGAAAAGGTTATTCCCATATTGCAGGACAGTCAAGAACTAAGCGAAATAACATTCATGCAAGATGGAGGACCTCCTCATATCTCCCGCGGTGCCAAACAATTGCTGAAGGATACGTTCGGTGAAATTCGTTGATAAGTCGCCACTTTATATACCAGTGGCCTCCAATATCACCAGACTTGACGCCTCAAAATTTCGGTTATGGGAGTACATTAAGTCGCGTTTTTATCGATGCCGGCCTACCACATTGGCCATGTTGAAGGCTTCTATCAGATGGCACGTTTTATAAATTTCACCTATTTAATTGTGACCATTCTGTCATCTATCGTCTGCAGGCGGTGTTTGAGAATGAAGTAAGCCACATTGAGCAAGGATTGTGACCTAATACAAGAGAGAAGGCAGTTACCTCATGTGTTATATTTTGCAGCTCTTTGTTTTGGGTTATGGGAATAATAAATGTTGTCCTCACATCTTGACTCTTTTTTTTCTGTGAACAGTAATTTTTTTGTTGTCATTTTCCCACATCTTATATTATGTCGTGCAGGCCAAAGTGTTATAACTTCTCGAATAACACTGGTATACACAATTTTAACCCTTATGTTTAGTTTATCGCTTTTCGCTCATTAGAAGAAATAGCATAAGGAATATTCTCTGTATCCCCCCCCCCCCCCCCAACTTTAGAAATTTTACGCAAAAAATAATACAAAATGATTTTGCTACCACGTTTTTCAACGCAAAAGGTCGATTTAAAAATGATTTTTTTTAGGGGATACATTTTCAAAATTATGTACAGTATAATAAACAATGATAACATTTGACAAACCCATAGGATATTTGGAATAAAGTACGACAAATATATTTTGTCACTCCCCTCTATATTTCATCTTTGGATCATGACAAATATCCAGTTAAATAGTCAAGTGTCGCCAATTAGTCGAAAACTATATATTCCTTATAGCACGAAATCCTATTAGTAGTGCCATCATAAACTTTGGTACTATATTAACATTTCAAAAATCGTGTATTGATATCAGTAATTATTTTCAAACATTCAATCTATTTCACAAAACTCCATCTAAAATATAAATATTTTTGCTACATGTTTTAATTTGCATATACCTATTTTACATATCTCAGATTGTATTTAAAAATCGTTAACCATTTCTTCTAACTTTTGGCGAAATGGTGTTTTATTAATTTATCATTTGATATTATTAAGGTTCTTTCCTGGTATTCAAAAAGGAAAAATACATGTCATTCAGTTATATTTTTCAATTTATCAAACAATTTGGCCGCTGAATCTCTGATTCTGGTAGAGCGCCATCTAGCGAATAAAGTTGTAACTAAAATCAATTTCGAATTTTTCATTATTTGCCATAAAAAATCCCATTGCATCCTGAACACAATGCTGTTTACCGCATCGCTCTAGCGCAAATATTCGTGGAGTTATTAATTTTTAAAGTTGTGCGGGACTTTTGGATCACCCTGTATATATGTACCAAAAGAGAGGCCCTTCTCCATTCAATTATACATTAGGACACAGATACATAATTAAGGGCAGAGGTACCTCTTTTTTTTTTTGCGTGATTATTGTTACAACGATGAAGGAAATAAAAAAAGATTTTACGTCGCCGTGGTGGCAAGCAGGGTCAGTTCAACCACATGTGTTCACCGCCAAGAATATTTGAAGGGGAGCCGAGGACCAGTCAAGAAGTAAGAATCCCAGCTGAGGCCAGGAGTGAAGTCATCCTCCTTGTTGTTGACGGCGGCTGTTGGATGCCGCTCCCTGTATGTTACCTTCTTTGTTTTCCATATTATGCACAAAGGTAAATGAAGAGGAGTAAAACAGAATTTCCTACCAATTCCATGTGCTTGTTTGGCCATCCTTGACACGGCGGTGGCGCAACAGTATCATCTTCCGAAACTTTATATTGAATATATATATATTTATATCAAGGGCCAGGTTGAAAGTACCAAGATATTAGTTGGAGGCATGCTATACCAGGGAAAAATATACTGAGACAACAACATCTTATTTAAGATACTGATTCTATGCAATCGGAAATGGACGCATTTAAAATGACATACTTCCATTTTGGAACCTTTGTGCCACCGCCAGAGCCTTAGATATAAATAAAAATAATTAAAAGGCAAAACGTTATAAAGCTTATGTTTGGCTTTTTATACTCGTTATACATTCTATGCCTTTTATACTCGTTCACGGAATAGGTCAATTATATAGTATGATAACACACAAAAAAATTATATATATATATATAGGTATTATTTCTAATGAGATACTACTATAATGAATAATACATTAGGTTATTTGAAAGTGATTGATAAATACACACTCATGGACACTAAACTTAAGGAAGTGGAAAGTCTTTAATGCCGCCAGTTGTCTTTTTTTTTTAAAAGTAGATAGTGTATTAATTTTGGTCTTCCTTTGGTTTATTAATATTTAATTAATAAATGAGGCCAATATAATTTTTAGTTATTTTTATTAGATAACTTTTACAGGGCACATCACATTATTTCTTTTCACAACAAAACACACAAACACATACCAATCGATTATGATCTCAATACTTATTCATAGAACACATTATATAACACCTCCCCCTTAAGCTAAAGGGTTAGTCTCTCTCGGGCGGTTTCACCACTCTGCTAGTCCTTGTAATGTAGGGCCTTGAAGTTCCAACTTCCCCCTTCAGTCCTTGAGAATCATGTTGGAGAGACTTGCTGTTCCAGCTCACATAAAGAAGGGTCTTATTCTGAAGACTCAGGTAAATCCACTTGGGTTACCTCCGGGATATTTTCTTCACATTCTCTGGAAATCTTATGTTTATAATTCGGAGCCACCAAATGAATTTTGTTTCTTCTCAATTGTCCTTTTGGAGACTTTACTAAGTAGGATCTCGGCTGGTCTGCTCTGCCTATGATAGTTCCAGGAACTTTTAGATTTCTGACCCACACTTGATCTCCGACATCAAACTCTCTCTGACTTCGAACTTTCCAATGATTGTTGTAACTTCTTTTTTCACTCTCTCTGTATTTATGTTCCTTTTGATTAAGAAGTCCTTGGTTGACCAGAGTAGGCTTAAGAAGGTCAGGATGAGTAGGAAGATCAGTTCTTAATTTTCTTCCTATCAGCAATTCAGATGGACTGAATCCATTTTTCAAAGGGGTAGTTCTGTAAGATAAAAGTCCTAGATAAGGATCCTGTGATTTCTTCAATCTTTCCTTGATTATCTTCACAGCACTTTCTGCCATTCCATTACTTTGGGGGTATTTAAGGCTGCTCGTGATGTGTCTAAATCCGTACCTTTTTCAAAATTCTGGAACAAATAGTTTTTAAATTGTGGACCATTATCCGTCCTTACAAGTTCTGGTATTCCATGCCGTGCGAAAATAGACTTGGTATGCACGATCACAGTTTCTGCTGATAAATTATCTAATCTACTAAATTCTGGGTAACGAGAATAGTAATCAGTTATTACCAAAAAGTGTTTTCCCTCAAATTGGCAAAGATCCATCGCAACCTCCTTCCATGGTCTATCTGGGAAGTCAGTCATGATAATTGGTTCTTTCCTTGAACTGCTTTCTTTGATGCATTCATTTAGGATTTTGGCCAATAAACACTTTCTCGCATTCTTCTGCATTTAGTAACTCCTTGATGACCCTCATGTATGCGGCTAAGTATCTCGGATCTTAAAGATCCTGGGACCACATATCTTCTTCCTTTCATCAGAAGGTTATATATAATTATGAGGTCATTCCGTACATGCCAAAATTCTACTTCCTTTTGGGAAAGTTTACTTTTATCCGGCCAGTGATCTTGAACATAACTTTTCACTCTTTGGATTGTAGGATCTTTACTCTGATGAACAGCAATTTCTTTAATCCACTCATCAGAAACATCTGAATGAAGTTCCATATTATTGATGAAGGCAAAGATTTCTTCCTGTAGTTCTTCCATTCCAACCTTACTCCTAGGGGCACGGGAAAGAACATCTGCCAGAATGTTCTCCTCTCCAGGAATATATTTGATTTTGAAGGAGTACCGCATCATGCGTAACTTCATTCTTTGTATTCTTGAAGACAAATCTTCCACTGCTTTGGTTGAAAATATAGAAATAAGTGGCTTATGATCTGTTTCTAGCTCAACTTCTAGGCCTATGATATATTTTTTTTAATTTATCCATAACCCAAGTAAGAGCTAAGGCCTCTTTTTCAATTTGAGCATATTTACGCTCTGTTTCCGACAATGATCTAGGTGCATATGCAATAATCTGCCTTTGATTCTTTCCATTTATTTGACTGAGGTATGTTCCTGAACCAAAGGAAGATGCATCAGCCGTAATGAATGTTTTGTAACTGGGATTGTACATAGCCAGAGTAGGGAATGATGAAAGAGCCTTTTTCAAGGTTTCAAAAGCTTTCACTTGATTGTCTCCCCAGAACCAATCATTTTTTTGGCTCAGCAATGAATATAAGGGATGAGCTCTTTCTGCCAAAGATGGAATAAATCTGGAGAGATAATTTATCATTCCTAGGAATCTTTTCAGTTCAGTAACATTTTGAGGAGATGGCATTTCAATAATTGCCCTTATCTTTTTCTCATCTGGCTTTAGTCCATCAGGTCCAATTTGGTGTCCCAAAAACTTCAATTTAGGAGAAGAGAATACACATTTCTCTTTATTAAGTGTCAATCCTGTTTCCTTTAGTTTGATAAGGACTTGTTTCAGTCTTCCATCATGTTCCTGCTGATTGGATCCCCAAACTATGATATCATCTAGATGACACATTGAGGCTTCGATATCTCCTAAAACTTCACTCATTATTTTTTGAAAATGCTCTGGTGCGCTAGTAATTCCAAATGGAAGTCGACAAAATCTATACCGTCCAAAAGGTGTCAAGAATGTTGTAAAGTCTTTTAACATATGATCCAAAGGTATTTGCCAAAATCCTGAATTAGCATCTAATTTTGAGAACACTTTACCATTGCTTAACTGGCTCAAAGTTTCTTCTAGGATAGGCATTTGATATCGTTCTCTTTTTATTTTCTCATTCAATTTGGTGAGGTCAACGCATATTCGAATTTCGTTATTCTTTTCAGGCACAATCACCATTGGTGAGCACCAATCCGTTGCATGATCAACTTTCTCAATTACTCCTTGCTGCTCCATTTCTTTAAGCATCTGTTTTGTTTTATTCATTAATGGGAATGAAATTCGCCTAGGAGTATGAATTGCATATGGTTGTGCCTGATCATTCAATTCAATTTTATATGGGTTATTTAGTTTTCCAAGTCTAGAAAACAATTCAGGATAATCCTTCAAATGATCCGTTAACGGATTAGAATTGACATGTAATAGTATTTGGATGAATCCCAACTCTTCACTAGCTTTTGCACTCAACAGTGACACAAGCAAATTTTTGACTACATACATTTCTTCATGAGAAACTTTCCCATTAGCTTCAAGAGTAGCCTGAAAATTTCCTAAAACTGGCATTGCCATTCCTGCAGCATAAAGCCTCTTCTGTGTTTTCCCAAGTTGATGCGAAAATTTCTGCTTGAAGCAATTTTCTGGCATCACAGAAACATCAGCGCCAGTATCAATCTTAAATGGCATTATTCTTTGGTTTACAGCCACTTTACAATTCCGTCTTTCATCTGAAGAAATTTGATCTATGCGAAAATTTCCGAGAAATTTCTCATTATCATCTTTTGTGGTAACTTGTGAAACCAATTTTGTTTTGCATTGTTTCATGAAATGTCCCTTTTTTGAACATCTACATGTAGCATTAAATGCTGGACATTGCTCAAATTTATGAAATTTTGGTAGCCACATCTGGTGCATGCTTTAGCCCCTCCTGCTTGATACCATGCTTTACTGTTGCCTGGTATGCTACTTTCATCATGCTTAAGGTTAATCCTTTTATTTTACTGAAATTGCTATTATTTTGCTTTTTCACAAAATTAACATTTTTTTCTGCCAAGCAATCATCTCTCAGTGATTTTTGTTGTATTCTAACTGCCTCTGTTTGTTTGGCAATTTCAATTGCTTTATCCAAGTGTTAGCTCAGCTCCTGGTCTGACGAAATATAAATCTACTGTACTTGTAGTTTCAAACGATGTATGTCTTATTCTGATACATTTCAAAAATACTCCTAATAATATCAAAATATCGGAGAAAATGATAAAAACACTCAATGGCAAACACACAAAAAACATCATAAGACTAATGGAATTAAAAACGCTTAAAAATATGTAGTTATAAAGGTTCCATACCAAACCAATAAAATAATGCTACTAGATGAATTAAACAAATCAGAAGATTTGAAATTGATCAATAAAAAAAAATTACATATCGTAAGAGGTCCAACTATAAAATTCAAAAGGTATCTACAAAGAAGTTTAAACACACGAACTTCGTTCAAATCATATGTAGAATGAATTCTGATCTAGAAAATTTTGAAAATGAAATAAAGGTTCTACTCACAATGAGATCTAATTCCCCATATCACAATATAGTATTTAAAATAACCCCTAGAATTCATTAAACAAAAGAAAAGGTAATAATGTGGCATTTGACTTTTAGTACAAAGTTTTCTCTTCTTATAAACTCAACATATGATAATCTTAAATTTTGTATAAAGGATTTTGAAGCTGACTCAACTATCACCTTTACAATTTTATTCCTATTGTAAGGTTACCACTTATGAACAATCAAACATCAGGATATGCATGTATAAATATATAAATAAACCAATAGGACATCAAATAAAAAAAAGGGGAAAGGAAGACAATTGATAATAAATAAACCAAAAAATGTTTATTTCTGCATCCAATGATGATTTATTTTTACACACACTTATAATATTCACATAAAAAATGATGTTGACCTAGGTAAATTGCCTAAAAAAACTAAACTAACTATAAAAAATAAATGTATGATTCTCAACTTCCTATTGATGACTAAAAAAACATTTCTTACTTATATTTGCAGTTGCTCCAATTGTGGGGAGCCTTTGGCCAAAAGGCCTCCAGTTGTGTATTCTTCCTTGACCACTCTTAGACTGACTTTTTTTCTCTCCAGGGTGACCAAAATCATGACAGAAAAAAATAAAAAATAAAAAAAATATTTGTCTCGTCACCCTCTGTGATAAAAAGAATAACAATAATATACCTAGGTGAAATATATATAATTTATATATATAAATATATATATATATACTAAAATAAAATCTAAAATTATATCCCTATTACAAATTAATTAGATAATTCTTGAGAATTATATAAATCAATACATTCTAATTTGGAAAAGAATAATTAATTTATCAATTCCCATGAATCATAAACCAATGCAAAATAATCTTAAAATTATTTAATAAATAATTCAGATGAATTATTTAGAATCTATTCCTACTATTAAACAAAAAAATAGCCTAGGTCAACATGAAAAAATAATTTACATAAAAGAACAAATAAGGCATGCGTTAGAAATTTGTATGGTGTAATTTGACGTTGCTCAGGCCTTTAAAAGGTTCTTCTCAGGCTGTAGGATGCATAAGCCACTGGATTTCAGGCCAATGTTTTCATTGTTGGGTCTGAGTCCAAAAATGGACCCAACAATTTCCTCCCCTTGCCAGAGTTAAAAATTCGTTTAATTCCAAATCAAATCTGTTCATAACATATGATAAATATGATTTAGGAATAAAATACATTTTTCACGATACACCAGGATGAACAGTGACCGACACTCAGGCAAAGGGAGAAACAAACAAACAGGTCAGGGTATCTAAAACAGGTTGTTATATGGTAGTGTTGTATAATTTCACCCTACCATTTAGTGGGCAATATACTAAGCCCATGTTTAAATCCGCCTCCCATGTGACTTCCTGGAAGACCGCTTGAGGAAGTGATTTTGCGTATTTCTCCCTGTAATCCTTCAGCAGTTCCTCGGGGGGGGGGGGGTTGCTATCACCCAACTATTGTTTCTGCCGGAACAAAGATTGTTATTACATCCCTATGAAAACCTTATTAATATAATGGGCGCCAAGGGGTTGAACCAGGGTGAGATTAGAGATACACAACCCCTAAAATATCTCTAACTCATTCTAAACACTTTGTACCTATTATCCCTTTCGTATCTGACATCTGGTTCCACACTCTCTCTTTAAATAACTTCTTCTATTCTTAGAAGTAACCTAACTGAAAAAAATCATTGTTATCAATCCTGTCCTATTCACTATTTTCCTTACTTTCGAATCTGACCCATTGGCTTGTTCTGGCAATCTGCTTTGAAGTTCATTTAGGTGTCCTAATTATTTAAATCTTATATTTTCATGGAATGAGTTACACTCAAAGAAGAAGAAAAAATATATATAATCGATCCTACTCGCTAATTGATATTCAAACTAGAATTCATTCTAACTAAAACGTACGGCAGACAATAGTCTTTAATAGGTGCTTGCTCCTGCTAGCCTGGGGCGATAAAAAAAATCTGGACAGTCCATCTGTCACTTTCACTAGCTAGTATTAAAATTTAAAATCATCTATAGACGGAACTACTTCGTCTATATCTATTCACCTTTATTTAGGTCATAATTGCATTACGAACTCTCATTAGAAACCCCCTTTGGGCCACGATTTATGCACAAGGAATTATAGGGCTTTCAGATACCCAACGCATGTCTCAAACCGTCCCATTTAGGATTGGTTACAAGCACAGCAATTTTCTTTTATATCTAAATTTGCCAAGTTTCTCAACCTCCCGTCTGAATCATCCTCATCCCAGCCACGCATAAAGCGTCGAAAACTACGATGTCAGAACAGTTAACCAAGGTCTGGTCGTTATGCCCCAGGCTTTACGACATGGCAACTAAATCCCCCATCTAGCACAAAGTTCACCTGGTACCTCTTCGTTCCCTCTTGCGAGGAGAAGATCTGCGGGCTTTCTGGCCTGATCATGACCTCCCACAATCTTCTAGTCTGAGGATCGAGATATGATCATTATCTACGACCCTTAGAATTCAAGTTGATTATAATGAAATTAAAGTAATTACTTAAACAAATTAAAATGATACTTATACTCTTTAAAAATAGACCTAACAAATGGGAGCGAAAATATTCCTATCTGGATAGATTTGTAGATGTCCTGAGAGGTTTGCGATCCTAACAAATAAAGAAATCAAAAATTAAGCAAAAGATCCTATTAGATTCCTTAACATTATTCTATTGTATTTAGGACTCACAATATAATTGTTTTTAACTTTTTACACATTCATTATTCCAATCCTTTCATACACCCTCCCCCCTATCATTCGCAGAATGCACACAAACTAAGATTAAAAGCTGCTACATAAGCCAAAGTACTATAATTATCATTATCAATAGACCCTAACAATAATAATATCTTTCAGGACAAAAATGTGAAATAAAAAAAAATAATAAAATTAAAACAAATTGGGAACTAAAGCCCTAGGTTACTCAAAAATGAAATGCGCGCCTCTCTACAAACTCTATATATATACTTAAAATAAGTAATAAAATGATTGTAAACAATCAAATAGACTGGAATCTAACCTATCATAAAAATTGTGCATCTTACAGTTTGAAATTCTCCTTCTTGTCTTGACGCTTGGTGACTGAACAAAATGGATTATCTAAACTAGCACTTAAAATTGGATCGAACTGAACTTCAAGCATTTTACCTCATTGCCATATAGGAGTTATTCCCAAGTGCTTGCCGACCTTACTTTCCTGTCCAAGGTTATTGACGTCTTCTTCTCTCTGCTCTTCAGCTAAACCCCCCCCCCCCCCCCCCCCCCCCCCCGATATCGGAAAAATTATAGGGCTTTTAATACCCAACCTTATGTCTCGGATTTAACAACAGAGTTCACTTGGTACCTTACTCATCATTTCTTAGATCACAACTGCCCTTCACACTCTCATTAGAAATTCTCCTTGGACTACACTCTGAACACAAGGAATTATAGGGCGTCTAATTTACCCAACGCATGTTTCAAGTTTGTCCATAGAGGATTGGTTACAAGCACAGCAGTTATCTTGAGTATATAAGTCTTCACCTGTATTTAGAGTTGAACCAGAGTTCAGATACAAATCATACAAAAAAAGAAAACTGTTGAACTCACTTCAATCTTAAATCATATCTTGGCCCTAAAACAAAATGTAACTAAAAAAACTGAAAACTCTCTAAAAAAGTTCTGAATTCTCAAAAAGGAGATTATATATTCGTTATTTAATATAACCTGACATAATAATTAGAATGGACTCATACAATGTTCCCAATAATTCGCCTCATATGAAACTTCAAAGCCTTGACCCCAGCTTCACAAAGACCACCAAAATGGGGGGCTCCTGGAGGGTTGAACTTCCACTCAGTTCCCTCATTAGCTAACACGGCAGCTAGTTCTTTTAATTAATTTTGAGCCAGATAGAAACATGAACGTAATTGTCGTGCAGCTCCCTCAAAATTTGTTCCTTGATCGCTATATAGCCGAGTGCAATGTCCTCTTCGGGCTACAAATCGCTTAAAGGCCGACATGAAGGTGGGCGTAAAGGCATCCGTGACCAATTCAAGATGTACTGCTCGGGTCACAAAGCACACAAATAGACAGATGTAGCCTTTTTCAGTTTTTCGGCCTCTACCCTTGGACAATCGAAGGTTCACAGGTCCAGCATAATCTACACCACTGATTGAGAAGGGTTTACCCGGTGTTAATCTCTCCTTGGGTAAATCTCTCATTAGCTGGCCTTGAGTGACGCGATTGTATCGACAGCATGTCACGCACTCTCGAATGCATCTCTTCACCTGATCTTTTGCTCTCAGCATCCAATACTTCTGTCTTAATGTGGACAGCATCAGGTGCACACTTCCATGCAAAGTCCGCATATGAACTGCTTGAACAATCATCTGAGCCACCTTTCCTGATGAAGGCAATAGCGCAGGATGTTTTTGTTCATATGTGATAGATGGAGCCCATTTTAATCTACCGCCGACTCTAAGGATTCCTTGATCGTCGAGGAACGGTGTTAAACCATAAATCTTGCTTGTGCGCTTCACTGATCCTAAAGTGGTCAAGCTTCTTATTTCTTCCCTGAAATGCTGGAACTGAATTGCTTGAAGTATTCTCCTATTAGCATTTCTCAGTTCAGCTGTGGTTAAGTGCGACTGATATCGCTCCGCATTGTAGCGGCAGTTATGGCAAAAACGCAATATCCAGGCCACTTTTCAGATATACCCATTAAAGGTTGAGCTCATCTCTCCTATAGCCACCAAGAAAGGTGTTTCACTGAGGGCATGAACACTCAGGAGCTCAATTTGACCTTGGTTCTCAAACACATTAAGCATTCTGGGCCATTCTGTTGATTCTGCTGATAACCAGGTAGGTCCTGTCCACCAGATGGAAGACTGTTTCAGCTCGGACCCCAGAATTCCTCGCGAGGCGATATCCGCTGGATTATCTCTTGTGGGAACATAGCGCCACTCCCTGATTTGTGGACAACTCTGAATCTCCGCCACACGATTGCCGATGAAAGTAGGGAGATTTCCAGACATAGTTCTTTTTCAACTCAAGACTATGGTAGAATCGGACCAACAGGTAGCACTCTCCATTTTGATATTCAATTCTTCCATTATATATTTCATTAATCTGGTCAGTAGAAGAGCTGCGCACAATTCTAAGTGTGGAATTGACATCTTCCGAATGGGAGCCAACTCAGTCTTTGATGTCAACAGTTTTACACTGACACCATCATCAGTGGGAATTCTTATGTAAATGGCTGCCGCATAGGCGTCTTCAGAGGCATCACCGAATCCATGCAATTGTACTCCCTGGGTATTTCTTCCGAGACCCAACCATCGGGGTATTCTCAAACTTCTCATGAAATTCAATTCCTTTCTAAAATTAGTCCATGTTTCAATCAATGATCCATCCATCGGATCATCCCAATGTAATCCAGTTATCCACAACCTTTGAACCATTATTTTTCCTGTTACAAGGACAGGTGCCAACCATCCTAAGGGATCATATAACTTGGCGATAAAGGAAAGCATTTCGCGTTTGGTACTCACCGATGTCTTTCCCAACGACTGAACGTCATATAAGAAACAGTCTTCACTTTGGATCCATCCCAAACCCAATGTCCTTACAACCTTGGATTGTTCAAATGTAATCTTTTGTGCGCAATGTTCTTTCGCAATGTTGCCCAAAATCGTCAGATCATTTGACGACCACTTCTTCAAGGTGAATCTTCCACATCTAAGCAACTCGATAAGTTCATCACGCAACGCTATTCCATCTCTTAGATCATCTGCACCGGTAATAATGTCATCCACATAAGTATCCTTTATGATTGCTCTAGAGGCTTTAGGATACCTAGCCCCTTCATCCTCTACCAATTTTAAATTATCTTCATAATGTACACGGGTAGTAAGTACCTGCGTATTGCCGATATCGCTTCCTGACAATCCTCCTGAAATAATCCATCCTAACTTCGTATTTTGTGCACACAACTGGGTCTAGTCATCTCTTCGGATTTCAGGTAGCAAGAGCAATCCGTATACATCAGCTCCCAGAATTATATCAATTTTCCCACTCTTCATAAACTGGGGATCCGCAAGTTGTATATCTCTCAACTTCTCGGTCATTGGTAGGCGAAGGTCCCTACTCGGTAATAGTCCTGTCATTTTATTCACTACCAATGCCTGCAATGGCAACTCCCAGTCTTGATTTCCTAGAGGCCTGATGACAAAATGGGCAAGGTCTTTAACTTCCTCTCCCTTAGTAGCATTGATTTCATAGATCTGAGCGTCAACTTTGGAGACCAGGATACTCAAACCCTGGAGCACGTCCCTATGTATAAAGGAAGACTGCGAACCCTGATCCAGCAAGGCTCTCACCACCTTTTCTTCATTCAGATGGTTCACTAACCGCACTAAAGCCATGGCTAAAAGCGCCGTTGGCACCGCTGTTCTCACATGCATGCCAGCGAATGACACATCGGGCTTTTCTGCATTGGAATCAGTCTTCGTGTGGATGTTATCCTTACTGCTCGATGGTCCCTGACCTGACACCAACTGATCCCCGAGATGCAGCAAGGTATTGTGCGATTTCTTACATATATTGCACTCTACATCTCTCCAGCATTGACGCCCATGATGACGTACTCGGAAACACTTGAAGCAAGCCCTATGCCTCATCAATACCTCTCTTCTCTTCTGAACAGACATGGCCAACCACTTCTGACAATTCTTCAACCAGTGGTCGCTACGACAGAACAGACATGCTTTCAGGTTTCTTTCTCTTGGCTTGTTGACCTCAGCCACATGTAGCCTCGTGGTATTGGGCCTTGTACTTTTGGAATTCGAGGATTCCCCAAATCCAGTTCTTACATAGGCCAGACGCTCTTTTCCCTTTACTTCTCGCCTTAAAATCTTTAACAACAAGCTGAGCCGCCCATCAACAGATTGAGGTGTATCTTCACCTTCATCATTATATCCCGAAAGGGCACTACGCTGCCACACCGTGATTAACTCCTCCGGCAGACTTGACTCAACAAGCGGGTACAAAAACGCCGCATTTTGTTCTGTAGTGATCCCCAGGGATTCCAATGATCTCAAGTAGGACTCCAACCTATCATAAAGGTCCTCAATCCTTATGCTCTTTCTCCGGGCGTTATTCACTACTAATCCTAATAGTTGTCTCACGTATACTTCGGTGAGAATCACTATCTCCAAAGCGATCTTTCAACGCCGCAATGACCTTTGGATAATTGTCTGCGGTGATGGGATAACTTTTCACTAGCCTTGAGGCTCTTGTGTTTTCCTTCATGGATTGCACCAAATATTGGAATTTAACCACAGCCGAAATATCAGTATCTTCGTGGATCTTATTAAATTGAGCCCACCAGCCCAGCCATTCCAAACTGCTTCCATCGTAAATCTTCAAATCCAATTTGGGCAATCGGCAAACTCTTGTTCCAGGCAGCGAGCCCTTTTCCGAACTAGCACCATGGAGGGCTTCCGTATTTTATATCAGAGAGTTGAGGAAATGATTTATTTTAATCTCAAGATCTATCCACTTCTCATCATAATGGATCACTGTATCCTTCTCCTCCTCTAGTACCTTGTCATCATTTTCCTCATCTTCTAGCTTCAAATTCCATATCAACCTATCCTCATCTTGAATATTTGCCATGTGCTTTACTATACTTTCAGAAGGAGTTTCTTCATCCAACTCCGCTTCTACCTTTTTTAACATTTTGGAAATAGTCGTTCTTTGAACGGCTCTACTTCTTATTGCCCGCTTCATTTTCTAGACTTGCTAATGTTCTTAACTTAACTTATTACTTAACGCGCTATACCTCGGTTTTATCTTTTGAATTTAATTTGCAAAAATTCTCTAAAAGCCTCGTTTACATAAATTCTTTTGTTATAATCTTGCTTAAATTTGCATAGGCCTTTTTTTTTCTTGATTCTCTTAGTATCAACAAATTAAATTTCCGATTTTTAAACCCTTAACCTCCAATCAAGAGTGAATTCCTCTAAATCTTGTAACTTTAATCCAGCTCGAGGGACCAAAAATGTTCGCCAACTTCTTTTCGCTGGTTTTCTTCTGTTCACGCTTCCACCTAGAGGTATAGTTAGCGCAGAGGTCTTCTCCTAAAATGTAGCGGGCTTTCCAAACTCTAACTATGTGAAAGCACTAGTCTCACAAAAGCTCAACTCTTATTTTATTTCCAACCACACTATATATATAATAAATTCACACAAGTGACCAGGCACTCCTGGTCAGATATAATATAAACATATATACACAGAGTTACTTTAAAATAATAATAATAAACTCTAACACACACATTTATAATATTCACATAAAAAATGATGTTGACCTAGGTAAATTGTCTAAAAAAACTGAACTAACAATAAAAAAAAATAAATGTATGATTCTCAACTTCCTATTGATGACTAAAAAAAAATCTTACTTACATTTGCAGTTGCTCCCATTGTGGGGAGCCTTTGGCCGAAAGGCCCCCAGTTTTGTACTCTTCCTTGACCACTCTAAGACTGACTTTTTTCTTTCCCAGGGTGACCAAAATCATGACAGAAAAAAATAAAAAATAATAAATCTTTGTCTGGTCACTCTCTGTGATAAAAAAATAATAATAATATGCCTAGGTGAAATATATATGATTTATATATATATACTGAATTAAAATCTAAAATTATATCCCCATTACAAATTAATTAGATAATTCTTGAAAATTATCTAAATCAATATATTCTAATTTGGAAAAGAATAATTAATTTATCAATTCCCATGAATCATAAAACCAATTTGTAAAATAATCTTAAAATTATTTAATAAATAATTCAGATGGATTATTTAGAATCTACTTCTACTAATAAACAAAAAAATAGCCTAGGCCAACATGAAAAAATATATATTTACATAAAAGAACAAATAAGGCATGCGTTAGAAATCTGTATGGTGTAATTTTACGTTCCTCAGGCCTTTAAAAGGTTCTTCTCAGGCTGTAGGATGCATAAGCCACTGAATTTCAGGCCACATGATAGGTCAGCGCATGATGTGCCAGTGGTCTGCAGAATCCGGTCAGGGGCATCCTGCACATCCAACATCCAGCCGAGAACCTTGTTTCCTTAAATTCACTCATAATGTTTTCATTGTTGGGTCTGAGTCCAAAAATGGACCCAACACATGGTTAAATCAGGTATTAACTGTAATTTTTTAGATAAGGCCAAATTTCTTACAACAACTACCAGTCTATCTCTGATTAACTCTTCTTTTAACTCCCCATAACTACACCTTTCTGCAAGAACAAACAAATCTCTTATGTAATCCTGCAGAAATTCTTCCTCACTTTGGGAACGTTTATTGAATTGGGCTCTCTCAAAAATAATGTTTCTTCTTCCAATAAAATACTGACAAAATTAGTATAAAACCACATTATATTTTGCTGAATCAGCAGTTGAGAGCCTAAAAGACAGGTAAATGTCATCAGCTTCATCGCCCAATAGATATATTAGCATATTTACCTGCTCGCTTTCATCTTTGGCATTTAGGCCTGTTGCGATCCTATAACGTTCAAAACGTCTTGCCCACGTAATCCATTCTTCTGGACATTTAAAATTGAATTTTTCCGGCGGCACAATGTTATTAAACATTTCGAAATTATGCTAATTTTATAATTCCTAAAGAAAATTACAAATACATTTTAAAACACTAAATATCAAGTTTTATTTAACTCTGTATAATTTACAACATTTCATTTCAAGGACAACTTTGCATGGACAAGAAATAATTTATTTAAGTACCTCAAGCAAGGATGGATTTCTCCTTCCTTTTACCTATTAAAACATGTAACTACTGCCTCGGGAGACTTTTCCTAAACACTAAGACTCACGCAAAAGATAAAATATGAATTCTTCTTCCCTAAAAAAAAATAAGCTAAATTTTATCCCTCTGACATATTGAACATGTTCTAAATTAATGGGAAAGATGCTAACATACCGTATCTCCTGGACACCCAGCGTTCCCACCAATCGGCCATTTCGTCCTCGTCCCGTTCAAAAACTTTATCCAAACTGCCGTTATTTTCAAAAAATCGCTCCGAGCTAAGACCTCAATTTTTACTACAGAGTAATAAAATAATTAATATTCCTAGAATATAATAAAAAATAAATATTATTAATTAAAAAATAATATATTATTAATTTTAAAAGAGAAATATCGAAATAATAAAAATAGATGCTTAATCCTTTTAAAATTCCTCCTTTCTTTTAAAAGAAAAGTTTGAGGTAATAAAAAAATTGGTAAAATAAGGATAATAAAATATATAATTTTATCTTTAAATTTAAAGTAATTTCTACTTTAAGAAATTCGAAATTAGGCTTCTTTTTATTAAAAGGTTTGAGATAATAATAAAATTGATCAAATAGGGATAATAAAATATAAATTTATTTATTTTAAATTCAAAGTAATTTCTTCTTTAAGAAATTTAAATAACTAGACACATCTATTTTCTCTAGCTATGTTTGTGGTTGATTTTATTCATTTTAGAATAAAATAAATATTAAATAAAGTTTAAATTAACTTTCTTATCGAGAGATAATTTAAATTAATAATGAAATAAAAATAAAATCTATCATGTTTGCCCCTCTGAGAAATTTTACATAATAATTTCTTCTTTAAGAAATTCTAAAAATACTAAATATGCCCAATCTATCTGAATGTGATATCATAATTTATATACAAAAAAAAGGAAGGTGAAGAGATGGGCTGGTTTAACAAAGAAGAATGCTCGAAGTCCTCTTCTTTCTTGTCGAGGCAGCTTCTCCATTGTCCACCAGCTTTCCATTTACACTGTGGGTGAACTTTAAAGGCATAGGTGCCATCTCCCGCTGGGCATCTTCTCCGGCTTCTGGTGTAGATCCTTCGCTGGACCTCTCTGCAATGGGCTCCAGGATTCTTGGGCAGGACTCGTGTCACCTCCACCTTTCTGGACTTTAAAGGCATACGTGCCATCTCTCGCTGGGCATCCTCTCCGGCTTCTGGTGTAGATCCTTCGCTGGACCTCTCTGCAATGGGCTCCAGGATCCTTGGGCAGGACTCGTGTCATCTCCACCTTTCTGGACTTTAAAGGCATAGGTGCCATCTCCCGCTAGGCCTCCCCGGTTTCTGGTCTTCCTCTGGTTCTGTCTGCATCGGGCTTCTGGCTACTTAAACAGGGTCGATGTCATCTTCCTACAGCAGATCTTGGGATACACGTCCAGGGCTGTGTCCTTCCCTGCCTTGACCTTTAAAGCACCGTCGGCCATTGTTGTGGGACTTCCACCTGGACACCAAATACTTTCGGCGGGACTCTGTGTATATATATGATGTAAATGTTTACATCTTTGTTGGGTCTGTTTGGTGGAAAATCTGGCCCAACAATTCCTCCCCTGCCTGAGTGAAAAAATGTGTTTATTCTAATTCATATCTGTTCATACTCTATGAGAAATATGAAATTGGGAGAAATGCATTTTTTATGATACCAGTATGCAATCACCGACACTCAGGCAAAGGGAGAACAAACGGGCCATGGAACCTAGGACAGTTAACCCATCGTAATTACTGAAGGAAATTCTATCCTACCATTTAATGGGCAAAGTACAAAGCCCGTCCTTTCGCTATCTGTATTCCAGGGAGTCTTGGCCCAGATGTGAGTCGAATCCACACATTCCCGGCCGCAGTCCCTATGGGTGGAGATGGGGTAGTCTATACACAGATTCTGTGCAAACAGATTCTTAGGCCATTCTGGATAAACATAATCATTACGGGCGCCAAGGAATTGTGCGTGTATTGTAGATATGCCCAATTCCTAAAACACATCTTAAATAAAAAAAAAACTTTATTAACTCTATATGATACATACGACAGCAAAGGAATGACTATACATGGTCACATAAGATAATGATAATAAAAAAAACTAAAATTGCAGCTCCTATCAAATGACATCAATAATAGGGCAAACAGAAACGTGGGAAGTGAATATACATATCAAAGTTGCACGGATACGATGTATGCCAAAATGGAGCAATGTAGATATTCGCGATGCTAAATAAAAAAATTCTTAAAATGGATATTTACTATAAGTAGAAAGGGAATGGCTTGATATATATATAGGATATACTATGGTAAACAAATGAATATATAAATTGTGATTAAATTCTTCATTCGGTACATTTGTCCGAAGATGGTAACAATGCTCTTACCAAAATGTCACACATATTAATTATTTGTTCTGGAATCGGTCTCGTTATCTTGTCCTTTCTGTAGTCTATAGCTCAAACTGTGCCTTATCTATATATGAATATACATGCAGATAATTAGGGAAAGGGTAAGCATGGTGGATGATACATTAAATGAGTAAATATTACCTCTGTATAATAAATATGCCAAACTTCTTGAAGAATATGATATATGGGAAGGAAATAACATTGATATGGGAATATATTATGGTAAATAAACAAAATATATATATATGCAGTGGTTAAAACTTGTTTAGTGCATTTTATCTGAAGATGGTAACAACGCTGCTACCAAAATGTCACACATCTATAATCCGAATCGTGCTTACTATATGTACAAATATACATGAATAATAAAGGAATGATACATGATATAAGGTAATAATGAGTATATAATAATAATAAAACGAATAGATATGCACTGAGGGTCTAGGTCATTTCACTAGAATTTCAAAATCTATATGTAATATCTTAAAAACTTGTTCTTACCAACTCGTCACTGGGAGTGTTTGTCTGGCGTGTTCCCCGCCTCTCTTAATCCAAGAGAAAATATATAGGAAAGGAAATCTTGGTAGTCAATACGTCTCTAAACCAGATTATTTCCAAATTACCTTATCTGTGGTGGCAATCCCACCTATCTTTGTTCTTAGCTGAACATTGTTGTTAACCTCTACTATACATTGTTTAGCTTATCTATAGAATGTGTACTCATATTTTTGACCAACAAATCCACTTTAAAAAAAACTTAAGTTAACCCTGAAAATAAATTATGATGATTAACAACCTAGGTCTAACTTATACCTTATGATATATCTTCCCACTTGAGTTCTTAATATCTCTCTGAAAATTTGACTCCACGTCCAAAATAAAATAAAATAAACTCATTGCTCTAGGCCATTTGCTGCTAAAACAGGAATTGATATTCGATCTTCCCTTAAAAAAAAAATTCTTCCTTCTCAAATCTGGAACACTATATTGGCTCGTTCTGGCAACCTGCTTCAAAGGTTCATTTAGGTGTCCTACTAATTTAAAATTTATCTTAACATAGAACGAGTTATTCTCGTGAAAAAAAAATTCTACTTACTAACTGGTATTTAGACTTGAATTCGTTCTAACTAAACGTATGGTAGACTATAGTCTTTAATTAGGTGATTAACTTTTGCTAGCCTGGTGCGATATAAAATGCAAAGAATCTGGACAGTCCATCTGTCACTTTGCTAATTGGTACCCAAAATCTGTAGACGCAATCACCTCGTCTTATCGTAATTTGTCTCTCGCACGCTCCCATTGTTAACTCTCATTAGAAACCCCCTTTAGACTTTGACTTAGGGACAAGGAGTTATAGGGACTCTGTTTCCCACCACATGTTCCAAGTTTTTGCCCATAGAGGATTGGTTCCAAGCTGCGCAATTTATAGGGGAGCCTTCAACGTGCCGAACCTTCCCAACCTCCCGACTGAATCACCCTCATCTCAGCCACGCTTAACGTGTCGTAAACTATGATGTCAGATCGGTTATCCGAGGTTTGTCGCTGTACACTTAGCTTGCGACATCGGCAACTAAATCCCCCCACCTAGCACAAAGTTCACCTGATACCTCTCTGTTCCCTCTAATAAGGAGGGGATTTGTAGGCCTTTGGTCTGACCGTGACCTCCGACAACCCCCCCAGTCTGAGAATCGAGACATGGTCATTATCTACGACTCTTAGAATTCAAGTTGATATAATGAAATAGAGTAATTGAATACCCAAATAAAAGAAATCATACTTACACTCCTCTAAAAGGAGACCTAACAAAAGGGAGCGAATACTTTCCTATCAATAGAGTTGTACAGTCCTGTGAGGCTATCGATCCTAACAAATAAAGAAATCAAAAATCAAAATCGAATCTATTAAGTTCCCTAATCCTATTCTAAAGTAATTTTGGTCTAAGAGTATAATAGTTTTCTAACCTTCTCATCATTTATTCCACTTCACATTCATACAAAAAAAATTCAATCATTGTGGGCATTCATTCTAAAGTTAAAAGCTGCTATAGACGCCAAAACACTCAATTATCTCTATCAAATAAACCCTAACAATAATAAAGTCTTTTAGGACCAGATGAGAAATCAAATAAAGTTACTAAATTAAAACAAAGTGGGGACTAAAGCCCTATTTACTTAAAAGAATTGCCTCATACAAACTCTATATATCAATTATCTATACGTGGGTAAACATTATTTATACTTAAACAAATTAATAAAAATTGATTGTTAACAATCAAATGCTGAAATCTAACCTATCTTTAAAAGTATGCGTCTAACAGTTTGAAAACCTTCTTCTTATCTTGACACGTGGTGTCTTAAATAAACGAATCATCAAAACTAGCACTTAAATTGGAGCGAATTGAACTTCGAGCATTTACCTCATTGCCAATTATGATAGATCTACAAGTGTTTTTTTCCAACCCTACTTCCCATATAAGGTTATTAGCATTCTTCTTTCCCTGCTATTCAGCTAAACTCTTTCTTTGGAATTATAGGGCTTTCGGTACCCAACCCGTTCTTGAGTCTAACAACAGAGGTTACTTGTTATCCTTATCATAGCAATTCTTAGACCGCAACTGCCTTACACACTCTCATTAGAAATTCTCCTTTGGGCTGTATTCTGGACCTATGGAATTAGAGGGTGTCAAGTTTTAACCCAACGCATATTCCGAACCAACCCATAGCGAATATATTACAAGCACAGCAGATATCTAATGCGTCTAATTTCCTTAGTTATTCTTGAAGTTGAACCACTGTTCAGAACCTTCAATAAAAAAATCAAAACAAAATATACTGTTGGACTCAAGTCTTAAATCACAACCTGCTATTAATACAGAATAGTCTCTTCAAAAAAAAAAGAAAAACTGGAAACTCCTTACAATGAACATTTAACACAAACACAAGGTTGTAGCCTTAAAAATAAGAAAAACTGAAAGAATCTGAAACCCTTCACAAAGACACTTAGAATCTAAAACCATGGTTGTAGCGTAAAAAAAAAACTGGAAATTCTTTAGGACCACAATCTAGGGCCTTTAACTCACGTTCTAACACTTCATACTATGATCAAAATTTAACTAAACTCTAGTACACATTCTATAGATTTACTCATTTATTATGATCCTTTAGCATGAAAGCACATATTGTGGCTTAAAATAAAAGGAAAACTGAAAATTCTTTAAAATTCATCATAATACTAAGACAAAACTGTAGCCTAAAAAATAAAAACTGAAACTTTAAGATTCATTACAACACTAAAACAAACTCGTAGCTTAAAAATAAAAGAAAGCTGAAACTCTTTAAATCCCAGCCTATCACTAAGAACAAAGCGTTGTTAAAAAAACTGAGTAACTCTTTAAAATTCATATACCAACACTAAAACAAAAGTTGTAGCCAGAGAAAAAAAACTGAAAACGCTTCAAGGAAATTCTGGCTTCTCAAAAGGAGAATACGTACTTGTTATTTAATATGACCTAACATTATAACTAATATAGACCTATGTATATAAATTAGTGTATACAGTTGCTGAAATTTAGGTAAATCAGCTTATACAAACTCTCAGTGCATATTATGTACTATTTACAAATATCGGCCTCTAGTCTAAAACAAGTTATCTATCAATACTACGTGGTGAAGAGCCAAAATAGTTCTATCGAGGCCATAGTGCGGTCAACAGTTACGCTTTAAACATTGAATGCACTTTCTTCTATCATCTTCCCACCGCCTTTCTATCGATCTTTATCTTCTATCTGCAAACCCTTTACCAACTTTCCTCAATTCCTTCGCTTTCAACATCTCTTCGCATCTTCCTACAATTTTCTCTGTCGGTTTTCGACATGCTTTGACACCTTCTATCATGTCTCCTTTACACTTTATAACACCTTTCACTGTCGATTTCCATCTCTTTCCTTCCTCTCGACACCTTTCAACATCTTTTATCATCTTTCTGTCTCTTTCTCATCACCTTTCAACGCTTTCTCACTCTTTCATCATCTTTCAACACTTTCCTACACTTCTCACCTCCTTTCTTCCTTCCTAAGATCTATATCCTTCGCCTTCAACACATTTCAACTCCTTTCATCGCTTTTAACACATTTAACCGCCTTTTCACCACTCTTTCATCGTCCTTTAGACGCCATTCAACTCTCTTTCATCGTTTTTTTTAACACATTTCAACGCCTTTTCTTGCATCTCTCCTCCACCTCTTTCAACACTTTACACATCACCTTTCATTTCTTACAGCACCTTTCAACACTTTACAACGTTTTTCTTCACGCCACTCAACATCTTTCAACACCTCTTTCAACGCTTCTCCTCCCTTTATCTCTTTCAACACCTCTTAACACTCATTCATTGCTTTCAACACATCTCAACACTCCTTTCATCCTATCTCTAAACGTTATTCAACCCTCTTTCATCGCATCTCTCTTCGATGCCTTCGACACATTTCAACTCTTTTTCATCACTTCTTTTATCGTCTTTTTAGACGCCATTCAACCCTCTTTCATCCCTCTGAGCCTCCTCGAAACCCGTCATCGGGAATTGGATCCCGATTTATTACTATTCTTCAATTTGAAACTACTCTGGTATACCATCCCCTCCCCTGCCAGCTCTATGCTAAAGTCTGACATTCGTTCAGGGCGAAGGCTACTACAAAATCTCGAGGAAATTCCTGAGAACCTGTTTTCACCCCCTAATCTCCCCTTCGAGGAGATAAGCTCTTCCTGGGTGTATTGAAACTAGCTAGCTATGGTAGCCTACTGATAAAGGCGCTGTTCTCTCTGCCTTTACTGTATATCAGAATGAACTATTAATTATTACTAGTGTAATATTATTCTGACAGTCTATGATCTTTAATCCTTTATACACACTTGGCGAGGTAGTCATCTTGTTGACAACAAAAAGAAAAATCCATAACACTATAGACCAGTTAAAACGCAATAAAGTTAGATAAATAATTTGCTTCAACCAAATGAGAAAGGGCAGCCTTATCATGGGAATTGGAGATATATACATGTACGAAAGTCAGTTGCCCTATAACTTGAATATTTGTGCCAAATGGGTTACACCTAATTGTTAATATTAAACAATGCTGATTGTCTACACCTACAATATGCATTGACGTGAGTAACTTTGAAAAATTTAACATAAGATTTCAAAATTTAAGGTGTCATAAAGAAAAAATTCTATAAAAGAAAAAAAAATTCTGCTCAATTTTATCTTTCCCATTTAATATATAATAAAATTTTATAAAATGACTGTTTCTTTATACAGCCTTCATCATATTGTTCCTTTCCCTATTCCAGCCGGAACTCTTGTTCACTACACGTTGGTTCAAAAAAAATAATACTGTCAATTGTAGACTAATCTCTCTTACGTCTTTGATGATATCGTGTACTTTGTCTTGACCTGGTTTGATTCAGCACACCTTCCTATCGAAATCTCGTTGGGATACAGAGCTGGGCATTTAACATATATATATCGTAATGGTACCAAGGATTTGTCTCGTTAAGACATGGCTGTCGCAGTGATTTCTCGTGGTATGACAGAGGTGAACCGAGCTTAGATACGTCTGATCGGGTCCGAGTTGGTACAACCACATCTTGCGTAGATTGGGTCGGCATGTCGATTAATCAATCTTGGAAAATCTGAGCGAAATTAGGTGCATCAGCCTAGCAGGTGGATAGTATGTAGAGTACATCTCTGTATTCTACCATTGATGCATATATTTCAAATATTCTTTCCACATCCCACCACAATGACCCACTCTTCAACTGGTTCATGCCACGTGGTCTTACGCTCGGTGGCGTCCATCGGGATATTATGTTTTATGTCGTTCTTCGCTCACTTCCACCTTCGCAAGTATCTTTAAATCCTATTTAATAATGTACAATCTTGTAGGCAAAATTACATGCTCCGACATCCACAGTTCAAGACAACGCAAGATACCCTCCTTACCAATGTCTGATGCCACATTTCATAAAATTACGAGAGCCGATGTCGAAACGGGTTTTAGGTCTGTTGTGATGCTATAATCCTTTCTTTTGTTACTGGCTTCTGCTGCCAAATACTCTGAAGGTGGTGGAGTAGATAAGGGCTTCTGGAAGGGCTTATCAAACCAGTCAAGTGTAAACATACACGAGGTGCAATACTCTCTATCTCTGTTTATCTAAGGTTATCTATAACCACATATCTGGTAAACTGCTAAGTTCTTATTTCGAAATAGAGTCATTAATTTCCAAAGGACGCAGGTTAAAAAAAATTATTTCGTTCTTTGGCTGGAGTTAAAGAAAAGAAACAACAAATTTCACTACTTTCATTAAAAAGGAAAAACCTTCCCCACTAAATTCTGTAATATGGATTATCATACTATAAAATCGCTATTAAATTGGATACGAAAATAACTAAATAATAAAATATAAATACACCTATAAATGGGAGAGATAAAATTATGTGCAGTAATTATTTGTAATGTGTGTGACACATGCAAAAAAAAATACAATCAAAGATGACCGAAAAAAAATTATACTATTTATAGTTGTTCAAATCTTTAAAAACAGTTGTCCGAATCTCTCTCTACCAAAGATAGTTTGTTAATATTCGATGATTATTGTAATCCTCATTAAACGGAATAACTACTCCCTTTGATATAGATACACATCCAGCTATCAGGATATATCTTGCTGTCCACCTTTCTTTGCTTTATAACGATTCAAAATTATGAAGAAAAACAAAAGCTAATCATATGACTGGTCTAAATTTCTATGGAATTTCATCATGCCCTCTGCTGGCAACCATTCACTGTAATCAAATACTATCGAGATGTTTTTATTTGTCCTCATCCAAAAAAAAATATTTCAGAAAATAGAATCTTGGAAATTTTACCTAAGACCTTTTTTTTTGTGGAAAAAAAAAAGAAAAATGCACATTCATATAAGGTTAATAAAATAAAAAAAATCAAAATACTGTTTTATCTCGTGTACACCACCGGGATTTGTACTACTGTTACATATAAAAATGATCATTACATAAAGATAAGAGAGAACAAAGGGCACAATTTGACAAATTCTAAAAAATATATATCTTCAGACTTATCGAGCGTAAATTTTGTTGTATAAAGTATTTGAAATAAATCATTAAACCTTGATATACAATAGTACAAGTCATATTGAACTTACAGTGTGAAAAGAAAATAATGGTGGAAGATGGAATATTTAAAGCGTGAAGCCTTAAATACAGAAAATATAATTGAAGACATTTATAAATTAAACAAATCGCATGACAATGCACATTAGATAAGAAAATAAATGCTTCAAATTATTATATTGATGACGTTAAATATTATAAAGATGAAAGAGAACAAAAAAAAGGCACAATTTGACAAACCCAAAAAAATATCTTCAGACTTATCGAGCGGAAATTTTGTTGGATAAAGTATTTGAAATAAATCATTAAACCATTATACACAATAGTACAAGTCATATTGAACTTACAGTGTGAAAAGAAAAATAATGGTGAAGAACTAAAAGGAGATGTAATATTTAAAGCGTGAAGCCTTAAATACAGAAATATAATTGAAGACATTTATAAATTAAACAAATCGCATGACAATGCACATTAGATAAGAAAATAAATGCTTCGAATTATTATATTGATAATGTTAAATACTATAAAGATAAGAGATAACTAAGAGAACATTCTAACAAATTCAAAATATCTTTAGACTTATCGAGTGGAAATTCTGTTGGATGGAAATAATTGAAAAAAATAAAAATTATTAAACTGTAGTATAAAATAAGTCGCATTGATTTTTACAATTAAGAAGGTAATGGTGAAAAACAAAAGGAAGATGGAATATTTAAGACGTAAAACCTTCCCGCAAGAGCGGGGAGGATAGTAAAAACTAACCTTTCAACTCAGATGCTGGCAGTGAACTGAGCTCCTAGTTGTTTTTCTACCTCCCACCTTGGAACGCCCACATGTGTTTTCCACATGTCCGCCCCAAAAATACCTCCCTTCTCCGCCCCCCATGTACACGTGTTGGGAGGGGAGGGGGAAAACACATGTGTCCCAGAGGACCCCAATTTTGGAACTCGTGGGAAATTCTCAGGTTTCTGAGAAAGCGTTGGTTTTTAGGCCTAAGTTTCGCAATTTAATATATATATATATATTTTTTAAGAATCATGAAAAACGTACTATTCAGAAAAATTAGGCTAAATCATGAGTTTTTTTTTTACTCATAAACATTTACTAAATACACAATAAAAATTGCATATTAAACAAAATTCACTTTAGAGCCATGTAATACACTAAATAGATGAAATTATACATCAGACATCTTCTGAATATAAGAAGAACATGCCACACGCGAGTGGCCAACGGCGTTTCTGGATATATAGAGAAATAATAAAATTAAAATTGTGTCTGTAGTTTAAAACAGTTGTAAAATTTTTTAAAGCCTTGCTTAAAAAAAATAAACATCTTTTGAGTAATGTTTAACTCGTGGCGATTACCCGCCGAGTATAACGTATTTTTAAAGTGGGTGGAAGACAATTTCGAAAAAAAAAAAGGTATAAAATTACACGTGTGTAAAAATATGTAAAAAGGCGTCGTGAACAGATAAAGAAATTTTCGACTCAAAATAATTATTCACCATTACAATATATTTTAAAAGTGAACAAAATAAGAAAAAATTGACCCATAAAACGACTGTACATCATTACTACGCATTTCTAGATATCCAAACAAAGCTTTTATCAAAAACATGAAAATACACAAAAATGGGCGTATTAAACGTTAAATATTTCTTTGAAATTATACAGATATTGAACAAAAGGCATAAAATTAGCACGCTCGTAAAAGAATATGCAACGGCGTCTTGAACAAAATAAAAAATTTACTCGAAAAAGGTTGTTCATCTTTGATACGCATTTTTAGATATTAAGGTAAAGCTCTTGTTAAAACATTAGAATACATTAAGATGGGTGTATTAAACGTTAAATATTTCTTCGAAGTTATACAGAAATTGAATAAAAGGCATAAAATTAGCACGCTCGTAAAAATATATGCAACGGTGTCTTGAACAAAATAAAAATTTTACTCGAAAAAGGTTGTTCATCTTTGATACGCATTTTTAGATATTAAAGTAAAGCTCTTGTTAAAACATGAGAATACATTAAGATGGGTGTATTAAACGTTAAATATTTCTTTGAAGTTATACAGAAATTGAACAAAAGGCATAAAATTAGCACGCTCGTAAAAAAATATGCAACGGCGTCTTGAACAAAATAAAAAATTTACTCGAAAAAGGTTGTTCATCTTTGATACGCATTTTTAGATATTAAAGTAAAGCTCTTGTTAAAACATGAGGACACATTAAGATGGGTGTATTAAACGTTAAATATTTCTTTGAAGTTATACAGAAATTGAACAAAAGGCATAAAATTAGCACGCTCGTAAAAAAATATGCAACGGCGTCTTGAACAAAATAAAAAATTTACTCGAAAAAGGTTGTTCATCTTTGATACGCATTTTTAGATATTAAAATAAAGCTCTTGTTAAAACATGAGAGTACATTAAGATGAGTGTATTAAACGTTAAATATTTCTTTGAAGTTATACAGAAATTGAACAAAAGGCATAAAATTAGCACGCTCGTAAAAAAATATGTAACAGCGTCTTGAGCGAAATAAAAAATTTACTCGAAAAAGGTTGTTCATCTTTGATACGCATTTTTAGATATTAAAGTAAAGCTCTTGTTAAAACATGAGAATACATTAAGATGGGTGTATTAAACGTTAAATATTTCTTTGAAATTATACAGAAATTGAACAAAAGGCATAAAATTAGCACGCTCGTAAAAAAATATGTAACAGCGTCTTGAGCGAAATAAAAAATTTACTCGAAAAAGGTTGTTCATCTTTGATACGCATTTTTAGATATTAAAGTAAAGCTCTTGTTAAAACATGAGAATACATTAAGATGGGTGTATTAAACGTTAAATATTTCTTTGAAATTATACAGAAATTGAACAAAAGGCATAAAATTAGCACGCTCGTAAAAAAATATGCAACGGCGTCTTGAACAAAATAAAAAATTTACTCGAAAAAGGTTGTTCATCTTTGATACGCATTTTTAGATATTAAAGTAAAGCTCTTGTTAAAACATGAGGATACATTAAGATGGGTGTATTAAACGTTAAATATTTCTTTGAAGTTATACAGAAATTGAACAAAAGGCATAAAATTAGCACGCTCGCAAAAAAAAAATGCAACGGCGTCTTGAACAAAATAAAAAATTTACTCGAAAAAGGTTGTTCATCTTTGATACGCATTTTTAGATATTAAAATAAAGCTCTTGTTAAAACATGAGAGTCCATTAAGATGGGTGTATTAAACGTTAAATATTTCTTTGAAGTTATACAGAAATTGAACAAAAGGCATAAAATTAGCACGCTCGTAAAAAAATATGTAACAGCGTCTTGAGCGAAATAAAAAATTTACTCGAAAAAGGTTGTTCATCTTTGATACGCATTTTTAGATATTAAAGTAAAGCTCTTGTTAAAACATGAGAATACATTAATATGGGTGTATTAAACGTTAAATATTTCTTTGAAGTTATACAGAAATTGAACAAAAGGCATAAAATTAGCACGCTCGTAAAAAAATATGCAACGGCGTCTTGAACAAAATAAAAAATTTACTCGAAAAAGGTTGTTCATCTTTGATACGCATTTTTAGATATTAAAGTAAAGCTCTTGTTAAAACATGAGGATACATTAAGATGGGTGTATTAAACGTTAAATATTTCTTTGAAGTTATACAGAAATTGAACAAAAGGCATAAAATTAGCACGCTCGCAAAAAAAAATGCAACGGCGTCTTGAACAAAATAAAAAATTTACTCGAAAAAGGTTGTTCATCTTTGATACGCATTTTTAGATATTAAAATAAAGCTCTTGTTAAAACATGAGAGTCCATTAAGATGGGTGTATTAAACGTTAAATATTTCTTTGAAGTTATACAGAAATTGAACAAAAGGCATAAAATTAGCACGCTCGTAAAAAAATATGTAACAGCGTCTTGAGCGAAATAAAAAATTTACTCGAAAAAGGTTGTTCATCTTTGATACGCATTTTTGGATATTAAAGTAAAGCTCTTGTTAAAACATGAGAATACATTAAGATGGGTGTATTAAACGATAAATATTTCTTTGAAGTTATACAGAAATTGAACAAAAGGCATAAAATTAGCACGCTCGTAAAAAAATATGCAACGGCGTCATGAACAAAATAAAAAATTTACTCGAAAAAGGTTGTTCATCTTTGATACGCATTTTTAAATATTAAAATAAAGCTCTTGTTAAAACATGAGTGTAACGGCAGCTGGCATGCCTATATAGTAAATTATCAGTGAGCACATATTTATCATTGATGATACTCTGTGCAGTTGCCTTTTGACTGATTGTAATATATACCACTTGTGAAAACATATGTCTAATAATTAATATGCTATATCTGATGTTAGCCTAAAAGAAATAAAGTCTTTCTTTTTAAACTTCCAAGTACTTCTTGCTTATTAACGTCAACCAACAAATACAAGGACGTTACATGGTGGCAGCGGCGCTTGTAAACAACACCTCGTGGTAAGAACAATTTATTAATTTCCAATTTCTTAAAGTATTTCAGAACATCTCTAATTGCATGTTCAAATAAAATTCAAATTGCATAATAATATATACAAAAATAATTCAATTTACAAGCAAGAAGAAATAAGTGTATTTTTAGAAAAAAAAATTACAATAACAACAACATGGCGGAAAATGCTATTCGACCTCCAAAACAAATAGGCCTAAACGAACTAAACAAAGAGGGCTGCGAATCTTGGCTTGAAAGCTTTGAATGGTATGAAATTGCTACCCAATTAAGTAGTAAAGCACCAGAGGTACAAATTGCTATCTTTATGGCTGCAATGGGACGAGAGGCTCAAAATATTTTTAAATCTTTCAACTTAAATAATGCAGATAAAAATTATCTGAGCATTGTAAAAGACAAGTTCAACAACTATTTTTCTCCAAAGCTGAACACTACAATTGAAAGATTCAAATTCAATCAGATGAAACAGAAAGAAGATGAATCATTCAATGATTTTCTTACTAGGATCAAATTACAGATAGCAAACTGCAAATATGCTGTCATGTCTGTTGAACTACTTTAAGATCGAATAGTTGTAGGAATTATCAACAATGAAATAAGAGAAAGACTTCTTAGTGAGGCTGACCTTAATCTGGAAAAAGCCACACAAATTTGCATAGCATGTGAAAATGCCACAAACCAAATGAAACATGTACTATCCGACTCAGACAAACAAGTTGCTGTGACAAAGATGAACAGTGAGAAGTGGGAAGATAGAAAAGAGCCGAAGAAAGAAAATACCACTAACCAAAGTCACAAAATAATAGAAAACTGCAGAAATTGTGGTAGATCCCACAAAATCAACCAATGTCCGGCATATCAAAAGCAAATGCAAGAAACTCAACCATTTTGCTAATCTTTGCAGATCCAAGAACACAAATTCATACAAAGTCAAACAAATTGTTGGGTCACCAGAACCTGAAATGATTCAAGAATTTGTAATCCAGTCAGTTGAAAACACCAACCTGACTGAAGATTGGTATGAAGAAGTAAAAATTAAATACAAGAAAGGAAAAGAACTGCTAACAGCTGATCTACTAAGTAGAGACTGCTCATATGAAGACACCTACTTGGAAGAAAACTTCGAAGTACTGATGACCACCCCGACAAATAAGTCAAGCTATGAAGAACTGCAAGCTCTTACAAAAGAGGACCAAGAACTACAAGAACTAAAAAACCTAATCTTATATGGCTGGCCAAACTACAAATCAGCAGTCCCTGAAAGCTGCAAGAAATACTGGCCATATAGAGATGAACTCTCGACAAACGAAGACCTAATCTTCAAAGGTAGCAGAGTCTTCATTCCCTTAAAGTGGAAAGCAAAGATACTCAAGTTAATCCACGAAGGACACCAAGGAACAAACAGCTGCTTGAGAAGGGCCCGAGACTCAATATACTGGCATGGCATGTCCCAAGACATCATCAGCACAGTAGAAAATTGTAGGACTTGCCAAGCGAATCAGAGGAACAAGACAAAAGAACCAATGATCATAAAAGTGATACCGAATCTTCCTTGGGAGATAGTCGCAGCTGACATTTTCTCAATAAAAGGAAAAAATTACCTGTTAATAACAGATAACTACTCTGGATTCATTGATTTCAAAGAAATGAAGACAATGAACTCTGCAGAAACTATTGAATCTCTTAAAAAATGGTTTAGCGTACATGGAATTCCCAGACTCCTGGAAACTGATAATGGACCAAACTTTACGTCCAGGGACTTTAAAGACTTTCAAAAGAAGTGGTTGTTCGACCACCAGACATCAAGTCCTCTATATCCTAAATCAAATGGATTAGCAGAGAGAGCGGTACAGACAGCCAAGAACCTCATCAGGAAGTGTTTGGATTCAGGACAAGAAGTGGAACTAGCACTTTTGAACTTTTACAACACTCCTAGAGATGGTCTTCCTTCACCGGCTCAGTGTCTGTTCAGTCGCAGGACCAGAACCCTCCTTCCCACTAGCACTCATCAGTTGGAACCAGAAATCCAAAAGGGACATACACAAAACCTAAGAAATAAGCGGAAGAAGCAGAAAACACACCACGATAAGACAGCAAAGACAACCCGAAGCTTCAAGGAAGGTAAAAAGATAATGCTGAAACAGCATCACCGTGAATGGATCCCTGCCAGAGTTACCCAAGAAGTAGCTCCAAGATCATATAAAGTGCAAACACCTACTGGTGAGTACCGCCGCAACAGCTCCTTCATGCGACATACGAATCTGGAGAGTCCAAAGCAACAGCGAAGGAGAATCCTGAGAATCCCGGAGATCCCCAAGTCAACTCTACCGGAAGGACCTGGCCCGAGCGGTGATAAGGAACAGGCTCAAGTTCCTGAAGAACTCAAAACTTCTATAAGACCATTCACAGGCCAAGAACCCAGGAGTGATCACCAGAACGCGGAGCGCAAGAACGGCACCCTGCCCATTACAACAAGGTCCGGGCGGATCATCAAGCCACCCAAACGATTTGAAGAATGAATTTCTTCAAAGGGGGAGATGTAACGGCAGCTGGCATGCCTATATAGTAAATTATCAGTGAGCACATATTTATCACTGATGATACTCTGTGCAGTTGCCTTTTGACTGATTGTAATATATACCACTTGAAAACATATGTCTAATAATTAATATGCTATATCTGATGTTAGCCTAAAAGAAAAAAAGTCTTTCTTTTTAAACTTCCAAGTACTTCTTGCTTATTAACGTCAACCAACAAATACGAGGACGTTACAATGAGAATACATTAAGATGGGTGTATTAAACGTTAAATATTTCTTCGAAGTTATACAGATATTGAACAAAAGGCATAAAATTAGCACGCTCGTAAAAATATATGCAACGGCGTCTTGAACAAAATAAAAATTTTACTCGAAAAAGGTTGTTCATCTTTGATACGCATTTTTAGATATTAAAGTAAAGCTCTTGTTAAAACATGAGAATACATTAAGATGGGTGTATTAAACGTTAAATATTTCTTTGAAGTTATACTGAAATTGAACAAAAGGCATAAAATTAGCACGCTCGTAAAAAATATGCAACGGCGTCTTGAACAAAATAAAAAATTTACTTGAAAAAGGTTGTTCATCTTTGATACGCATTTTTAGATATTAAAGTGAAGCTCTTGTTAAAACATGAGGATACATTAAGATGGGTGTATTAAACGTTAAATATTTCTTTGAAGTTATACATAAATTGAACAAAAGGCATAAAATTAGCACGCTCGTAAAAAAAATATGCAACGGCGTCTTGAACAAAATAAAAAATTTACTCGAAAAAGGTTGTTCATCTTTGATACGCATTTTTAGATATTGAAATAAATCTCTTGTTAAAACATGAGAATACATTAAGATGGGTGTATTAAACGTTAAATATTTCTTTGAAGTTATACAGAAATTGAACAAAAGGCATAAAATTAGCACGCTCGTAAAAAAATATGCAACGGCGTCTTGAGCGAAATAAAAAATTTACTCGAAAAAGGTTGTTCATCTTTGATACGCATTTTTAGATATTAAAGTAAAGCTCTTGTTAAAACATGAGAATTACATTAAGATGGGTGTATTAAACGTTAAATATTTCTTTGAAGTTATACAGAAATTGAACAAAAGGCATAAAATTAGCACGCTCGTAAAAAAAATATGCAACGGCGTCTTGAACAAAATAAAAAATTTACTCGAAAAAGGTTGTTCATCTTTGATACGCATTTTAAGATATTAAAATAAAGCTCTTGTTAAAACATGAGAATACATTAAGATGGGTGTATTAAACGTTAAATATTTCTTTGAAGTTATACAGAAATTGAACAAAAGGCATAAAATTAGCACGCTCGTAAAAAAATATGCAACGGCGTCCTGAACAAAATAAAAAATTTACTCGAAAAAGGTTGTTCATCTTTGATACGCATTTTTAGATATTAAAGTAAAGCTCTTGTTAAAACATGAAAATACATTAAGATGGGTGAATTAAACGTTAAATATTTCTTTGAAATTATACAGAAATTGAGCAAAAGGCATAAAATAGGGATTGTTCATCATTATTATGCACTTTTAATTTAGGCTTAATGTGAATCGTTTTAGAGCATGAGATTTTTTTATTTCAGGTCTTAGGGTTTACTTCGTGCAAAGTAGCTTTGCACTTTTCGACAGTAACTCGCCTCGCGTGGGCGCCAAATGTTAGATCCATTCTATTGTTTTAGCTCAGTGGTTGAACCCAGATTTATACATGAAGGAAACATGTTACACACCAAGAATACACATCTGTTTTATAATTTGATTAAAAGGAAATTACAAATACATTTTAAAACACTAAATATCAAGTTTTATTTAACTCTGTATAATTTACAACATTTCATTTCAAGGACAACTTTGCATGGACAAGAAATAATTTATTTAAGTACCTCAAGCAAGGATGGATTTCTCCTTCCTTTTACCTATTAAAACATGTAACTACTGCCTCGGCAGACTTTTCCTAAACACTAAGACTCACGCAAAAGATAAAATATGAATTCTTCTTCCCTAAAAAAAAATACGCTAAATTTTATCCCTCTGACATATTGAACATGTTCTAAATTAATGGGAAAGATGCTAACATACTGTATCTCCTGGACACCCAGCGTTCCCACCAATCGGCCATTTCGTCCTCGTCCCGTTCAAAAACTTGATCCAAACTGCCGTTATCTTCAAAAAATCGCTCCGAGCTAAGACCTCAATTTTTACTACAGAGTAATAAAATAATTAATATTCCTAGAATATAATAAAAAATAAATATTATTAATTAAAAAATAATATATTATTAATTTTAAAAGAGAAATATCGAAATAATAAAAATAGATGCTTAATCCTTTTAAAATTCCTCCTTTCTTTTAAAAGAAAAGTTTGAGGTAATAAAAAAAATTGGTAAAATAAGGATAATAAAATATATAATTTTATCTTTAAATTTAAAGTAATTTCTACTTTAAGAAATTCGAAATTAGGCTTCTTTTTATTAAAAGGTTTGAGATAATAATAAAATTGATCAAATAGGGATAATAAATTATAAATTTATTTATTTTAAATTCAAAGTAATTTCTTCTTTAAGAAATTTAAATAACTAGACACATCTATTTTCTTTAGCTATGTTTGTGGTTGATTTTATTCATTTTAGAATAAAATAAATATTAAACAAAGTTTAAATTAACTTTCTTATCGAGAGATAATTTAAATTAATAATGAAATAAAAATAAAATCTATCATGTTTGCCCCTCTGAGAAATTTTACATAATAATTTCTTCTTTAAGAAATTCTAAAAATACTAAATATGCCCAATCTATCTGAATGTGATATCATAATTTATATACAAAAAAAGGAAGGTGAAGAGATGGGCTGGTTTAACAAAAAAGAATGCTCGAAGTCCTCTTCTTTCTTGTCGAGGCAGCTTCTCCATTGTCCACCAGCTTTCCATTTACACTGTGGGTGAACTTTAAAGGCATAGGTGCCATCTCCCGCTGGGCATCTTCTCCGGCTTCTGGTGTAGATCCTTCGCTGGACCTCTCTGCAATGGGCTCCAGGATCCTTGGGCAGGACTCGTGTCACCTCCACCTTTCTGGACTTTAAAGGCATACGTGCCATCTCTCGCTGGGCATCCTCTCCGGCTTCTGGTGTAGATCCTTCGCTGGACCTCTCTGCAATGGGCTCCAGGATCCTTGGGCAGGACTCGTGTCATCTCCACCTTTCTGGACTTTAAAGGCATAGGTGCCATCTCCCGCTAGGCCTTCCCGGTTTCTGGTCTTCCTCTGGTTCTGTCTGCATCGGGCTTCTGGCTACTTAAACAGGATCGATGTCATCTTCCTACAGTAGATCTTGGGATACACGTCCAGGGCTGTGTCCTCCCCTGCCTTGACCTTTAAAGCACCGTCGGCCATTGTTGTGGGACTTCCACCTGGACACCAAACACTTTCGGCGGGACTCTGTGTATATATATGATGTAAATGTTTACATCTTTGTTGGGTCTGTTTGATGGAAAATCTGGCCCAACAATACTTATTCATAGAACACATTATATAACAGATAGAAGCAATTTTGTTCACACTTGATTATATCGTGTGTCTTCAATAAAGGTCAATGTGTACCAAATATATTTAAAAGTTATTGTCTGAATCCTCATATAGATGCTAAGAGGTACAACTTCCTTTTAAGTTTTGTCCATGAGTGTAATAAAATAGTTCTGAACAAATTATAATAAAATGACCAATGTAGGTTTTATTAAAATTGAGAGAGATAGAAGATTGTGAGAGAAATATTCACTCTTGCCGCGATATTGCTTTATGAGGAAGTGTATTCTTTAGTGGCATGTCAACGTTATTGCTGGGACATAGTTTTATGTCAAATGCTCACAGATTTCTTAGATATTTTCTTACCATTTGGCCATTGTAAGGAGTTTTATATACTGTATTTAATATCAAATGCAGGTATATAAAAAATTCAGTCTAATACAATATTGAAGTGTTCTAAAGATTAATATGGCGAAACCACTCAGAGGGTTCACCACTGATGAGCCATGTCTTCCCTCTTTCAAGAAACTCTTCGCCTCAGATTTTGTACTTTTTATTATACAGGGTGCTTCAAAAAAATGTATACACACTTTGAACTTCCATAGAAAATTTATTTACCGTTCTACAAAGTTAAATTTCAGGAAAATAGAAAACTGAAAGTCCAATATAAATGAAACATAAATAACAAATGTTAATACTGTTCAAATTGGTGACCTGCAGCATCAATACAATTCTGAGTACGAGTCACCACAGATTCTGTACATCGTATCAAAACGTCCAATGAGATTTCTCTACACACTGCTTGAATCTCATTCCAAAGAATGTCTAGGTTACGTGGTTTACGTTTGTACACCCCATCTTTTACTGTGCCCCACAAGAAGAAATCCAGTGGTGTAAGGTCTGGAGAGCGTGCTGGAAACTCGATTGGCCCCCGGCGTCCTATCCACTGGCCCGACAAATTTTTATCCAGCACGCTCTCCAGACCTTACACCACTGGATTTCTTCTTGTGGGGCACAGTAAAAGATGGGGTGTACAAACGTAAACCACGTAATCTAGACATTCTTTGGAATGAGATTCAAGCAATGTGTAGAGAAATCTCATTGGACGTTTTGATACGATGTACTGGAATCTGTGGTGACTCGTACTCAGAATTGTATTGATGCTGCAGGTCACCAATTTGAACAGTATTAACATTTATTATTTATGTTTCATTTATATTGGACTTTCAGTTTTCTATTTTCCTGAAATTTAACTTTGTAGAACGGTAAATAAATTTCTATGGAAGTTCAAAGTGTGTATACATTTTTTTGAAGCACCCTGTATACTGCTCCAGACGATTATTCAGCTTATAATAGAGTTCTTACTATTTTAAATAAATGTGCATATATTTTTAATGCAGTTCTTTACAATTTCATCAAAAAATAGGTGTAAAAAGGTGTCTTCAATACAGGGGAGGTCGTCTATATATATGTCATAATTTGTACATACATAGATGCCAATAGTCAATCCAATATGTATAAAATGTATGATTTGTTTCAATAAAAGAACAAAGGTAACACTGGAGGATAGAAAGACTTAGAAGAAAGGCCTAGAAGTTAGCACAATCATTAGGAAAGTTATACCCCGTTTTATTATCGCGGAACTAATAAAAAGTTGGGTTCAACAAACTATTACTTCCTGGCCAAGCTGGGACATGTCTTGAGACAAAAGAAGTAACGTAGACCAATTAGGAAACAACTTCTCAAAGGTCAACCAATAGAGAACCGCCACGTCACACCTTTCCACCAATGGGAAGTAAGAAAGGTTCTCGTGTTAAATCGAGAACCAGGAATTGGCAGTCTTCACTTCGCTCCCACCGAGATAGCACCTAGAGTCTTCACTTCGCTCCCACCGAGATAGCACCTAGAGTCTTCACTTCGCTCCCACCGAGATAGCACCTAGGGTCTTCACTTCGCTCCCACCGAGATAGCACCTAGAGTCTTCACTTCGCTCCCACCGAGATAGCACCTAGAGTCTTCACTTCGCTCCCACCGAGATAGCACCTAGAGTTGTTCTTTCGATCCCACCGAGATAGCATCTAGAGTTGTCGCTTCGCTCCCCCCGAAGTAACACCTGCTCTAGAGACCTACCCCGTTCATTCTTATCAGCTAAGTCAATCACCGCCATGTGATTAGATAGTTAATAGACAATCCGCTCCATCTTCTCCAAAGCCTTTCTTTCCTCCGACCAGTTGCCTTTTTATTTCAACCCATCAAGTGTCCTGGCTTATTTCCCCTGTGTGTAAACCTTATCACTCAGCCACCACGACTGCGCCACCACTTCAACAATCATCAACCCCAAGAGTAAGGTTTCCCCGCATATAATATTACGATATATATATATACTAGCGTATGTACCCGGCTTCGCCCGGGTTTTACACGAGTAAAGGTTTGTCTAACGAACATTTGTTAAAACAATTCTCTATAAACTTATAAAAAAAATAATAGATATATTTGGATAATTTGAAACTCGTAAATTTGTATATCTCGATAATGTGAACATTTTTTTCCCGGCCCCTTGAAAAATACTCGATAAGTTGAATAAAATCAATATTAATTGGTTCCCTCGGTAATTGGAAGTTAAAGGAATAGTATCTTGCCTTGGAATTGTATCATTATTCTTGTCTCAAATAAATTGCCGTGTCATCCTGAATTTTGTCTTTCCTAATTTTCTACATTACAGAATTGTAACGTCCTCGTGTTTGTTGGTTGACGTTAATCAGCAAGAAGTATTTGGAAGTTAAAAAAAGAAAGTCTTTATTTCTTTTTGGCTGACATAAGACATAATATAAATTATATCAGACATAAGTTAACATGTGATATATTACAATAAGTCAAAAGGCAACCGCACAGAATACCATCAGTGATAATAATGTGCTCACTGATAATTTACTATATAGACATGCCAGCTGCCGTTACATCTCCCCCTTTGAAGAAATTCATTTTTCAAATCGTTTGGGTGGCTTGATGATCCGCCAGGACCTTGTTGTAATGGGCAGGGTGCCGTTCTTGTGCTCCGCGTTCTGGTGATCACTCCTGGGTTTCTGGCCTGAGAATGGTCTTGGAGAAGTATTGAGTTCTTCAGGAACTTGAGGCTGTTCCTTATCACCACTCGGGCCAGGTCCTTCCGGTAGAGTTGACTTGGAATCTCCGGGATTCTTGGGATACTCCTTCGCTGTTGCTTTGGACTCTCCAGATTCGTATGTCGCATGAAGGAGCTGTTGCGGCGGTACTCACCAGTAGGTGTTTGCACTTTATATGACCTTGGAGCTACTTCTTGGGTAACTCTGGCAGGGATCCATTCACGGTGATGCTGTTTCAGCATTATCTTTTCAGCTTCCTTGAAGCTTCGCGTTGTCTTAGCTGTCTTATCGTGGTGTGTTTTCTGCTTCTCCCGCTTATTTCTTAGGTTTTGTGTATGTCCCTTTGGGATTTCTGGTTCCAACTGATGAGTGCTAGTGGGAAGGAGGGTTCTGGTCCTGCGACTGAACAGACACTAAGCCGGTGAAGGAAGACCATCTCTAGGAGTGTTGTAAAAGTTCAAAAGTGCTAGTATCACTCTTGTCCTGAATCCAAACACTTCCTGATGAGGTTCTTGGCTGTCTGTACCGCTCTCTCTGTTAATCCGTTTGATTTAGGATATAGAGGACTTGATGTCTGGTGGTCGAACAACCACTTCTTTTGAAAGTCTTTAAAGTCTCTGGACGTAAAGTTTGGCCCATTATCAGCTTCCAGGAGTCTGGGAATTCCATGTACGCTAAACCATTTTTTTAAGAGATTCAATAGTTTCTGCAGAGTTCATTATCTTCATTTCTTTGAAATCAATGAATTCAGAGTAGTTATATGTTATTAACAGGTAATTTTTTCCTTTTATTGAGAAAATGTCAGCGGCGACTATCTCCCAAGGAAGACTCGGTATCTCTTTTATGATCATAGGTTCTTTTGCCTTGTTCCTCTGATTTGCTTGGCAAGTCCTACAATTTTCTACTGTGTTGATGATATCTTGGGACATGCCATGCCAGTATATTGAGTCTCGGGCCCTTCTCAAGCAGCTGTTTGTTCCTTGGTGTCCTTCGTGGATTAACTTGAGTATCTTTGCTCTTCACCTTAGGGGAATGAAGACTCTGCTACCTTTGAAGATTAGGTCTTTATTTGTCGAGAGTTCATCTCTATATGGCCAGTATTTCTTGCAGCTTTCAGCGACTGCTGATTTGTAGTTTGGCCAGCCATATAAGATTAGGTTTTTTAGTTCTTGTAGTTCTTGGTCCTCTTTTGTAAGAGCTTGAAGTTCCTCATAGCTTGACTTATTTGTCGGGGTGGTCATCAGAACTTCGAAGTTCTCTTCCAAGTAGGTGTCTTCATATGAGCAGTATCTGCTTAGTAGATCAGCTTTAGCAGTTCTTTTCCTTTCTTGTATTTAATCCTGAGATCATATTGTTGTATCTGTAGAAAAATTCTCTGGAGCCTCGGGGGTGCTTTGCTTAATGGCTTCTTGAATATGGTTTCTAAAGGACGGTGGTCTGTCTCGACGTCAACAGTTTTGCCATAAATGAGTTGATGGAATTTGTCGCATCCAAATTTGATGGCAAGTGCTTCCTTTTCTATCTGAGCGTAGTTCTGCTGAGTGGAGTTTAGAGCTGATGAAGCGTAGGCTATGGGCTTTCCGTTTTGTAATAGAACCGCGCAAAGGGCATATGAACTGGCGTCTACTGAAAGTGTCAGATTTCCGTTGGGATTAAAGAATTTCAGAGTTGGTGCAGTGTTCTGAGCAAAGTCTTGATCTCTAAGAGATTACAATCCCATAGCCAAGGTGTATCTTTTTTCAAAAGCAACCTCATGTTTTTGTTTTTCTTTGCAAGGTTAGGGATGAACCTGCTCAGGTATTGTATCATTCCTAAGAGACGTTGTAGTTCTTGCTTGTTGTTCGTGACTTAATTTCTCCTATTGCACGCACTTTCTCAGGGTTTTAATTTTAATGCCTTCTGTCGTGACAATATAACCTAAAAATTGGACTTCTTGAAGTTGAAATTTGCATTTATCTCTATTCAGTTTGATTCAATTTTCTTTAAGCCTCTGTATTACAGCTCTTGTCCTTATTTCCAGGGTCTGTGGATCTGGAGCATGGATCAGGATATCATAATTGAATTTTCCGTACCCTCAAGGTCTTGGAGTAAGTCTGCCATGATTTTCTGGAATATTTCCGGAGCAGTTTTGATTCCAAAGGGAACTCTCAAGAACATATATCTTCCCCACGGAGTGCTGAAGGTAAAGTAGCGTTGTGAGTTGGGGGCTACTTTGATCTGCCAGTATCCTTTCTTCAGATCCAACTTTGTGAAGTATTTTGAACCATGCAGGTTTACTGCAATCTGATCAAAAGTCCGTGATGGGAAATGGCTTCTCAGAAATACTTTATTGATATCCGATGGGTCAATGCATATACGTATTTTTCCTTTCTGTTTTGCTATAACCATCTGACTGGAGATGGGGGTAGGGTAATTTACTTTCTTTATAATCCCATTGTCTTCCATTTCCTCAAGTTCTTTCTTTACTCGTTCTTTAATAGATAGAGTAATAGGTCTGGGTGGTCTTACTTGTATGTTCATGTCAGAAGTCTGAAACTTTGCCTCATATTCATATCCTTTCAAACATCCTATCCCTTCGAATACTTCTTGGTATTCCTGTGTAATTGTTTGACAGGTGTTTACTCGCTTGACAAGACCTAAATTGGAACAGGTTTGTCTGCCTAGGATGGGACAAGTGTTATCACTGGATATGATGAAACGTTTGTAGGCAGTCATGTTTTTCACCGTGCACATTGCTAGACTTTGTCCTTCGACAGGAATTCGATGTCCTGAAAAGGAAATTAAACTTTTTACTGGATACCTTTGGATTTCCAGATTTAAGCTCCCTTCCAGGCTGAGTGGCAACACGTAACACTGTGCACCTGTGTCTAGTTTCATGTTTACCTTTTTGCCTTTAATTTTTACTTCTTCATACCAATCTTCAGTCAGGTTAAGGTTTTCAACTGACTGGATTACAAATTCTTGAATCATTTCAGGTTCTGGTGACCCAACAATTTGTCTGACTTTGTATGAATTTGTGTTCTGGGATCTGCAAAGATTAGCAAAATGGTTGAGTTTCTTGCATTTGTTGCATCTCTTTTGATATGCTGGACATTGGTTGATTTTGTTGGATCTACCACAATTTCTGCAGTTTTCTATTATTTTGTGACTTTGGTTAGTGGTATTTTCTTTCTTCGGCTCTTTTCTATCTTCCCTCTTCTTACTGTTCATCTTTGTCACAGCAACTTGTTTGTCTGATTCAGCTAGTACATGTTTCATTTGGTTTTTGGCATTTTCACATGCTATGCAAATTTGTGTGGCTTTTTCCAGATTAAGGTCAGCCTCACTAAGAAGTCTTTCTCTTATTTCATTGTTAATAATCCCTACAACTATTCGATCTTTAAGTAGTTCATCAGACATGACAGCATATTTGCAGTTTGCTATCTGTAATTTGATCCTAGTCAGAAAATCATTAAATGATTCATCTTCTTTCTGTTTCATCTGATTGAATTTAAATCTTTCAATTTTAGTGTTCAGCTTTGGAGAAAAATAGCTGTTGAACTTGTCTTTTACAATGCTCAAATTATTTTTATCTACATTATTTAAGTTGAAAGACTTTAAAATATTCTGAGCCTCTCGTCTCATTGCAGCCATAAAGATAGCAACCTGTACCTCTGGTGCTTTACTACTTAATAGGGTAGCAATTTCATACCATTCAAAGATTTTAAGCCAAGATTCCCAGCCCTCTTTGTTTACTTTGTCTAGGCCTATTTGTTTTGGAGGTAAAATAGCATTTTCCGCCATGTTGTTGTTATTGTAATTTTCTTCTAAAAATACACTTATTTCTTCTTGCTTGTAAATTAAATTATTTTTGTATATATTCTTATGCAATTTTAATTTTATTTGAATATGCAAATTTGAGATGTTCTGAAATACTTTAAGAAATTGGAAATTAATAAATTGTTCTTACCACGTGGTGTTGTTTACAAGCGCCGCTGCCGCTGCCACCATGTAACGTCCTCCCCGGCATGCCAGCTGCAGTTACAAAAATCATCGTTTTATCTAGTGAACATTTTTCCCTGGTCCCTTGGAAAATACTCGATAACTAACTTTGACTTGTGCGCAATTAATAGGTAGAAAATCTTATCTTACTTTTCTTACTTTTGATAAATAATCTTTAAGAGAAAAAACTTAGTGATAATAAAACTTATAGATGAATAAACGTGTTATCATCGTCGCAATGGGGGCGCTGCTTTCGAGTTAAATATACAAATCTGCAAATAACTCTAAGGATATTCAAGATATTCAAGAAATTATTTTTCAAAAACCTTCTTAGTACTATACTAAATAACTTCCCAAAGTTTCATGGCGTTCCAATGAGTGGTTTAGGTCAGGCATAAAGGACAGACACACACACACATACATTAATTTATATATATATATATATATATATATACTAGCGGATGTACCCAGCTTTGCCCGTTTTACCCAAGTAAAGGTTTGTCTAACAAACATTTGTTAAAACAATTCTCTATAAACTTATAAAAAAATAATAGATATATTTTGATAATTTGAAACTCGTAAATTTGAATCTCTCGATAAAGTGATCATTTTTTGTGCCTTGTCATCCTGAATTTTGTCTTTCCTAATTTTCTACATTACGAAATCATCGTTTTATCTAGTGAACATTTTTTCGTTGAAAAATGCTCGATAAGTTGAATAAAATCATGGTCGTTTATGGAAGATGGACGAAGTTCCTGGAGGTCATCTTGGGCAAGCCCCCCGCGAGGCTTTTTTCTTGTCTACTTGGCACAGCTGTGTCACCAACTCTGCCCCCGCGCGCTAGGACCTCTTGACCCCACTGATTGGTTGGTGGGTACTTGGACTGTCCATCCGACCGGCGGCCTGACGATTACATTCTCTCGACAGGGGGTGGGGCAGACCTAAGCCTATCTCCGTCGCAAGGTGGCGCTGCTTGCGAGTTAAAGCTACAAATCTGCAAATAACTCTAAGGATATTCAAGATATTCAAGAAATTATTTTTCGAAAACCTTTCCGGGGATATACCTAATAATATCCCAAAATTTCACGACGATTGGATGTATGGTTTTTGAATCTATAGAGTACACGCAGACAGACATTCATCTATATATATATAGATATACATGTGCTGAATAAGGTTGGTCCTGTGACTGATCCTTGAGGGACCCCAGCAAGGGGTGACGAAAAGTGAAAAAAAAAAAGGAAAAATAAACCCACCTTGGATATCAAACAAGCCAGACAAAACCTTCTAAAGAACAATATCCCCAAGGGCCTGAGAATCTTGACCCAACGATATCAATATAAATTAATATAAATTATAATTGTAAATAAACCCCTGTATATCCCCCACAGTATATTGTAAATATGATGATCTAGGTTGCTCTTTTTGAGTGGCATCTAATAAATTTATTTGGAACTGGAACTTTACAATTTATAAACGTTGGTGGACGAGTGGGTAACACCCTCGATTCCCGATAGTCATGAACCAGTTTGAAACCCGCGTTAACATTTTGTTTAATATGTGAATAACCTTCACATATTATTCATTGTTGCAAATATCATAAACTAGGTTTCTCTTTTTGAGCGGTACCTAATAAAGTGATTTTGGAACTTGAACTTTACAATTTGTAATGACCTAATTTATATATATATTTTTTTAGACTGTGAAAAAAAAAATAATTCAAAAAATAAGAATTCTAAAAATAATAAATGGAAATGTCACTATTAAACTCAAACAGCAATTTTAATCAATATTTTATGTACAATTGAATTTAATAAAGATTAAATCAGTGAAAGAATAGAGAAGCGCTATTTTATTTTTTATCTAGTCACTCTGAATGTTTGTTTACAAAACTTTACCTTAGCACTTTTACTTCTTTTGGCGAGATATTTGCGTTAAAATGACGTTAATTATACCTAGGACCGAAGGTTTGCTCTCTCTTCAACAACTTTTTAAGGAAAAGGGCTATGAAATCAGAATTGCAGGTGGAGCAGTTAGGGATATGTTATTGTCAAAAACACCTCAAGACGTTGATTTTGCTACAACTGCAAAACCCGAACAAATGAAAGAGATGTTTAAAGAGGCCGGTATGATTTTGACATATTTTTTACTTTATACTTTATTATTTCCCATAGGTGTAAGCACATTGATTTATGATTCACTGTCAATTTTACCATTAGGCATTTTGAAATTTATTCTATGTTAAAATGTTTCTATACAATGTCATAATCACATTTTATTTAATTTAAATTATGAAGTTTACATTTAATATTGCTGTAATATATGCAGATGCTTATTAGCAGGTAACCATAGGTTGCTATTTTGTATACTCCACAGGAACCTGGGTTAATTTTATCTATATCATTCTAAAAATATAGCACCCCATCAAATTTAACATTCAAATAAAAAATGTCACATATGGATTGAAAAATAGTGTTTATTGCATGAGATATTTTGACAAGCAGAATATTTTGAAAAAAATTATCATTCTGATTGTGTCAAAATATCAAGCAATAAAACCTGTTTATTAATTGATCCAATATATGCCTAATTTTTTTAGAATTTTTGTCTAAATATAAATAAAAAATTGAAACTCATTTCTGTGGCTGCATGAAAACCTGCCATCTATTGTATTATTCCACACTAGGTCTACTTTTCCTCAGAAAAAATATAACCCATATTTTATAAAAACTTTTAAACCAAACTTATTTAAAATTTAACAAAACTTATTTTAAACCAAAAATCTGTGCATCTGTTCCTCATGTTAGAAAAGTGCCATTTCATATTGGAGCTAAGTCTACTGAGGAATACTCCTACTGAGGAATACTTAATGACAAAAAAAGATGCATTTTATTCAAATGAAGGTCACCTCTTCCATCAAAATAGACATCAAAACCAGACGCTATATTCTCCCGGCAAAATTTCTGATGAGAGAAGCGTGGACGCGGGCGCCGCTTGGAGGCACTGCATGAAGATAACTGACCAATGGGAACGGCCCACCTCAACCGTCCGTCTTCATCTTGTATATACTTTTAGCCTGTTTTTGTTCTACTGCTGTGTGCGGTTGCTATTCTTTTGTCAACATATATATCCTTATATCTAATAATAATACTATATTTATAAAATCACTTATTTGGCTGTTCTTTTGCATCACCGACCCACAACATGGTAGCAGAGCGTGGTTAGCTGCATAAAAAAAATGAAAAGTAAGTAAAACCAAGATGGCGTCGTCTTCCCAAGCGCTTGCCCTGAACGTCGAGAAGCTCACCGGCAGCAATTATCGATCATGGAAATTTAACATGAAGATGCTTCTGATCGAAAGAGGATTATGGGAATGTGTAATTAACGGAGAAACGATCGACGCTGATGAGGATCAAAGAAAATATGAGAAGACAAAAATTAAACAAGAAAAGGCACTGGCAACGATTGCTCTATCAATTTCTACAGAGCAACAAATACACGTTATCGACTGTAAGACTGCAAGTGAAGCCTGGACGACCCTGAAACAAATATTTGAACCGAAATCAAGGGCGCGAATTCTTCAACTCAAGAAACAATTCGTGAACATCAAGTTCATCGAAGAAGAAAATATGATAAATTACCTATCAAGATTAAAGACCTGCAGTGATCATCTCAGAGAAGTGGGATGTGAAGTAAAGGATGAAGATCTGGCATACTCTATGCTAGCTGGACTACCAGACTCCTATGATGGGATTAATATGAACTTTGGAAACATGATGGATGATGCGTTCACGTCATCCAAGGTAAGGCAGGTCCTGCTAATGGAACACGAGAGAACAACCAGAAAAGAGTATTCATCCAAGGAGGTGCTACAGTTGAACAAGCATCAAAATAACAGCAGCACCGACAGTCGAATAAAATGCTACCGATGCTGGAAGATCGGCCACATCGCCACCAACTGCCGAGGAATGAAGCAAACAACTACTAGGAACCGCGTTAATCAGCATTATCAGAGGAAGGTAAACAAATCAGATAACTTCCTGGCTGCACTCAACCTAACGAGCGACGAGGATTCGTGGCTGCTGGGCAGCGGAGCAACCAACCATGTATGCAGAAACAAAGACTGGTTCGTTGACCTTCGGGAGTTGTCATCTGATCCTATCATGACTGCGAGTGAGACAACTGAGGCCAAAGGGTATGGACACATATTTCTCCGACGTCTATCCATAATGAAAGCATCGAAATCAAGCTAAACAATGTGTTATACGTCCCAAATGTGCGAAGGAATCTGCTGTCAGTCTCCAAGATAGAAGAAAACGGCAACCGTGTGACCTTTCGTAATATGGTAGCTCGCGTTTTCAACCCAGAAAACAGGATTATAGAGGAAGCGACAAATGTAAATGGCCTCTACATTGTGAAAGGTAAGATCTTAAACTCCAGTAAAACAGCATTTAATAGTGAAAGGGACCATTTTCAGAACAAATCAAAGGTTATGCCATATTGACAGTAACGCCATTGAAAAGATGGCGCGGGAGGAGCTGGTAATAGGCTTAGAAATTTCCTCTAGAGACAAAGGCCTATATGACGATTGTTGTATCGCCAAATCCACTAAAGCGTCACATAAAAACCTAGGCAATATTAGATCAAAACAGACCTTGGAGCTTATCCACACAGATATTTGCGGTCCAATGCCGGTAAAATCAACCGGAGGCAATAGATACTTTCTATCTTTTGTTGATGATTTCTCAAGAAGGATTACTGTGTATTTTCTGAAAAACAAAGATGAAGTATTAAAACATTTCGATATCTATAGAGCCACTGTAGAGAGACAAACTGGTAATAAAATTAAAGTGTTACGATTGGATAATGGACTTGAGTTTTGCAATAGAGAATTCTAAGACAAATTACAAAAACCAGGGATAAAGCATGAACGCACAAACGTGTATTCTCCGCAAATGAATGGTGTGGCAGAACGTGTAAATCGAACACTTTCAGATATGGCCCGCGCTTGTTTACATAGCGCTAATCTCCCCCAAAGATTTTGGGCAGTGGCGGTAAACACAGCTGCTTACATTAAAAACAAATGTTATAATACTGCTCTAAAAGACAAAGTACCTGATGGACTTTAGTTAGAAAGAAATCCTAGTGTAAGACACCTAAAGGCATTTGGATGTTTGGCATATAGCCATATACCAAGAGAAAGAAGGCGAAAATTAGACCATCGGGCATGTAGATGTATTCTGGTAGGATACTCCACTCAAACACGTGGATATCGTCTCTGGTGCCCAGAATCACAAAAGGTGATTGAAACAAAACATGTTAGATTCGATGAGTCTAAAATTGGACTAGAGTGGACCAAAATAGTCGAAGAGACAGACCCGGAAAGGTACAACCACGTTTGGCTAGAACCTGAGACTAATGATGATAACGACCTAGAGAATGAATTACTGAGTAATTTGGATTCAGTAGGGGTAGAGGATGCTCTACCACAACCCTCCACCTCCAAAAACATTGTTCGAAATCCATATGGGAGAAAAGGTAAACCAAGAGTAGAGTTAAATTTTTTAGATGTTACCGAGCCGCAAAGTTTTGAAGAGGCAGTCCAATCTCCCAAAGCCGTGTATTGGAGAAAAGCAATGGAAGATGAGCTTAGAGTGCTTCAGGAACGAGGCACTTGGGAGTTATCAACATTACCGCCGGGAAAGAAACCGATTAGCAGCAGATGGGTGTATAAGGTGAAGACAAATGAGAGCGGAAATGTAGAGCGTTTCAAAGCACGTTTAGTAGCTAGAGGTTTCTCACAGAAACAAGGAGATTGCCCCACAAATGAAGAAGAGAAAGTGAGGATGAAAGCTATTCCATATAGGGAACTAATAATCGGGTCGCTCCTTTATCTTGCAAATTGTACTAGGCCAGACTTAATGTTTTCTGTTACGAGATTAGATCAATTCGCCAGCAACCCTGGACGTCGACATTGGCAAGCTGCTAAACACGTCTTAAGATATTTACACGGCAGCATAAATCTATCTCTTGCTTATCGCCGGACTGATTCCAATGATGTTTGTGCATACAGTGATGCAGATTGGGCTAGCGACATCGATGACAGACGGTCCAATAGTGGGACCGCTATCACTATAGGACATTCCTTAGTCATATGAAAGACTAGCAAACAGAAGTGTGTCTCACTTTCCACAATGGAGGCAGAATATTTAGCGCTATCCCAGACCACTAAGGAAGCAGTTTGGATCGCTACCATCTTGAAAGAATTAAAGTTCTTATCAAATTTTGCCTTTCCCTTGATTATTCATTGCGATAATTGATCCGCTATAGACTTTTCCAAAAATAATGTGGAGAACAACAGATCCAAACACATTGACATAAGATACCATCACGTCAGAGAAAGAATAATTAGCGGAGATATCAATATTGTCTACATCCCTACAAAGGAGAACCTGGCCGACGTCTTCACCAAGACCCTGAGCAAAGTGGCTCACAAGAACGCCTGTGACTTCATGAACTGTTCTCCAGTCCAGCGCTTCAGTGGGAGAATGATGAGAGAAGCGTGGACGCGGGCGCCGCTTGAAGGCGCTGCATGAAGATAACTGACCAATGGGAATGGCCCACCTCAACCGTCCGTCTTCATCTTGTATATACTTTTAACCTGTTTTTGTTCTACTGCTGTGTGCGGTTGCTATTCTTTTGTCAACATATATATCCTTATATCTAATAATAATACTATATATATAAAATCACTTATTTGGCTGTTCTTTTGCATCACCGACCCACAACAATTTCAATAGATGCATTTAACTTATGTCAATCATGAGGTTCTTAAAATTGAAGGTACTTCGACCAGTATAAATCATTTTATTATCTCAACGTTTCAACAAAAATCTTTTGTCCTCGTCAGGAGCAAACAAAAATTAAAACATTTGGCAAGGCATTAAAATGGTTTCGCCAGTTTAATCTGGCAAAACTGCTAGGATGGTTCACCACTAATGAGCCAGGCCCTCCCATTAATTTTTCATTGCAGTAAGGATAGTAGAAAATTGCTTAATTTTTAAAAGAATCATATGTGTCTATAATAGCTTTGAATTTTCATAATAATTCTATTGCTAATATGCAGGCAACTCTTAGTTTGACAAATATTCATCTTTTTGGTTTCAGTAACTACAACATTGATAATGGTTAATACAAAGCAATAACATCTATATATCGGAATAATTTTTTTTTTTGCCTATCCCTAGTAGACGTGGTACAGACCATGATAATCATGGTGGGTAGAGGTAGGCGACTGCTTTTACTGTGAGTGCACCACATGTCGACACATGTGAAAAGCAGTTTGACTTCGCACTTGCAAATGTGCCAGAGCCCCGTTTTGTTACTTGCACTCACTGGAGAGGTTGAACTTTTGTAAGAATCGGGGGCCATTGGAGAATTTTTTTTTTATCAGAAAAAAAGTGCCCAATCCAGGAATCAAACCCGGTCGAAAACCAACGGTTTAGACCACATCCTTCCACTGACCTCCATACATATATCGGAAATGAAAACATTAAGCCATGAGTGTTTCTTTAACATATAAATCAAACTTCCACTGTTCTTACTGCGATGAAAAAAATATTGGGAGGGCTTGGCTCATCTGTGGTGAACCCTCCTAGCGGTAGAAGTTTGATTTATATGTTAAAGAAACATTTGTGCCTTAATGTTTTCATTTCCGAAAGATAACGGTGCTAATACATTTTATTTCTGACTACAATCTTTATAAGGTCAACAGCCCTTCATTAAGTAAACTGATGTTACTTGATTGCTTGGATTCCTGAAAGTTTGTCAATTCAGATATCTTCTTCTTTCTAATCTCCACTCAATCATATTATGGTATCAAGTCTGTAGAACATGGCAACCATCATGACTGGGTGAAGTGGAATGCGTCTGCTTCTGTCATTAAGACTGGGAGCACTACTCAGTAGCAAGCCAACTTACCTCCAATATGAAATGGCCGCCTCTGACATGAGGAACAGACACCATGTGCAGCCACTCCTAACATGGAGTACAGACACTGCTCATCCTCTATTCCTGACGTCCTTACAGGGTACTATCAGCCGGGCCAGCTGAGCCCAGGTATTTTAATGAGCTTGTTACTGCTCCCCCTCCTCATTTTTCTTCCGGGCTTGGGACCGGCAAAGGTGGAGTTTCAAATCAGATATAAAATGAATTGACGGCATTATTCCATGAGAAGCCTAAAGACAACAAAATTACTTCAGAGTTCTCCTGGAGGTTGTCTGTTGGAGGCCGAGATATGACAAATGATTTCTAATTTTCCAAAGGATGTAGTGATTCAAGGAGGTAATTTTGACAAAATCAATAAGGAATCTAGGGTTAGGTTTATTTTTACAATTTTCTATTTCTTGAGCTTTCGGGCTAACATGCCCTTCAACACGGAGACCTAGAGGTATTACTTCTAGCCAATAATAACATGCTGAATTTAAATACAATGTACAGTAAAACCCCTCTATAGTGAACCCCAATGGGACAGAGCTTTTGGTTCACTATAGCCACGGTTCACTATAGCCACGGTTTGGCCATTTTTTTTTTACTTTTCAAAATTTTTAGACCGTATAATTAAAGGACAGCCATACACACAAGAAAAGGCTTCCTCTTAATAGTGGTCACTTTGTTTTAATTCCCTTAATTGACCAATTTCCTTACATTAATACTGAATAATAATAGAAATCCTTAGATGATAGGTTCTTCTTATCATTAACATACATGTACCTCTATGTCTAATTTAAAAATCAAGACAAATCCTAGGCAAAGTTTTATTAAATATATATTCAAAGATATAAAATGATTTTAAAACATCATTATCACATTATATAATACATTGTTTACTTGGAAAAATGGTTCTAACACCTTGTTGCTTCAAAGCATTCTTCAAGCATTGCACCATTCAAATAAAGTTAGTGTTTTTCCTCCATTTCATTTTCCCACATATTCTTCTAGGTCTAGATTTCGTTTTTTTTTTAACCTGTCATGCAAAACATTGCTGACTTTAAAATCACCATAGTTAATGGCATAAAAATAGTTTTTGTTTCATCACGGGACCATTTATTTGGATTTTTTTTTTTTAGCCCTAAAACGTACGATCGCGATCGCGGCAAATGTTGAGGTTGATTCCTCTTTGTAACAATTTTTAATAGCGTTATATTTTATCTTTTATAATAGAAAAAAGTAATATTTTCTTATTTTAATATGTTCTTAACATTTTGCCTGTGTTGTTTCACTTTGAAAAGTTCTGAAAATGGCCTTTTTTTTTTAAAGAAATAACGCTTTTGTTTTTAAAATGCCTTTATTTTCTTCATTTTGGAAGCCATTTGTATTTTTATATTTCAAATTTAATGGATGCAAATATATTCTATTTAATAAAAAGTAATTTGTGTTAAAATTTATACAACATGCAGCAAAAATAAAGTGCAAAAATCAAAACAAACAATGCCGCTAAATTTATTGTTTTGAAATCGCGATTCGCGAGCTGAAAAATGTTCAAAATTTGGTTGTTTTAATTTTTTTTTTTAAATCACAATTTCAAGTTCGTTATAAGCATGGTATTTTTAATAGATTTTATCATTTTGGGACCGAAAATAGGTTTGTTATAGGGGTAGTTCGTTATTCTAAAAATCGCAAAGTTCGTTATAACGATGGTATTTTCAATGGAATGGAATTGGGAATCGGCGTGGGTTCGTTATAAGGGAAGGTTCGTTATATCCAGGGTTCGTATTAGCGGGGTTTTACTGTATATATATATATTATGGATTGCTCTCTATATATATATACTAGCCGAATGACCCGGGCAACGCCCGTGTTTTACCCGATTGAATGTTTTGTTTCAAATACTATTTGTTACAATTATAAATTGGCGCCTTAAATAATTGCATATGTTAGTTAATAACTATAGCCTATGTGCTTTATCTGTCTATGTACTGTTGGCTTCCGTAGGCGTCTCTTACTGGGAAAAAGAAAGGGAGGATTCCATTTGGTTATTATCTAATATATGCATTTATTTAGGGAGCGACCCGCTCCAACACAATAGTTACAAAGACGAAATAGCGAGTGGGGGGGCAAAGGTGGCGTGATCGTAGCCAACCAATAGGAGGGCGCCATTCCAAAAAAAAAGCAAACGGTGACAGAGATGAATGATTAAGAAATGAAGAATTAAGAGATGAAGAATTGATGATGCTCGTAACTGTATATAGAATATATATATATATTTTTTATCCCTAGTACACGTGGTACAGGCCATGATAATCATGGTGGGTAGTTAGCGACTGCTTTTACTGTAAGCGCACCACATGTCTACACATGTGAAAAGCAGTTCGACTTTGCACTTACAAATGTGCCAGAGCCCCGTTTGGTTACTTTCACTCGCTGGTGGGGTTGGACTTTTGCAAGAATCGGGGGCCATTGGAGCATTTTTTTTTTAAACAGATATATATATATATGATATGAAAATTCAAAACCATATTATAGATGTATATGATTCTTTTTTAAAAATTAAACAATTTCTACTGCCCTTACTGCAATGAAAAATTAATGGGAGGGCCTAGCTCATCAGTAGTGAATCCTCCCAGCGGTTTCGCCACATCTATAATAGTTGCGAATTTTCATAACAGATGGGGTGCTAATGCATCATAATATATATATGCTCTCTAAAATCTATTTTACATATTTTAAAACATATATATATTATATGTCTGATGATGGTGACAATGTTGTTGCCGAAACGTCGCACACTAATAAATTATTTGGATTAGGTCTTATTTTATTTTATTATAATTATATTACTGTTAAATTTGTATACTCAGCTATATTTTATGAATAGTTTCATGATTAGTTTTTACCTATATGCAAAACCAGCAGACCAAAGCTACATTCCTCCAGTTCCTTCTACTATTATGAATCTTCATATTAACATATAACATAAATATGGGTCAATTATGGATTATAATTGTGTCTATTGTATTGTGCATTTCTGGTATGTCTGTACTTCGGTTTATACTATTGTTTTGCTTAGAAATTATTGATTCTATAACTAATACACCTATCCCCCGATTTACACGGTAGATACGTTCCTGAGAAAAACGTATAAATCGGGGGATAGGTGTACACAGAAATAAAAATAAAATGCATTGACAGGTTAAAATACAGTCGAACCTCATTAATTCAACACCCCAAGGGATCAGAGCTTTCGGTTGAATTAAAGGAAGTGTTGAATTAAGGTGAGATGATTAGGTAATCATCTAACTCGCTAAAATAATATTTTTTTAAAATAGCCTTGTAATATAAATTAATTATATTAATTGAAACCATTGTGTGTTTTTATTTTATTTTCATGATTAACTTTTAGTATCAGGGACAAAATGGCATTAATACATATTAAAAAAATAATAATAATTGTAACAAATAAATTTACTGGCAATGTGTTTCTTTTCAGTAATATAATCAAATATTAACTCTACAGACATTAAAATATTAAATATAATATATTAAATAATATTTTATTCTAATTGAAAAATATAGCAGTTGAAAGGAAATAAATATGGTAAATAAAAAGAAAATTTTAAAATATTATTTAAAAATTATCATGAAGATCTTTTAAAAAATTCCTTTATAGATGTCTGTTTTTGCACTGAAATCCTATTCAGGATGTATTCCAGACGGTCATTTTGAAAAAACATGCATGTCTTTCTTCTTCTAAAATGTTTTTTTAATAAATAAATTTTAATGTATTAAAGTCATCCACTGCTGCTGCAGGTATTATTGATTTTGTGTTTAAATCTTTTATAATAACACAGAAATGGAATATTGAAATAAAATGTTATCATAATCATTGTGGCTACATTTTATAAAGATTTATTTATTTAAAAAGAAATTATTTATAAATTTAAAAATAGCTAAAATATTTCAATGTTAAAAATAAAAAAAAATAAAAATTATTATTAGTTAGCGCATGATGCCGAAATTCCCGCGTAAAAAAAGCAACAATAACATCCGCGAAATTGCGCAACGGCACTGCAAAGTGAAACTTAAACTAACCAGAAACCAAAAGTGCGCAGGCGCGATCCGATCGGAACTGTCGTATTATCGATACTGTCGAATTACGGTTTGTTATTTGATAGGCCGGAGGTCGGGACATCGGAACATGGTCGAATTATCGCCAAGTGTCGAATTGGGGTGTGTCGAATTAATGAGGTTATACTGTATGTAGTCAGCACATAAGCTCGGGATTCCTTGTGAGATGTGTACACAGCGCATGTGTTCAATCACAGTAGCATTTAGTATAGTGCGATAAAAACAAAAAAAAAAAAACTTATTTGAGAAACTGTGTAAAAGCGAAAATGTGTAAAACAAGGACCGTGTAAATCGGGGGATAGGTGTATTTGCTGTTTGTTATGAATATCACTATAATGTATTGTAGGTTCTGATAAATTAAAAGTGTGTCCTGTCTCATGTACTATTTTAAACACAAGGTAATAAGACCAAATCCAAATGAATAAATAGTGTGTGACGTTTCATTAACAGTGTTGTTACCATCTTCAGACAAAAGTGCTGAATGAGAAAAAATAACATAAGCTGTGATATTTTTTTTCATTCAGCACTTTTTTCTGAAGATGGTAACAACACTATTTATTTATTTATTTGGATTTGGTCTTATTACCTTGTGCTTATAATCTATAATCCAAATTGTCCCTTATCATATGTACTATTTTGTACATGTAATGTGAGGTCACCTATGTGAGGTTTAACTGTTCCCAAAGCTGAACAGTATCCAAGTGTGTGTGATGACGGCTGTTGTCCCAACAGGTTTGAAGATCCTAAACAGGAAAGGAGAGGCCCACGGAACAGTCGCTGTACGTATCAAGGAGGAGGATTTCGAGGTGACTACGTTACGGATTGATGTGACTACGGATGGCCGACATGCCAAGGTGGCCTTCACCACAGACTGGGAACAAGATGCCAGACGCAGGGACCTGACCATTAACGCCATGTTTTTAGGTAACATAACATGCCATATACAGTAAAACCCCTCTATAGTGAACCCCAATGGGACAGAGCTTTTGGTTCACTATAGCCACGGTTCACTATAGCCACGGTTTGGCAATTTTATTTTTACTTTTCAAAATTTTTGGACCATATAATTAAAGGACAGTCATACACACTGGAAGAGGCTACCTCTTAATAGTGGTCACTTTGTTTTAATTTCCTCAATTCACCAATTTCTTTACATTAATAATGAATAATAAAAGAAATTGTTAGATGATAGGTTCTTCTTATCATTAACATACATGTACCTCTGTCTAATTTAAAAAGCAAGACAAATCCTATGCAAAGTTTTATTAAATATATATTCAAAAATATGAAATGAATTAAAGTATCTTTATCACATTATATAATACAATGTTTACTTGGAAAAATGGCTTTAATACCTTGTTGCATCAAAGTACTCTTCAAATAAAGTTAGTGTTTTTCTTCCATCTCACATATTCTTCTTAAGGCTAAATTTCGTTTTTTTAAACCTGTCATGCAAAACATTGTTGGCTTTAAAATCATCATAGTTCATGGCATAAAAATAATTTTTGTTTCATCACGGGCCTGGGATGAATTTTTTTTTTTCTTTAAGCCCTAACACGTACAATCGCGATCGCGGCATCATCTTTGTAACAATTTTTAATAGCCTTCTATTTTATCTCTTATAATATAAAAGTTATATTTTTATTATTTTAACATGTTCTGAAATTTTGCCTGTGTTGTTTCACTTTAAAAAGTTTTGAAATGGCCTTTTTTTTTTTTTTCTTTAGTAATAACGTTTTTTATTTTTTGAATGCCTTTGTTTTCTTTATTTTGGAAGCCATTTGCATTTTTTTCTATTTAAAATTTAATAGATGCAAAGATATTCTATTTAATAAAAAGTATAATGTGTAAACATTATACAACATACATCAAAAATAGAATGTAAATCAAAACAAACAATACCGCTAAATTTATTGTTTTGAAATCGCGATCCGTGAGCTGAAACAAGCTCAAAATTTTGTGATTTTTTTTTTTTTTTAATTACAATTTTAAGTTCGTTATAAGCATAATATTTCAATTAGATTTTATTATTTTGGGACCGAAAATAGGTTCGTTATAGGGGTAGTTCGTTATTTTAAAAATCGCAAAGTTCGTTATAACGATGGTATTTTCAATGGAATGGAATCGGGAATCGCCGTAGGTTCATTATAAGGGAAGGGTTGCTATATCCAGGGTTCGTATTAGCGGGGTTTTACTGTATATTGATGAGACTGAGGCGGGGATGTAAGGCTCAGTTGATTTTTTTTGTAGAGTGCGCTATCCTGGTGGGCTATGGTCCAATGCTGGGCTTGTGGTCCGGTCCAAGAAGTTCTGGGTCTCGCCGGACCAGTTGTGGGAGGGGTTGGAGCTGTGACTTGGCATTTTTCAATCGCTGGGTCAAGATCTAAACGGGACAAAGATTAATTGAATACTGGCACATTGTGTATTTAACAATATATTTACACAGTTAGAATTACATATATCACACAAGGTGTTCTACTTGGATAGGTACAATTTGGATTATATAGACTAGAAACGCAAGGTAGTAAGAGACAAAATTCAAATATCTTAGTTATCTATTTATTTATTTGGAGTTGGTCTTAGTACCTTAAGGTGTTCTACTATTGGGCATTTCAGTAACAACACCCTTCTCTAAGCACAAGGTAATAAGGCCAAATCCAAATAAATAAATTGATATGGTAACAATAAGTACTGAATGGGTGAAAACCAAATACAAATAAATAAATAGTGTGTGATGTTTTAGCGTTGTTACCGAAATGTCACATACTATTTATTTGGATTTGGTCTTATTACCTTGTGTTTATAATCCAAATTGTGCCTTATCAACACCCTCCTCTATAATCTGTACCTTTTGCTGCTATCCCCCAGTTATATGTATTCTTATTATATACTTGTAGGGCTCTCTTCATTTCCTCCTTCAATGCCATCCTCTACTGAGGGTGGGCCACATGGTCTCTCCATATCTCCCTCCTTCAGTGCCTTCCTCTACTGAGGGTGGGCCACATTGTCTCTCCATATCTCCTCCTTCAATGCCTTCCTCTACTGAGGGTGGGCCAAAATGGTCTCTCCATATATCCCTCCTTCAATGCCTTCCTCTACTGAGAGTGGGCCACATGGTTTCTCCATATCTCCCTCCTTCAGTGCCTTCCTCTACTGAGGGTGGGCCACATTGTCTCCCCATATCTCCTCCTTCAATGCCTTCCTCTACTGAGGGTGGGCCAAAATGGTCTCTCCATATATCCCTCTTTCAATGCCTTCCTCTACTGAGGGTGGGCCACATTGTCTCTCCGCCATCAACTTCATCTCCTCGTAGGTGTGTTGTCCAGTTCATTTTTTAGATTGTCTGTGTATCCCTGTCGTCTACTTCCCTTCGATCTCTTCCCCTGGAGCTTTCCCTCCAACACTGTCAGCAATGTCTCTCCTGCTGATCCATGCATCACATGTCCAGCAAACTTCAGTTTTCATTGTTTTATGAACTTTATCAGGTGGCGTTCTGTACCCATTTGATTGAGGACTTGATTATTTGTTACCATATTCATCTAACCTCTTTCAAATTGTACTGTCTTTTCCTTGTTGTGGAAGTCAAGGGAGTAGGAGATTTAATTGGTAATTGGGAGGTAATTCATAATTAAAGGTTTGTACAGTGGTTGGGTTACAGTATCTTGGGGAGATGCTTGGTCGCTGGGAATCTCGAGCTTCAAAGTCACTCGTTGGTCAGAGATATCCAGAGAAGAGGCCATGACAGGTGTTTGATGTCAAAACATTCGACATGCTATCTGTAATCCTATGATATCACATGACCAGTCATTGGCCAAATATCTCACCTGACCAATTCTGTATCATAGATTACTGCGGTTAAGGAATAAATAATTATAGAGATAAACACAAATATTTATTATTATTTATTTTCGTGTGGTTTCTTGTTCACTTTAAGAATAAATGATAACATACAAATATTTGCTTCTAGATAAATGACCTGGCTTTACCACAGTTGAATATTCATCAAACCAATGCTGGTTTAAACAAAATGCATTACAGTAGAACTACATATCTGTAAAGGACAACACCCCTAGTTGCAAAGCCAAAGTACTCTTTAGGGAGAGTTGTACTCATACGAGAGAGCTGCTAATTAGTTAACAATGATTATTTTGATGATGTAGAGGTTTCCTCTAATGTGAGTGTCCTCTCATGAAGGTTGTTCTACTGTATAGATTTATAGTCTTGAAACTTTAGGCTCCTAATTTCTACCAAAGTTGTAGCAACTCCCACTTTCCTATTCAAACATCTGATGTCCAGGACTTGACGGTACCCTCTACGACTACTTCAATGGTGCAGAAGACCTGAAAAACCATCGGATTCGGTTTGTTGGCGATCCAGAGACCAGAATAAAGGAAGATTACCTTAGAATTCTCCGGTATTTCAGGTAAATGTTTTCTTTTAATAATTCAATTGTGCCATCTATTGATAAAATTTGTAACAATTAAATTTACTGAAAATGTGTTTTTTTTTTTTTTAATATAATTACATCAAACGCAGTAGAATCTCCATGAGAGAACACTCGTGATAGAGGACACCTCTATATAAAGGACAGTTTACATTTTCAAATTTGCCATTTTTACTATTTACCAACTTTCCAGTAAAGGGAAACCTCTCCCCAAAGGACTCTTTGGCTTTGCAATTAGGTGTCCTTTACAGGGAGGTTCTACTGTATTATCTCTACAGACCTTACTGCAATGATAAAATTATTGAATGAGAGGGTTCAGCATGGTTGAGCCAAGCTCTTTCATTCAATCATTTTTATCATTGCAGTAAGGTCTGTAGAGATAATATTTTATGTAATTATTGAAAAGAAACACACATTGCCAGTAAATTTAATTTTTACATATTTTAAATGTTTTCTTTTCACCACAACACATTGGAAGTCAAATTTGTTGTGACCCTTTTATAATCTACACAAAGTTACTGCAAATAACTTCTGTAATTCAATGATTTCTTTTTTAGTAAATCTCAATCAAAACTATTTTTTTACTTTAATTTTAAGCTCGCTATAATTTAACACACCTACTTCAATTCAATACTTACATTAATTCAACTCTTTTTTTTTTTTTTTTCAAATTCCAATCAGGCTATTTACTTTAAATAAAACTGATACGGCACAAATTGGATTATAGATTATAAACATAAGGTAATATTTGTTTGAAAATTGTAACAACACTGTTACCAAAATGTCACACATTTTATTCTTTTGTCTGAAGATGGTAACAATGCTGTAACCAAAATGTCGCATACTATTTACTGTAAAACCCTGCTAATACGAACCCTGGATATAGCGAACCTTCCCTTATAATGAACCTATTTTCGGTCCCAAAATGATAAAAATCTATTAAAAATACTATGCTTATAACGAACTTAAAATTGTGGTTTAAAAAAATTTTAAAACAACAAAATTTTGAGCATGTTTCAGCTCACAGATCGCGATTTCAAAACAAAAAATTAGCTGCAGTTTGTTTTCATTTCCTTTCTATTTTTGCTGCATGTTGTATTAATTTTTACACATTATACTTTTATTTAATACAATATCTTTGCTTTCGACAATTTTGAAATAGAATAAAAATACAAATGGCTTCCAAAATAAAGAAAAGAAACAAAGAGTGGCGTTCTTAAAAAAAAAAAAACAGTGACAGCAAGCCCTTTTAGAAGCGTTCTATATCAAGTTTAACCAAGGCTAAAACATAATTCCAAATAATTTTAAAACCAGAAATGGTTTGAATAACAGGTTAAAAACAAAATCTAATATACACTTCAAAAGAATGTGGAAACTGGAATTGAAAGAAGAAGAGAAAAAAAAAAGTTCCCCTGTGTCTCATGAGCCACAAACAAATCTACTTATAAATTCTCAAAAACTACCACTACAGTTCTATTTTTAGAATGGAATTATTGTTATGTATATGATTCATTCAGGGTTCGCGGATATTCCCACTGGCCGGCCGTTTTACCACAGATTTTGTGTTTGCAAATTGGCGTTTTTTATTCGCAATTTTACCGATCGCGCTATCGTATCAACATGTTTCGCGTCCGATTTTTCTGAATTGGATACTTTTGATTCATTCTCAATTGATTCAGAATACACGGAGCTTTATTCCTTTGATGGAAATAACGATATTTTAAGACAATTCTGATTTCCAAATTTCACTTTTCACTTTCAAACAACAAGGTATTAGAGGCATTTTTTTCAAATAAATATAGTATTATATTATTTGAGAAAGATGTTCTAAAATACTCTTATACCTTTCAAATATATAATTAATAATGTTTTGCCTAGGGGATTTGGCTTAATTTTTAAATGATACATAGGTTTATAAATAAACATGTATGATAATGATAAGAAGAACCTATTAACAAATGACTTCTTTTGATATTCAGCATTACTGTATAAAAAATAGGTCAATTTAGGGAATTAAAACAAAGTGACCATTATTAAGTGACTGCCTTTTCCTGTTTGTATGGCTGTTTTTTAATTATACGGTCTAAAAATTTAGAAAAGTTGAAAAAAAATGGCCAAACCGTAGCTATAGTGAACCGTGGCTATAGTGAACCAAAAGCTCTGTCCCATTGGGGTTTACTATAGAGGGGTTTTACTGTATTTATTTGGAAATTTGGTCTTATTACCTTGTTTTTAAATAAAACTGAATGTATTGAATAATGAATTAAGATTTAGTACTTTTGTCTGATGATGTGGTAAAAATGCTGTTAGCAAAACATACAGACTATTTATTTGGTCTTATTACCTTGTGTCTCTAATCTATAATCCAAATTGCACACATATAATCATTAACCTTCTATAAATCATCACCAACTTTAATTCGACCAAAAATTCTAATCTCACTTGGGGTATTGAATTTTAAAAAAATTATATTTTTAATATAAAAATTGAGAATGTGTCACATAAATACACCTATACAAAATTATAAAACCTCACTGATAAACCTTCCCTTATAATGAACTCATAAAATAATCCTTAGTATTACTGATGCCATATATATAGTGAGCCAAAAGTGCAGTCACCTTGTGGTTTGCTATTACAAAGTGAAGACGTTGGATAAGCCTACTTCCGCTGGGGAGGACTTACCACTACATCACGACCAGCCAATCACCGAGCTGCCCAGAGGGCAGTCCATCCTCCCTCCCCCATTAGTTTAAATAAAGGAGCTTAACACTTGCCTGTTGTTCGTGTTGACTCCGCGTGCTTCTAATCTATCCATTTCAATCGGCAGATGTAGTGGGATAATTGACTACTTCCTTCCATTATTATATCATCTAGTCCAGCTTCAACTTATAGCCCAACATCTGGTAGCAGAGCGTGGTTAATTCGAGACACCATGTGCAAGATGACCTCGACGCTGATCAACACGCCCCTCGAGAAACTCAATGATCAGAACTACAGAAGCTGGAAGTATAATACGAAGATGATGCTAATCGAAAGAGAACTCTGGAAGTATGTTACGGAGCCAGCACCCGATGAAGAAGCCTCAAGAACAATCTTCAACATGAAGCAAGAAAAGGCGTTGGCTATGATAGCATTGACGATCTCACCGAGCCAACAGATTCATATAATGGACTGTACCACTGCACGAGAAGCATGGGATACCTTGGAACAAGTATACGAACCCAAGTCAAGGTCAAGAATCCTCCAACTGAAGAAGCAGTTCATCTCCATAAGATTCGAAGAACAAGAGACAATGACGAACTATTTGGGGAGACTGAAGATCTGTTCGAATCACTTAAGAGAGGCAGGCGCAGAAATGCAAGATCAAGACCTCGCCTATTCAATGCTTGCTGGCCTACCGGAGTCATACGACGGAATCATCATGACCTTCAGCAATGTAAAGGACAAGGAATTCACCTCTAGCAAGGTAAAACATGTGCTGCTAGCAGAATACGAGAGACGCATGGCCCGACGTGTGAATAACACAAATGAAGCTTTGCAGTTCGGGACAACGACCAGAAAGGAAGACAAAAAGAAGAAAAATTTCACCTGCTACAAGTGCGGCAAGGAAGGACATATCGCGAGATCATGCAGAGGAAAGGCTAAAACTCCAGCTCCAAATTTTCAACCACAGAGATGTAGCACTCACGAGATAGGGGGAAGCGAAATGCTAACAGCCCTATCCTGCACCATCCCTGACAACTCTTGGGTGATCGACAGCGGCGCGACTCACCACGTGTGTAACAAAAGGGAGTGGTTCACCAACTTCCAAGGAATAACGTTGGATCCGATCCTAACAGCGAGTGGGACTACACGAGCGGAAGGATGCGGCGACATCAAGTTCGAGGCCTATGTGGGTAAGAACCACGTTGACCTAAAACTATGTAATGTGCTGTATGTCCCTAATGTGCTACGAAACCTATTGTCAGTCTCGAGCTTGGAAATAAGGGCAAGATAGTTAATTTTGCGAACAGAAAAGCGCAAGTTTTCGATTCGGAGAACCGAATTGTTGCAATAGCACATGATAAAAATGGATTGTATGTCGTGAAGGGTAGAGTCATTTTACCAAACGCTGAATTGTTTAACAGTCAAAAGAGTTCACAAAAACAAACATTAGAACTATGGCATCAGAGATTTTGTCATGTAAACAATGACGCAATTGAGAGAATGGCAAAGGGGGAATTAGTTAAGGGGTTAGAGATCTCCTCCAGGGATCGAAGTCTGTGTGATGATTGTTGTGTAGCAAAGTCCACGAAAGAGCCACACAAACCCATTAGGAATAAGATCTAAAAGGCCATTAGAATTAGTTCACACTGATATTTGTGGTCCAATGCCTGTTAGATCTATTGGAGTAAGCGCATATTTTCTAACCTTCATTGATGATTATTCTAGAAAGATAACTCTGTTTTGCCTTAAACATAAAAACGAAGTGCTGAAACACTTCGACTCGTATCTCGCTAGGGCTGAGAGAGAAACCGGACATAAGCTAAAGGTGCTAAGATCCGACAATGGACTCGAATATTGCAACCATGAATTTAAAACTAGGCTAGAGCAACTTGGCATCAAACACGAGCTAACGAACACTTACTCGCCACCTATGAACGGCGTTGCAGAAAGGGCTAATCGAGTGTTGTTGGACATAACCCGATCTTGTTTACACAGCGCCGAACTCCCTCAGAGATTCTGGGCAGAGGCAGTAAACACTGCAGCTTATATAAGAGAAACAAGTGCTACAATAGCGCCCTAGGAGATAAAGTACCCGATGAACTTTGGTCATCAAGAAAACCGAGTGTTCGCCACTTAAAAGCTTTCGGGTGCTTAGCATATAGCCATATCCCCACAGAAAGGCGAAAGAAACTGGACAATCGAGCAAATAGGTGCAATCTTGTTGGTTATTCTTCCCAGACTAAAGGCTATCGTCTTTGGTGTCCGGAAACTCAACACGTAATCCAGACGAAGCATGTCGAATTTGACGAATCCAAGATAGGACTGAAGTGGACTAAGGTTGAGGATGAACCTGAAAGATACAACCATATTTGGATAGAACCCGATAACCAGCTTGAAAGAGATATAGATCTAAAACCTGAAGCGAAAAGAGAACACAATGATGATACGAGTGATCAGGGTTTAGTGGGGGTAAACAACGATGACATTGTTCAAACTAGGCCTAAAAGAATTGTACGAAACCCTTATGGGCATGCTGGAAAGCCAAAGGTAGAACTACATTTCCTAGATATCATTGAACCCACAACTTTCGAACAAGCCATAAACAGCAAAGAGGCACCGTACTGGAGAAGGGCCATGAAGGATGAATTGAGAAGTCTTGAGGATAGAAACATGTGGACGTTGTCCGACCTACCACTTGGCAAGCGCCCAATAACAATATTCTGTGATAATAGAGCTACCATCGAGTTTTCTAAAAACAACATAGAAAACACATTGACATACGGTATCATTATATAAGAGAAAAGGTCAACAGCGGAGACATCCATGTGAATTACATCTCTACCAACGACAACCTGGCCGACATCTTCACCAAGGGCCTCAAAAAGACTGCACATCAGAATGCTTGTGCAGCTATGAATTGTCTGGATACTGGCATACTACCCGGCATATCCAAAGTGGGGGAATGAAGACGTTGGATAAGCCTACTTCCGCCGGGGAGGACTTACCACTACGTCACGACCAGCCAATCACCGAGCTGCCCAGAGGGCAGTCCATCCTCCCTCCCCCATTAGTCGAAATAAAGGAGCTTAACACTTGCCTGTTGTTCGCATCAACTACGCGTGCTTCTAATCTATCCATTTCGATCGGCAGATGTAGTGGGATAATTGACTACTTCCTTCCATTATTATATCATCTAGTCCAGCTTCAACTTATAGCCCAACACAAAGTATGGGTGCTATTCCCAGAAAATCGTGATCTATGTAATAACAGAAAACAAGACAAAATCATAAATAAAATATTTGGTCGCTTTTGCTTGGAGAAACAAAGAGGGGAACTCTTGGGTGATTTATCCTTGTCTCAATCCGATAGTCTGGATATAACTGGATGAATATAATGATGTTTGATCAAGGTCTCTTTTTGGTTTATATAAATTCTACATGGCCGCAGTCACTGTTCGTAGGAGATTAATAAAATTGCCGATTGTTGTGGTTTATTTAGATGAAGAAAGCGAAGACTAGAACGCGGCTGATTCACCACTAGCCTTTCAGTGAAACGCTAACCTTGATGTATGCACGAAGGAATGTGTGACCACTGGACCTGGAGGCTGTTGTTGGGTTCTATGCTGCCTGGAGTACAGGAGCTCCATCTATGATTTTTTTCTTCCTGTGGTGAATCTGTATAAGACTGGTGGTCTTAATAAAGCTGTGTGTGTGTGCTATTACAAAGTTTTACTACATTAATATGAATTATGAGGTTCCACAATTTTTTTGTTAAATATATAACCTGGATGTTTTATAGTCTCTTGGAGTTGGTGTTTCAATGGATGAGTTCAATTAGATAGGGTGTTAAGTCAAATTTGAAAAAGTGGTTGAGAGGTTTTAAAGGATAATTTGTATTTGATGAAAGCTAGAATATCCCTATTATGCCAGTAGGTGTGGTGAACTTGCCAGAAAGGTGATCTATCTACAAGAAAAAAATACCTAATCCAAATAATTTAATAGTGTGTGCCGTTTCAGTAACAGCATTGTTATCATCATCAGACAAAAGAATAAATGAGAAAAAATATCACAGCATGTTCTTAAAATATATTAGGTCTGTTTTTTTTTTCTCATTTATTCTTTTGTCTGATGATGGTAACAATGCTGTTACCGAAACATCACATACTATTAAATTATTTTGATTATGTTTTTTTTCTTGTAACTATAATCCAAATTGTGCTTTATCATGATCCATCTAGTTTGTCACAGGTTCCATGCCAGATTCTGCAAAGATCCCAGAGACCATAATCCACAACTGCTCTCCGTTATACAAGAACACTGTCACGGACTTTCTCGTAAGTCCTCGCTAGCTTCATTATGTTCTAATTAGTTGGAGGTTTGGAGGTTCAGGTAGTCTTTTGTTTCCTCACCCCTTGTTCAAATTCAGCATCGAAGAATTTTAATTAAAAAATAATAATTGCTTTAATGGAGATAGGAGACATAGACAACCCAGTTTTATTGACATCTTGTCAATACAGGGGGTAAAATTGCACAGTTCATGCTATATAAGTTATGATAATGAGTAATTTACAATAATGAGATTATAATCACAAGGTAATAAGACCAAATCCAAATAAATAAATAGTGTGTTACCGAAACGTCACACACTATTTATTTATTTGGATTTGGTCTTATTACCTTGTGTTTATAATCTATAATCCAAATTGTGCCTTATCAATAATGAGATTAGATTGTAAAATATATATATATATATATATATATAAGATAAAAGTTGATAATTATTTTTGTGTTTAAGTTAGATGAGATTAAAAAGTTCTTTATATGTATTATATTTATATCTTATTTAGGAGAGAAAAATGTAATAAAAGTAATTATATGTTAGAATAATATGTTTTTATTTTAGATAGAAAAAAAAAAAAAATTTGAAAAATAAAAAGAAAATTTAACAAGAAAAGAAGATTTAACAACGTAACGTCTTTTAGCATCGGCTTTTACCCGTCATTTAGACATACTCTTAAAATAAATAGGAATAAAGATGAGATTTATAATGATTATATATTTATTTTTTAGTAAAAGAGAGGAAAGAGATAAAGAAAGAACCATACACTTTTATTTCAAACAGGTAGAGAATTGAAAGGTTGTTAGTATTTTTTTTTTTTAGTTAATTAATAGTTTTTGTAATTTTTTTATATAATTTTTTTTTTTTCCTAAGAGTAAGAATAATATGAAATAATGTTTTTGCCTAGTTAAGGATAGATAAACATATTTTAAATCTTTGCCTATTAGAAATTATTTTTTGGAACCCTAATGGTAGACCAGGACATTACACAAAAGGAGATTTGGAAAATCTATTGGAGAGAGAAATCTGTGGTACCAGGGCTCTTCAGATGAAAATACCACAACCCATTTCACCCTTACTTCATTATGGATTGATTTCTCTTCGACCATTAAACTGTATAATCAAATTAATATTAGATATCATAGAAGGAGGCTGTTTACTTACTTATTCAAAGTGGCGTCTGCCGCTCCCTCGAGACAGCGCACATGTGTGGATGTAACATCTGTCTGTCAGGGACCCTCGACACTGTTCTAAAAGTAACCTTCCCTTTTCTAGGAAATCTTATTTTTAAAATTGTTAGAAGTTAGAAAAGCTGTCAGAAAAGAATCATTAGAAATTTTAAAGATTGTGAAAATATGTATTAAAATTTTGTTTTCATTGATATAAGTTACATTTTTATTAAAATTATAAATTAATTGAATAATAAAACATTTATTATGCTTCAAATTCATTTATATTTGTTTTCCAGTTCCCTCCCACAGTAACTGGAGATCAAATTGAATGAATTTAATGCTTTATAATCGTTATCATATAATTAATATATTTAAAGTCATAGGAAATATATTCAGTAATTCTATCATTTGTTTTAGTATAAGAGTAGAATATAAGTTGTTGGTTAGATTAATTGGAGAAGTTTGAAGTTTCAAATTTATAATTATATTTATTATTGCTTAGGTATTTGTGTATTGACAGCCTATTGTAAAACTTTACTGTTTTGTATTTAAAACCATTGTTTAAATACTCTTTATTAAGATTTTTAATGTCTTTAATAAAGTTTGTTTTAATGTTGTTGATTCTATAAAATCTTAAAAATTGACCAAAATATATGCCTTTGCAGCAATTTGATGATATGTTGGAATTGACATTACAGAATTTAATAATTTTAAAATTATAACAATTTCTTTTGTCATATGTTCCAATTGACTTGTTTGCAAGGTTTATATTTAAGTCTAAAAAGTTAACCTCCTTGTTATTAGTTATCTTTTCATTATTTTTAAGTTTCAAATATTTAGGGTATATTTTGTTTTTTTTTTTTTTTTTTTTTTTTTTGCTTATCCCTAGTACACGTGGTACAGGCCATGATAATCATGGTGGGTAGTTAGCGACTGCTTTTTTACTGTAAGCGCACCACATGTCTACACATGTGAAAAGCAGTTCGACTTTGCACTTACAAATGTGCCAGAGCCCCGTTTGGTTACTTGCACTCACTGGTGGGGTTGGACTTTTGCAAGAATCGGGGGGCCATTGGAGCAATTTTTTTTCTTTAAACAGAAAAAAAGTGTCCAATGCGGGGATCGAACCCGGGTCGTAGTGGTCGTAAACCAAACGGTTTAACCAGCCTTCCACCGACCCCCATTTATAGAGTGGACTTTAATACAAGAAAATAAGACCTAATCCAAATAATTTAATAGTGTGTGACGTTTTGGCAACAGCATTGTCAACATCATCAGTATTATAATCTATAATCTAAATTGTGCTTTATCATAGTGGACTTTAACTAAAGTATTAAGGAAACCCTCCATGTGCTAAGAGAATATGAATCATTATTTTCTACAATTTCTCTCACTGGCAATGGCTTATAAATTATAACTATGCAAATATCATTATTTCAATTTTTTTTTGTATAATCTTTATTTTATCTCTGGACAAACTGTAACAAGTCAAGCAGTTCAGCAGAAAAGCTGAGGAGAATATCATTTAAAAATAGAATAGAAGATGAACTAGAAGACACCCAGGGGGTTGTTATGTCTTTCCACCAAGACCTTATATATATAATTACCTATTTATTTGTCGCTATTTTCCTCCCTTTCTTGGACTCTGTGGTATGCAAGATGAAAAGTTGTAGTAAAAGGCTTTTGTTGTATTGAACTTTCAACCATCTACTAAGACCAGCTGAATGCTAACAGGTAAAGTCCTACCTTTGTGTACCTCACATGTTCCATCAACAAGAAATGAACCCAATCACTACATATAAATTCTACTCAAGGTAATAAGACCAAATCCATACAAATAAACAGTGTGCGACGTTTCGATAACAGCGTTGTTACCGAAACGTCACACACTATATATTTATTTGGATTTGGTCTTATTACCTTGTATTTAAACTCCGCCTTTGCTGGTCCCAAGCCCGAATGAAAAAGGAGGAGGGGGAGCAGTAACAAGCTCGCTAAAAAACCTGGGTTCAGCTGGCCCGGCTGATAGTACCTTGTAAGGGCTCCTAATCTAGGAATACAGGATGAGCAGCGTTTGTACTCCATGTTAGGAGCGGCTGCACATGGCATCTGTTCCTCATGTCAGAGGCGGCCATTTCTTTTGGAGCTAAGTCGGCCTGCCACCGAGTAGTGCTCCCAGTCTTAATGACAAAGGCAGACGCATTCTACTCCACCCAGTCATGATGGTTGTCAAATACCATCAAGGGTCACAACTTAATACCCTAATGATTGAGTGGAGATAAGAAAGAAGAAGAAGACCTTGTGTTTATAATTTAAATTGTGCCTTATCATATAAATTCTACTCTTCTCACCAGACCCATAACTATCACATCATCAAACCTAGAGAAGAGTGGAGACTTAAGGACCATCACCACTTTAAACCAAAGAAGAACCAGGGGGGTGTACTTAGGGGGGTGTATATTTTGTAAATGACATTATTGAATTGTGGGTTATTCAAGATAATGATGTCATCTACATAGCGGAACATATGCCAATTTACATCATTCTGTAGGAAGAACTCTCTTTCATACCAAAAAAGTAATAAGTTTGCTAGTAGTGGACTGGATGAAGTTCCCATTGGAACACCTTTAGATTGAATGTATATTTTGTTTTTAAAATTAATATAATTAAAGTTTAAGAAGGTTTCAAGTAATGTTTTTGCTGTTTTGTTATCTAATTTAAATGTTTTGTATTTGTTGTGAATAATTTGAATATGGAATGTTTTATCATTAATGAATTCATTTATTAAGCTGTGTATTTTATTATTAAGGTCTTCTAAACGTATGTTAGAGTAAAGATCTTCAAAATCAAATGTATGAACTGTATTGATCTTTTGTAGGTTATTTGTTAGGAAGTTAATGATTTTTTTATTAGAATCTATGAATTTATAATTATGTTTGTTAGTTATTTTATTTATTATGAATTGAAGTGTTGAAGCTAGTCTTAAATCTATGTTTTTTATGACTGAGTTTATTCCTGATGTGATTGTTCTAAATGAGATTGGTGTTTTATGTAATTTAGGAATAATATAAAATTTCGGTATGTTTGTGTTTTTGTTGTAATTAATGATTTTTAGTGTGTTTTCTACATTTTTAATATCTTTTTTGATTTTAGTTTCAGTTGTTTTTATGAAAGTGTATTTACTGTTGTTATTAATTTCATTTTTTAGAAGGTCATGATATAAGTTTTTACATATAATAGATAAATTATTTGAACATTTATCTATTGGACATATGATAAAATCTTTTTGTAAGTTTTCAAAATTGTCTTTTAAGGAATTAATTTCCGATTCATTAGGGATTGTGTATTTTAGTGTGTTGTTATAATAGTTTTTTATTTCTTTACTTAATTTATATTTCCATTCTAGGAAAGTAAATTCAGGAATTCTGTGTTTTATACTAGAAAAATTAAACAAAATAATAACCAAATTAACAATATTATTAAATTCAATAACAAATTATTTGATCATTTCAAATTTAATGATATATTTAATGACCAATCTATTAACAGTTTATTTCCTATAAAAGGTTTAAATTTTAAAACTACCTGGAAATATAACAAGAATATTGGCAGTATATTATGCAATTATAACCCGTTTATTAATAATCTAACAAATTTTAAAAAATCTAAATGTAATTGCCACAATGTTCTAGATAAATATAAATTCACAGGACATATTTTAACTAGCGATTATACTTTTTTGGAACCAAAACTCCAAAACATTTTAAACAGAGGATATAAATATATACCTCAGATCAAACACAATTTCAATAATACAATTAAATCTATATTAAAAGACATCGATATATTCATTAATAAAACTAGTATAAAACACAGAATTCCTGAATTTACTTTCCTAGAATGGAAATATAAATTAAGTAAAGAAATAAAAAACTATTATAACAACACACTAAAATACACAATCCCTAATGAATCGGAAATTAATTCCTTAAAAGACAATTTTGAAAACTTACAAAAAGATTTTATCATATGTCCAATAGATAAATGTTCAAATAATTTATCTATTATATGTAAAAACTTATATCATGACCTTCTAAAAAATGAAATTAATAACAACAGTAAATACACTTTCATAAAAACAACTGAAACTAAAATCAAAAAAGATATTAAAAATGTAGAAAACACACTAAAAATCATTAATTACAACAAAAACACAAACATACCGAAATTTTATATTATTCCTAAATTACATAAAACACCAATCTCATTTAGAACAATCACATCAGGAATAAACTCAGTCATAAAAAACATAGATTTAAGACTAGCTTCAACACTTCAATTCATAATAAATAAAATAACTAACAAACATAATTATAAATTCATAGATTCTAATAAAAAAATCATTAACTTCCTAACAAATAACCTACAAAAGATCAATACAGTTCATACATTTGATTTTGAAGATCTTTACTCTAACATACGTTTAGAAGACCTTAATAATAAAATACACAGCTTAATAAATGAATTCATTAATGATAAAACATTCCATATTCAAATTATTCACAACAAATACAAAACATTTAAATTAGATAACAAAACAGCAAAAACATTACTTGAAACCTTCTTAAACTTTAATTATATTAATTTTAAAAACAAAATATACATTCAATCTAAAGGTGTTCCAATGGGAACTTCATCCAGTCCACTACTAGCAAACTTATTACTTTTTTGGTATGAAAGAGAGTTCTTCCTACAGAATGATGTAAATTGGCATATGTTCCGCTATGTAGATGACATCATTATCTTGAATAACCCACAATTCAATAATGTCATTTACAAAATATACCCTAAATATTTGAAACTTAAAAATAATGAAAAGATAACTAATAACAAGGAGGTTAACTTTTTAGACTTAAATATAAACCTTGCAAACAAGTCAATTGGAACATATGACAAAAGAAATTGTTATAATTTTAAAATTATTAAATTCTGTAATGTCAATTCCAACATATCATCAAATTGCTGCAAAGGCATATATTTTGGTCAATTTTTAAGATTTTATAGAATCAACAACATTAAAACAAACTTTATTAAAGACATTAAAAATCTTAATAAAGAGTATTTAAACAATGGTTTTAAATACAAAACAGTAAAGTTTTACAATAGGCTGTCAATACACAAATACCTAAGCAATAATAAATATAATTATAAATTTGAAACTTCAAACTTCTCCAATTAATCTAACCAACAACTTATATTCTACTCTTATACTAAAACAAATGATAGAATTACTGAATATATTTCCTATGACTTTAAATATATTAATTATATGATAACGATTATAAAGCATTAAATTCATTCAATTTGATCTCCAGTTACTGTGGGAGGGAACTGGAAAACAAATATAAATGAATTTGAAGCATAATAAATGTTTTATTATTCAATTAATTTATAATTTTAATAAAAATGTAACTTATATCAATGAAAACAAAATTTTAATACATATTTTCACAATCTTTAAAATTTCTAATGATTCTTTTCTGACAGCTTTTCTAACTTCTAACAATTTTAAAAATAAGATTTCCTAGAAAAGGGAAGGTTACTTTTAGAACAGTGTCGAGGGTCCCTGACAGACAGATGTTACATCCACACATGTGCGCTGTCTCGAGGGAGCGGCAGACGCCACTTTGAATAAGTAAGTAAACAGCCTCCTTCTATGATATCTAATATTAATTTGATTATACAGTTTAATGGTCGAAGAGAAATCAATCCATAATGAAGTAAGGGTGAAATGGGTTGTGGTATTTTCATCTGAAGAGCCCTGGTACCACAGATTTCTCTCTCCAATAGATTTTCCAAATCTCCTTTTGTGTAATGTCCTGGTCTACCATTAGGGTTCCAAAAAATAATTTCTAATAGGCAAAGATTTAAAATATGTTTATCTATCCTTAACTAGGCAAAAACATTATTTCATATTATTCTTACTCTTAGGAAAAAAAAAAAATTATATAAAAAAATTACAAAAACTATTAATTAACTAAAAAAAAAAAATACTAACAACCTTTCAATTCTCTACCTGTTTGAAATAAAAGTGTATGGTTCTTTCTTTATCTCTTTCCTCTCTTTTACTAAAAAATAAATATATAATCATTATAAATCTCTTCTTTATTCCTATTTATTTTAAGAGTATGTCTAAATGACGGGTAAAAGCCGATGCTAAAAGACGTTACGTTGTTAAATCTTCTTTTCTTGTTAAATTTTCTTTTTATTTTTCAAATTTTTTTTTTTTTTTCTATCTAAAATAAAAACATATTATTCTAACATATAATTACTTTTATTACATTTTTCTCTCCTAAATAAGATATAAATATAATACATATAAAGAACTTTTTAATCTCATCTAACTTAAACACAAAAATAATTATCAACTTTTATCTTATATAATTAATTTAGATTTAGCTTGCTAATCTAATAGAATTTCCTTTTTATATATAAATATTACTATTATTAAAAGTTTTAAATATAGTTATATCAATATATAAATCCATCTTAACTCACTCTATAATATCAACTTAATTTAAATTATATTTAAGATTTAAAATTTTATTTGATAAACTTTATTATTTACATTTCATATATATATATATATATATATATATATATATATATATATACAGTAAAACCCCTCTAAAGTGAACCCCAATGGGACAGACCTTTTGATTCACTATAGCCACGGTTTGGCCTTTTTTTAAACTTTTCTAAATTTTTAGACTGTATAATTAAAAACAGCCATACAAACAAAGGCAGCCACTTAATAATGGTCACTTTGTTTTAATTACCTAAATTGACCTATTTCTTTAGAATTTCAAAAGAAGTCATTTGTTAATAGGTTCTTCTTATCATTAGCATACATGTTTATCTTTCAAAATTATATATCACTAGCCGAATGACCCTGGCAACGCCCGGGTTTTACTCGATTAAATGTTTTTATTCAAATACTATTCGTTACAATTATAAATTGGCACCATGGATGTCACTTTTGTGAAACGTCCCGCTCCAAACTTTGTGTGTTTTTAAAATATAAAAATAAAAATGTAAATTTTCACAATGATATTTGAAAATTATATTATTTTGATTTTCAAATACTATTCGTTACAATTATAAATTGGTGCCGTGGATGTCACTCTTGTGAAACGTCCCACTCCAAACTTTGTGTCTGAGAAGCGATATTTTTATAGAAAGATGATCTGGCTTTTGTTTTCTGCTCAAATGAATGTTTTTCTGTTAGAATTTTGTTCCTGCGTACAAAAAAAATGAACTGGTTTCACCCGTGGTCTCTGCTTTTTGGAATTTTTCCAGATATAATTTTGTATCTGATAATCAAACATGATACAGCAATATTGTCATCATCATTTTCTGACTAAAAAACAACTTTTAATGCCCAGAACCTGTCAATTTCAATTTTTATTGGCTAAATATCCGACAAATATCTTTTCCAGATTTTTTCTATGTCCTGTTAAAACACGTTTTACATGTACATTAGGTCAGCTGATATTACCTCCCATCTTCACCGCTAGAGGCACTGCTTGCGAGCGAAAAGGCAAATTTGCAACGCAATTTGCAAATAACTCGAAGAATATTCGGGATAGAGACCTGAAATTTCCACTATAAGTTTTTCCAGATTCTACTCTATATACTGTTAAAATTTCAGTCAGATTAGTTACGTATTGTGGACGTGTATAGCCGACATAGATACACACATACATACATACATACATACATACATACTCGGCCGTGCGGCCGCATCTCGCGCGCGCTCCGAGTTGTTCGCCTTTCGCTGCTCTTCTGAGAATCTAAGTCAAAATCTAATTTCATATTCTTACTCTCCATCATCAGCTCTTCATTCCTGCATATCGTTTCCCACCCATAGTCATTTTTCGAGTTTTTGCTCATTGCTAATCAGCATATTTGCCAAGTTTCAAGTTGAAACTTGGCAACCATGTCATCGTCATCATCTGTCGCCTCATTGGTCGCTCATATCCCATCTGTGACATCATCACTTTCGCACATCGCAAAGCAAAAATTTGCATCTCCACCGACAACCGATAATCTATTGGAAAATTTGCAAAGGCAAAAAATACAATTTTCATCTGAAGAAAAAAAGAAATTCGACGAAAGAAGAAGATCTACCTACGAAAAGAGAAGTAAGGAAATAAAGGCAACGATCCAATTTGAAGTCCTTTCCGAAGCATCCGCCGAGGAACATCTGATCGGCATCGGCCAAGTAATTGGATTTGAAAACATCAACTCTGTGGGGAAAATTAATGGTCAGGCCATTGTCTCTGTAGCAGACCAGAAACAGGCCGAAGCCCTCCTGAACAATGGATTTAAAGTCAGAGACAGAGTTGTTTACCCATCCCCACTTTTCAGACCATCCCGCAAATACATCCTGTCGGGCGTCCTTGCCTTCATTCAAGACCAGGAAATAGAGGAGACTCTGGCTCCTTATGGCCAAGTTCTGAGCATCCGCCCGCTCCCATTTCCTACCGACAATCCCTTGCTGAAACACCTCTCTTCGCTTAGAAGAGAAATCGTCTTTAAAAATAAAGAAAAAACGCCGATGCCGGCTGTGATCTCTATCACCCATATGGAGAGACAATTTAAGGTCTTCATCGGAGAGGATGTGGTGTGCACCGCGTGCAGAAGGCATGGACACACGAACACCAAATGCCCGTTCGACCCGGCGATAAGAGCGAAAATCACGAGGACCTTCGCCGAGGCCCTGAGCACCACACCGCTGCCAGAGAGCATTGAACAGGAGCCAATTGCAGAGAAACAGCCTGCCCAGGAAACGAGGGACCCTCCTGCAAAAAAAAAGACCCTTCACGACTACAGAAAGTGAGATTAACGGGCACAAAATAGAAGGCCAAGATAAAAGATCCAAAACGAATGATCCTCTCGAACAGCCCCGTGACTTGGTAAATCCAAAAGAAAACCTCATGCAAGTACTACAAATAGAGAATGAGACCCTCAACACAGAGCACCTCATGGCGGACTTGCCAGAAGCTGAGAAACCTCTAAACGTAGAAATATCTGAAGATAATGAGTCGTTGGCCGGTCTGTCAGACTGCTCGATAACCTCTTCCCAGCATGAAAGGGAATTACACGAGTGTGACCGGAAGACAAATCCTCAGCTTGAGAAAGCGATCTCTACCATTTTCAAGTGAACTGGTCACGCCAGAAAAATAAAAATTAAAGAGCAAATAGAAAAATATCCCGACCTCCTGCACGATGTCACCTGCCACCTGGAAGACCTTTTAGAAAAAAGAAAAACCAACATGAATATGAGAAGCGATGACAGGAAAAAACTCAACAAGGACATTCAGAGGACGAAAATAATTTTGAAAACAATGAATGAAGATTGAAATGCTTTTTTACCTTTTTAACTGTCTCTCTCTTTTACTTCGTCTTTTTTTATCTCTTAATTTTTACTTTCTCTCTTATCTTCTCGCTCTCGTGTTTATTGTAAATACATTCCTTTTAAAATTAACGCAAATTTTTACTCTTTTACTCTCTTTATGCTATTATTTTACTGTTTTATCTATTTTATCTCTCTTTTTATTCTTTCATTTATAGGATGTTGGACTCTTGTGAGCCTTCCTGCGACGCTGTAAATTTTGAGTTTCTAAGAATTTTATCGTTGAACGCCCGTGGAATCGCGAACAAGCAAAGACAAGAATTTTTAAAAGATTGGATGACGATAAACGAAGCAGAAATATACGCAATTCAAGAAACGAATATTCAAACTTTCAATACGCTACAAGACTTAACAGCTTTTGACATCTATGTAAATGAACCTATTTCTCGCGGCGGCGGACAACTATTTTTAATACATCGCTCGATTTTTAGCGCAAATTTTGAAATACTAAAGAACGGGAAAATATGTGCCATACAGATTTTAATGAACAGGAAAATCGTCCTTTTTATTAATGTACACCTCTCTCACGATCCCGATGAAGCTTTTAACGATTTACACCAAATACAAAACTACTTGAACGCTTACCCGAAAGATACCATGAAGTTTATATTGGGAGACTTTAACATTCGCGACAAACCGGGCAAGACGGACTCTCGCCGAAAGTTCAACTTACTTTCGGATTTTAATAAAAAAAACAATCTTATCGATATTTTTAAACATGTTAATCCTGGACTTAACGGTTTTACGCATGAAGCTCTCATCCATAACTCGCCTTTTAGAACCAGAATCGATTATATACATTGCTCGACAAGTCTTACACCCAATCTTATTGAATGCGAAACCATTGCCTACAACCTATCTGACCACAACGCCATTATCACGCGATTACGAACAAGGAACACGCAATTTTTTAAAAAAGGAACATCGACTCGAAAATTTTTCACTCTCATATCTTCAAAGAAATATTTTTATTCGAACACGAGAGTTTTATTACGGACTTTAATTACATTGGCCCGAAGGCACATTGGAGATGCATGAAAAAACTAATTTTAGAAACCGTGGAGGTTTGTCAAAAATACACTTTTATGAAACTTAGACGCCTCAAACCCGCAATTACTTCAATCTACAATGACAACAATGAATTCCTCAACAACAACGACGCTATCCTAAACCATGTTTTCACTTTTTATCAAAATAAAACGAAGGCAGATGATTCTATTATTTTAGAAGACATCAGAAATTATGTAAATATTATTCCGCGCCTCGATATCGAATTTCATTTCAACGAAGAACATTTTATAACGAAAAACGACATTTTAAACGCGATTAAGCTCTTACCAAATAGAAAGATGGCCGGCGATGATGGCATCCCCGCCGAATTCCATAAAGATTTTTGTGACATCGCCGCCGACTCTTTACTCAAAATATTTTATGAAGCGCAAGTAGAAAACTCCCTACCTGACCACATGAGCGCTGGTAAAATGTTTCTACTACCGAAAACTCCTAATACGCGAACTTTGAACGATTGGCGCCCGATCACCTCTATGAACATGGATTATAAGATTCTATTGAAAATTTTACTCACAAAAATCAAGCCCTACTCCGCGCGCATGATACCAGCAGAACAGAAGTACGCCATCCCCGGCCGTTCCATATTCGATATTATCCCTGAAATTGAGAAAAATATTTACAAATCGAATTTATTTAAGACGCCCCTCGCAATCGTAACAATCGATTTACAAAAAGCTTTCGATTCGATTAACAGACCATTTGTTATCGCTACGCTTGAAAGACTCAATATCCCCGATATTTTCCTGAAATGGATTAAAATCGTCTTTAGCGGAAATAAAATAAAAATCGACATGAACGGCGAATGATCTCCTGAACTCGACATAAACAGAGGCATGCGTCTGGGCTGTGGCTTGTCCGCGCTGCTTTTTTCATTCGCCACGACGTCTCTCATACATCATCTTCGTCGAAACCTCAGCTCTACGTCCGAGATATATGCATATGCCGACGATTTTATCTTATTTTTAAAAGACGAAACTGATTTTAAGCGGATTTATAACTGTTTTAAATATTTCGAGAAAACATCCGGCATCGCTATGAATTTTAAAAAGAGTAAGGGGTTGTGGTGTGGCAATTGGAGCGGCAGGACCGATAGGCCAGAAGATATAGAAATGCGGAATGACACAATTGATATCCTCGGTATACACTTCGAAAACTCCAAAACGCCCCTCAAAACGCAAACTGAAAATCTTCGTTCCTATTTCCGCCATTCAGCCCTAATTGCAAAACAAAACATTTTAACGCTCCCCCTCCACCTCAAGACGCGATTTTTAAATGCGAACTTTATACCAAAATTTACCTACATGATAAACGCCATCTTACCAAGCGATTCTATATTAAACGTACTACAAAAGGACTTGGATGACGCGCTCTATAATGAAACAACTTGGACGACCTCGACAATGAATTGCCTGCCCGCCGAGAGGGGTGGCCTCGGCCTGCTGCATTTGGCTACTCAGCGCGACCTCTTTATTCTAAAACATATACAAAGGTCTATTAACGGGGAAAAAAACGAAAACGATTATCTTTTTATAAACAAAAATTCGACAAACTACTACAATCTGTTTAACTACGATTTACACAGTTTTCTATCGCCACGACGAAAACAGACTCTATCAAGCTGGAAAAACATCGCGCCAAACTTTCATATCGATTTTAAACGCCTCTCGAAAAACGACTTCTTACACATCGTGCTTTTAAAATGCCGCCATTTACATGGCCTTTATATGCAAAATCCTGCCGTCTTCAATGTTCGAGGCCTGAGGCGTTTGAAATACTTTTTGAATTTAAACGGTGATATACGAGATATCAATAATTTTTTCTCCCACGCCACGCGAAACATTCTGAACGATTTTCAAAGAATCACTACGTTCTATAATGAAACGAAAATTATGAATTTTAAATCAAGCAACCATTCTTCCTGCGTGCATCTTCCCATCGTCTACGAATCACGCCTTTTCTCACGTCTAAAAAGCAACGCACTACGAAATATAATTTTATCAACCTATTTTAACCTTAAACGCGCAGAAGAGAAAGTTGAAAGGTGGAACTTCAACACTGCACCAGCCTGGCATAAAAGGCGTAGCATCTACGACGATATCGCCTGGAGGTTGAAATTAAGAGCCCTGCCACACCCGACCAGGAATGGAAGGCCCTCCTGCACTGCGTGCGGAGGATCTCCTGACATACGACATCGGTACCTAGAGTGCGAATTTACCAAGAAGAAAATAAAAGAGGCTATAGAAGAATGTCAGATTATCGACCGTTTATACATATTCAGCCCAGCCAACTTCATCCTAGAACGCGAAAATCCAGAAATACGTCGAATTTTAAACAAGAAGAAATACGAAATTTACAAATTTTTTATTGAGCAGGATTTTAATTGTACCCCCTCCCCCACTAACAATTGAAATGTAACGACGTTTTATATGACTGAATAAAAATTGCTTTTGTTGTTTACATACATACATACATACTCAGCCGTGCGGCCACGCGTCGCGCGAGCTCCTCATTCTTTCGCCTCTCACCCTGTCTAACGTCAGTTTTATTGATTTAAAACTATACCATCTTACTCACCTTGATTCAAGCTTCATTCTGATATATCATTTATTGATTTTCATCAAATTTGAAATTTTCTTATTCTTTGATTTTCATAGAATCGCAAAGCTACAAGTTGTAGTTTTGAAACATCGTCATGGCAATGGCCAAGGTTGGCGTTGCGTCATCACCATCTGCGAGCTCATTGGCTGACATGACCATCAATCATTCATTCATCTCTAATGTCACGAATGCAAATTCGCCTACTTCACACATCAAATAAAGAAAATAAATCGACAAATATGCAAATTAAGAAAAGACAATTCTCTAAGGAAGAAAAAACTAAAATTGACCAACAAAGAAAATTGACCTATGAGAAACTTAGTAAATCCATCAAATCAACAATTAAATTTACTGCGATACAAGAAAAAAGCGCAGAAGAACACCTTACTTCCATCGCCGAATTGGTTGGACCTGAAAACATCCATTCTGTCGGAAAATTAGATGGCCAGGCTGTGGTTTCCCTGGCAACCAACGACCACGCATCACAACTGATAACCAACGGGTTCAAGGTGGGAGACACCACAATCTACCTCACGCCACTCTTCACAGTGGCAAGAAAATATATCCTGTCGGGGGTGATGGCCTTCATCCAAGACCAGGACATTATCAAGGCCCTCGAGCCTTATGGAAGGACCTTGTCCATTAGACCAATCCCATTCCCAACCGAAAATCCCCTCTTCAAACATCTTTCTTCTTTGCGAAGAGAGATTACCTTCAATTTAAAAGAAAACCGAACAATGCCAGCAATAATCGTAATAAATTACATGGAAAATCCTTTCAGAATCTTCATTGGTGAAGACGTCATCTGCTCCAGCTGCAGAAGACACGGCCACACTGAGAAGAAATGCCCCTTTGACCCTGCGATTGCAGCCAAAGTCTCTAGGACCTTTTCAGAAGCCCTCAACCAGACAGTCCCTCTACCAATTCCGAAGCCCATCCCCCAACTCGATTTGGCGTCAACGACTGAACCAGAGCCGCAGGAACCCAAGGACTCCCAAATAAAGAAGAGGACTCTCGAGGCCTCATTGAATGAGGATAGAAGCCCGAATGTGGAAAGTTTAAGTGGCAAAAGACCTAAGTCATCATCTACGAGCCAGGACGAAGAACTTGAAGAATACCAAAGGTGTAACTATCAAGGCCTAGGCCTCACCACTGTAGAGCGTCCCAGAGAGGAGCCGGCTCCGGCTGGAGCAGCCTCTCCACTTCAACGGCGTGTCTGCATGAGTCATGAAGACCGTGAAAATTGGCTCAAAGACCTATTCAAGGAACTTAACTCTGAAACCATCTTGGATCCCATACTGCAGTGGGCCCACGTCGATTTTATCATTCTTTCGATCCTGTGGCCTGTCGACAGGAAGAATTTTCTCGACGCATTGCCAGAACACAGGACTATACTTGCGGACTTCCTGGGAACTGTCCTTGAGCGTGCTCAAGGCGGCGATCGGGCAACTCTTGATAAACTGACCGACTACAAGAAAGCTCTGATGTGATCAAGACGTCCCCTCGGAGAGGGCTCCGCCGGTTGTGTACCCATCCTATTCTCTCTTATGATTGTATTTTTTATCAGTCGTTAATAAAATTCTTTATATTTTACATACATACATACATACATACATACATACACTGACTTTTATATATATAGGGATTATATATCATTATTATATCATAATTATATCTTTCAAAAACACCATTATTAAAGCAGCCGAAGTTTCAATACCAAGAGGTAATATTAAGAAATGGATTCCAAATTATACACACCAGGCAAAAGATATTCAAACACTTATAACTAAAAGAAATGAACTACAAAAAAAGTGCACCCCAAACCAAACAAATTGTAAAACTGAACTGAACAATGTGAATGCAAAAATAAAAAGATTATACCTAAATATGAAAAGGGAAAAATGGAAACAAACTTGTGAAAACCTGAACCCAAGAAACCCAAATACAAAACTTTGCATTTGGCAAAACAAATTGACAGAGCCCAGCCACAAACTGAAAACACAAATATGATTAAGAATACAGATGGTACCCCAGCAACTAATGACAAAAATGATACTAATCTTTTAGGTAATTCATATCAAATAAATAGTAAAATCTAATTTGAAATAAAAGATAAGAAAGTTGAAAAAAAGGCCCGAAAGATTATCCATGACTAAAAAGTCACTAGTACTCATAATATTTTCCATGAAAATATCAATATGAAAGAGCTAGATTATGCATTAGAAAACACTGACCTGAACAAGACTCCTGGGCCAAATGGAATCCATGGCCAAATTATATCAAACTTGGGCAAAAATGGCAAAGACTTCTTGATATTTTCAATAACTCCTGGAAAACTGGAAAATTGCCTCAAGACTGGAAAACTGCAACAATAATTCCTATTAAAAAACTTGACAAATCTGCTGATGACCCAAAAAACTACCGACCTATCTCCCTCACAAGTATTTGCTGCAAATTATACTCAGACGACTCACCTACCACCTCGACACAAGAAATCTCTTACCAGAAGAACAATATGGATTTAGGAAAGGACATGGGACAATAGACCAACTCTTATTTTTCACACAAAAGGTAAAAGATGCACAAAACAGAAAACCAACTAACCACACAATTGCTGCTTTTTTAGACCTTACACAAGCTTTTGATAAGGTTTGGAAAAACAAGTTAATTACAAAATTATACAAACATTTCAAAATTGATGGAAAAGCTATCACTTGGATAAATGATTTCCTTAAAAATAGCTACATCAGGGTCAAATATAATGGCACTCTATCTAAAACCTTCAAATTGTACCAAGGATTACCACAAGAATCAGTCCTTAGCCCAACTCTCTTCACCCTATTTATTGCAGGCATAGAAGAAAAAATTTCACATAAAACCAATATTGTACTTTTCTCTGATGACATTATTCTATGGAGCAGCAATACTAACTAGAAAAAAGCTGAAAGAGATTTGAACAAGACTCTTTTCCACCTAGAAAAATTTGCTAATAAACATAAATTAGAATTTAACCCCCAAAAATCTGAAACCTGTCTTTTTACTACCGATAAGATACTATACAAAATAAGACCAAAAATTATTCTGAAAGAACAACGATTGCAATATAATAAACATCCTAAATATCTCGGCTACACCCTGGATCCAGAAATTAACTCCAGTAAACATATTGAAGAAGTTATTAGAAAAGGAAGAGACCGACTAAAAATCCTGAAATATATTTCAGGAAGAGAGTGGGGAGCCGATGCAACCACACTAAAATTAACTTACACATCTCTAATTAGACCTATCCTGGAATATGGATATCAAATCTATGGTACAGCATCTGAAACAAATCTAAAATCACTGGAAAGGATACAACTAAGTGCAGCTAGAATTATTACAGGTCTTCAAAACACCTGCCCTAATGATATTGTACTTTACGAGGCAGACATTATGCCCTTAAAGGATAGAAGAAGCTACAATCTGCCAAAATATATAAACAAAATCAAAAGTTATGGAAACAAACACAGAACTTCCAATTACATACTTAATTGGGAATCCAATATAAGACTCAAAAAAGAAGGCCCTCTCCACCAGGCCAAAAGAAATGGATTTTTAAAATATAAAGTGGAAAAAAATTATTTATCAGAAAAAATTTCTCCATGCAAACCACTACAAAATGTTATTTTTAATGCCACTTTAAATGAACCCACCAACAAACAATACCAAAATCCAGAATACTTAAAACAATTATCATTAGAAATAATCGATATAACATTCCTAAAAATGCAAAAACTATCTATACCAATGCTAGCAGAGATGAGCTAGGACACACTGGCAGTGGCTGTCTCATCAAAACCACAAATGGCATTGAGAAAATGAACAGAATAAACCCAGATTTTTGCTCATTCTTCAGATCAGAACTTATAGCCATCTATGAAGCCTTAAAATCCATCAGAAATACTAATTATCAAGATATCTGGATTCTTACTGTTAGGTGCTAAGAATTTCCTATCCTACAATCGAGCAGAGTAAACACCAACACCTCTAAGAAAATTAACACTTTTAATTTCCTTTCATAACTAACTAATTTACATCATTTAAAACCAAATATATACATGTAAAGTCATCCGGTCATCTGGTCAAAATATAAATATATAAATATATTAATCTATGAAAAAACAACTTATAAAAATGCCAACAATGCCCCCCATTTTAAAGTTGTTTTCATATGCTCATCGGAGGCCTAGAGTGGTCAAGATCCTGGTTAGGTTTTTGTTTAACACCATTTGGCAAGTCAACATCCCATACTCTGTGCTCCTGAAGTGATGCCATTTCACATTCTATAGATTTCAGCTGATCTTTTGCTTTGGGCATATTAAGCGCTTCCTCGTATGATGATGGTATTTCATCTCGATGGCTCTTATGTTCAATTATCCCATGGTGGAAGGCTGATCTGCAATACTCCTTCTGCCTAGCCACAATTCTTGAAGATATTCTTGGGATTATAGTTTCATTCTGGCCTTCCTCGTCTTCCCTCCTCAGTGCTTCGTCTTCATAAGCCTGCTCTCCATCCTCTCTTCATTCCATGTTATTCAGATTTTTCTCTACCGATATTGTTTCTTCATCAGTCCCTGAATATTCCCTTGGGATCGCAGCTTCCTTTTGGCCTTCCTCTTCGTCTTCCTTCTTTAGTTCGTCTTTCTGATTCCTTTTCACTAATTTCGTCTCTTCCCCATTTACAGATTCATAGTCTTCTTCAAAATTATTATGTAAAACCTGGAAAAAATCAGTTTCAGTTTAAATTTGTTTGTCGATTTTCTTAGTTGGGAAAACATCTTCTCTAAATCTGACATTTCTGGTTACGAAGACCTTATTGTTTCTGATATCCCAAACCTTGTATCCTTTGACTCCTTCCGGATAACCAATTAAAACACATTCTCGGCTTCTTGAATCAAATTTGGATCGACGCTGGTCGTTGTATGCCCAGGTCTGACAGCCGAAAACTCGGATATGCTCAATCCTCACTGGCCGTTCGGTCCACATTTCTTCTGGTATTTTGTTACCTATTGCCTTGCTAGAACATTTGTTTCTTAAGTAACAAGCTGTATTTACGGCATCTGCCCAGAACGATTTGGGAATCCCTGATTCAAGTAAAATGCATCTGGCTGTGTTTAGCAATGTCTGATTCATTCTTTCCGCAGTTCCATTTTGCTGAGGTGTTCTTGGAACTGTAAGCTGTCACTTGATGCCACCTTCATTAAGGAATTTATTAAATTCGTGGTTAACATATTCCGTACCATTATCACTTCTTAGTACTTTGATTTTTCTGCTGTGGTAATTCTCAACACTGTTCTTATATTCCTTAAATCTTTCAAGTACCTCTGATTTAGGCCTCATAAAATATACTGTAGTGTAATGAGTGAAATCATCTATGAACGTCACAAAATAATTGTTCCCTCCCTTCGACATTGAGCTAATGGGACCCACTACATCCGAATGGATGAGTTCCAAAGGTGATGAAGTCTTCTTACTTTCGACAGGTTTGGAAGGAAATGGGAGTCTTCGCATTTTACCTTCAAGGCATACTTCGCACTCAGCTGTGTCACTCACATTTTGGAGATCCCTTTTGTAAATGTGTCCTAGCCTTCTGTGCCAGATATCTGAATTTGGTGACTTCACTTTTGCTATCTTAAGTTCTTCAACTGTATAGATCCTTCCTCTTCTATTAGATTTCAAAATTAATTCACCATCACTTCCAAAAACAGAGGCCTTGCCATTCTGGAATAAAACCTTGTTTCCTCTTTCCTCAATCCTTCCAACAGACAAAATATTTCCGTCTAATTCAGGAACGTATAATACGTTTTCCAAGAACAAGGTCTCACCTCCATATTCGTGACCGAGTTTGATGGTTACATCACCCATCTCTGATACTTTTATTTTCTCATTGTTTGCCATTTCAACAGAAGTTGAAATACTTTTTGTATTCGTCATTTTCAGTCTGTTCGACGTCATGTGTTCAGTAGCTCCACTGTCCAGAAACCAGATATTCTGCGAGTTATTGTTTTTAAAGTTATTTGCCAATAGGACTTTATGAGTAAGGTCTAACATACTTTGTTTCAGCATACCTTCGCTAATTCTCCTTGATGAGTTGGCAAATCTGCAATTCCTAGCCATGTGTCCTAATTTGCCACAATTGAAACATCTTACCCGCCTGGAATAATTATAATTTTCTTTTTTCCCTTCCGTCCACGTATTATGATAATTCCTTGGTTGATCATATTCAAATTTATTTCGCTCCTGACATGGTGATTTGCATGTATCCTCTTTTCTTCTTACCGCAAAAGCGCTATTAGGATCTTCTTGAGGAAATTGACGCTGTTTCTGTCGTTTTCTTCTAAAAGTAATTTGGATTTAACCACACTAGTAGATAGCTTCTCCTCTTGCTGTTCTAAACTGAGAATTAGCGGCTCATAGCTCTTTGGCAATCCCAATAGCATAATTAACGCCAATTCGCCATCCCCAAATCCATGGTGAAACTTTGCCAATTTTCTATGACATTCCATTATTCTCGCGAAATATTCTTTCATATCTTCGTCATTTCCTTTTATAATGTTGAAAAATTCTTTTAGTAACTGTAACATGTGCAGCAAGCCATATTTTGTGTGGATGTCCTCCAGTATCTGCCATGCATCGATCGCTCGCTTACAATCACCGATGTCATCTAGGAATGAATTCTCAACCGCTAATAATATGACAGATAACGCCAAGTTATCTTTCCGCTTTTGTTTTTCTGAAGTTTCACTAGGAAAGCCAGGCTCAATCGCATCCCATATGTCCTTCTGAATCAAAATTGATTTAGTTCTTATAGCCCACGAATAATAATTATTACCGTCTAGTTTAGGTATTCTCAATTCGTCAGCCATTGATTTTTCTAGTTATGCAAATTCACAAAAAATTATAACTTAAATCTTTTCTTCTTCTTTGTATAAAGTTCAGATTTTAAATCGCTCAAATTTCTAATAATCAAATTCTTTTCTCTATCTTAGTTAGCTTTATCTTCTTTAGCCTAACATAAACTTTTCTTCTTTAGCCCTATATTCCCTGGCCTTATCTTCTTTAGCCTTCAGCTTTTTTTTCTTTAGCTCTATCTTCAAATTTTCTTCTTTATCTTTAACTTCTACTTTCTTTCTACGGCGCAGTGGAAGCGTTCTGCTGGGCCCATAACCTGTTAGGTGCTAAGAATTTCCTATCCTACAATCGAGCAGAGTAAACACCAACACCTCTAAGAAAATTAACACTTTTAATTTCCTTTCATAACTAACTAATTTACATCATTTAAAACCAAATATATACATGTAAAGTCATCTGGTCAAAATATAAATATATTAATCTATGAAAAAACAACTTATAAAAATGCTAACAACACAGGGGAACTCAGAGACAAAGTAAGCAGGAACATAATTGGTTATCTCCAAAAACTCTCAAAAACCTCAAAAATTCACCTTCAATGGATACCCTCACATGTGCTCCTGATGTGCTAGCAAAAAAAAGCACAAAAGAACCCTTGCCACAGAAAAATAAGCTTACTTTTAAAGAAATAGAAACAATAGCCAAAACAAAAATAAACAAGAACTGGAGGATCCCACCTAAGCACAGTGGAGTGAACCCAGGAGGAGCTCTGAACATCAGAAATAGACAGCATCAAACAACACTAACAAGATTTAGAAGAGGCCATCTCAAGCCATTGAAGATAGAAAATAATAACAAAATTTATCCCACTTGCCCAAAATGTAGTTTGGTACCTGCAGCTCCAGAACACATTTTGGCTTGCATTAGATGTACTAAACAGGACCTTTGGGAGAGGCCGCTGCTCATCATAAAACAGCTCGAGGAGCATGAACTCATGGAATTCGTGTAATCTTTACACAAGGGGATAAGAAACAACAACAATACATGTTTATATATAAACCTATGTATTATTTAAAAATTAAGCCAAATCCCATAGGCAAAACATTATTAATTATATATTTAAAAGGTATAAAAGTATGTTAGAACATCTTTCTCAAATAATATAATACTATATTTATTTGAAAAAATGTCTCTAATACCTTGTTGTTTGAAAGTGAAATGTGAAATTTGAAAATCAGAATTGTCTTAAAATATCGTTATTTCCATCAAAGGAATAAAGCTCCGTGTATTCTGAATCAATTAAGGATGAATCGAAAGTATCCAATTCAGAAAAATCGGATGCGAAACATGTTGATACGATAGCGCGATCGGTAAAATTGCGAATAAAGAAACGCCAATTTTCAAACACAAAATCAGTGGTAAAACGGCCGGCAAAGGGGAATATTCACGAACCTTGAATGAGTCATATACCTAACAATAATTCCATTCTAAAAATGAACTGTAGTGGTAGTTTTGAGAATTTATATGTCAATTTGTTTGTGGCTCATGAGACACGGGGAACTGCTTTTTTTTTCCATCTTCTTCTTCCAATTCCACTTTCCACATATTCTTCTGAAGTATATATTAAATTTTGTTTTTAACCTGTTATTCAAACCATTTCTGGCTTTAAAATTATTTGGAATTATGTTTTAGCCTAGGTTAAACTTGATATAGAACGCTTCTAAAAGGGCATGCTGCCACTGTTTTGTTTTTTTTTAGAGCGCCATTCTTTGTTTCTTTTCTTAATTTTGGAAGCCATTTGTATTTTCTTCTATTTAAAAATTGTCAAATGCAAAGATATTCTATTAAATAAAAGTATAATGTAAAACAAAATAACATGTAATTGCAATTTTCGTTTTACAATCATCAGCCGCGTTATATTGTATTTTAAATTACTTTATATAATATTTACGAACGGAGAAATATGTCCAGGGTAGCCAAGTGGACATGGCATCTGCCCGGTAAGCGGAACACTGTGGGTTCGATTCCCATCCCTGGACACTTTTATTTTTCCGTTTGTCATTACTCTTCACAATTCATCCTATCATACTTCATCCTTAAAGTTAGAAATAATCACTAATTTCGAAATTGAAAATTTGAAAAATTGAAAATTTTTGTTTAAAAGAAATATTCGCGGTATAATTGCAATTTTCGTTTTACAATCATCAGCCGCTTTATATTGTATTTTAAAAGTATAATTTGTAAAAATTTATACAACATACAGCAAAAATAGAATGGAAATGAAAACAAACAATGCCGTTAATTTTTTGTTTTGAAATCGCGATCTGTGAGCTGAAACATGCTCAAAATTTTGTTGTTTTAAAAATTTTTTAAATCACAATTTCAAGTTCGTTATAAGCATGGTATTTTTAATAGATTTTATCATTTTGGGACCGAAAATAGGTTTGTTATAGGGGTAGTTCGTTATTTTAAAAATCGCAAAGTTCGTTATAATGATGGTATTTTCAATGGAATGAAATTGGAAATCGCCGTGGGTTCGTTATAAGGGAAGGTTCGCTATATCCAGGGTTCATATTAGCGGGGTTTTACTGTATATATATTTTTAATTAAAAAGGCATATATTGGATCAAAATATAATTTATTTTACCAATATTTCAGTTGGCTGAACACCAACCTTTATCAAGATGTTATAACATATTTAATGTGTGTCAACTTATATATATATATATGTATTTATCTCTATACAGTAATTGTAAAATGTATATAATAAAAGAAACATTTGTGCTTTATAATGTTTACATTTCCTGTATATAGATGATGCGTTATAGCTTTTTATTAAGATAAATACAACTATGTACAAGGAATATGTACATAAGGTGTCTCAGCCACCACTGCAGAGTTTGATGGAAGATCGCCAGCAGGTCTTCAGCGACACCACAAGAGAGAGAGATCCTGATTTTTGCCTAAGTCCAACCATATCTAGCACAAGTAGCCAAACATGTACAAATAAACCTATAAAATTTCTACCAATTTGAGTATTATGATCTGATGGGAAACCTACAGAACTTTCTTCCAGGAACAACCAACAGTAGTGCCCCTCGATGGCCAGACTTCTCTCTTTTGAGCCACAAAATTCTTGCTCTGGAACTCCTGCCTTCCTTATTATTATCCCAAGTACACATGGTACAGGCCATGATAATCATGGTGGGTAGAAGTTTATGACTTCTTTTACTGTAAGTGCACGGGGCTCTGGCACATTTGTAAGTGCAAAGTCAAACTGTTTTTCACATGCATAAACTAGTGGTGCACTTACAGTAAAAGCAGTCGCCTACCTCTACCCACCATGATTATCATGGCCTGTATAATGTGTACTAGGGATAAGCAAAAAAAACTAAGTGCACCACATATCTATACACATGTGAAAAGCAATTTGACTTTTGCACTTACAAATGTGCTAAAGCCACGTTTAGTTACTTGCACTCGCTGGTGGGGTTGGACTTTTGAATGAATCGGGGACCATTGGAGCATTTCTTTTAATTCTAAAAAAGTGCCCAATGCGGGATTCGATCCTGAGTCGTAGCAGTCGAAAACCATTGACTCCTTGTGCATCCTTTACTACACCAAGTCAACCTTTCTCTCAACACTATTTTATCTCCTAGATTATATTGAGAGAAAAATAAAAGTTGCCTCTCCTTTCAAAATAGATGCCAAAGCTAAGCGCCATCTATTGACCAAAATATAGATGGAAATTTTTATAGATCAATATCCTCCTATCAAAATTTCAGTCTATATATATAAACAAAGGTCGCCTTTACTGTCATAATAAACGTCAAAACTAGACGCCATTTATTGACCATCACCGCAAACTAGCAGCCTCTGGTCAATGACAAAGTCACGGCACTAGCTTTGGCAAACTGAGAAGCATCCACTTGGAGATGTTTTTTTTTTTTTTTGTCAAGAGACCTTTGCTTTTATTGATCAATTTCCTCCCGGCAAAATTTCCATCTATACATATTTATATATCAGTATAACCTCTTTAATTCAACCAATACTTTATTTCAACCAAAAATTCTGATCCCTTGGGATGCTGGATCAAAGAAGTAAATGCTGTAGTGAGGATACCTAGAGATTAACCTGCCAGGAATGTATTGTTAACCACTCTAGTCAACTTAAATCCCCTCCCATTAAATTGTTCTAAATGTAGAAAATTCAGTAAAAAAAAGTTTCCTATTTTTATAAAATGTAATTTAGTGTTGCAAAACAATTTTCAGTTTTAATCACTGGTGCTTCAATATACACTAGCCGAATGACCCGGGCAATGCCCGTGTTTTACCCGATTGAATGTTTTTATTCAAATACTATTTGTTACAATTATAAATTGGCGCCTTAAATAAATGCATATATTAGTTAATAACAAAATGGAATCCTCTCTTTCTTTTTCCCAGTAAAAGACGCCTATGGAAGCCAACAGAATTTCAGAAGTGGGATAACCCTGAAGAAAGAAGAATTGCTGGAGTGATTAATCAACAACAAAGGATGCGCGACGCCATGTTGGATTAACCTAAAGAAGAAGACACCCTCTGATGCAACCCACGACGTTCCTGCAACGCAAAGTTCAATCGATGACGATTGGAATCCAGGAATGGCCGAATGTAGGCGCCATCCCGACCTTTACGGACACCTGAATGGCGCTCTCCTATTGGCTCGCTACGATCACGCCACCACTACGTGAGACACTTTGTTTTTGACTTTGCCCCCCCACTCGCTTTTTGGTTTTTGTAACTATTGTGTTGGAGCGGGTGGCTCCTTAAATAAATGCATATATTAGTTAATAACTAAATGGAATCCTCTCTTTCTTTTTCCCAGTAAGAGACGCCTACGGAAGCCAACAGTACATAGACAGATAAAGTTATAATTCGGTACATAGACCATAAATCTGTACATAGACAGGAAAAGCACATATTTAATAATATAAATGAGTTTTAAAAATTGTAAAAAAAAAAAAATGCATCGGCCGGGAATCGAACCCGGGGCGCCCGCGTGTCAGGCGAGCATTCTACCACTGAACCAAAAGCAAACGGTGACAGAATTAAGAACGCATGACGCTGATAACTGTATATAGAATAATTCTTCTCTATAGATCTGTAGCCTTTCCTTTGCTCCCAATATTTTTTCATCACAGTAAGTGCAGTAGAAATTTTTTATTTATTTGTAAAAGAAACATTCACGTCTTAATATTTTCATTTGTTATATGTAGATGGTGTGTTATTGCTTTGTATTAATTGAATTATATTTAATATTCTCTGTTTATATAGTGTGCTTTTTGTATAGATCTCATAATATAATCTGGTTCTAATAATGTTTTTTTTTTTTACTCTATTTCAGTTTGGTCTCTCTCTTGTTGACTTTTGAAAATTGATATTTACAAGATATGCAAATTGTGTTTATCTCCCTCTACAGTCGCCATAGCACCTGACTTGTATCAACAACCTCACTGCTACTTCTAGAAATCTCCGCAGAGAAGAAACAGCTGGAACTCTTCAAGATCCTCAAGGGCCCCCATGTCTACGTCATCATGGCAACCATGATTGGGCTGGGGATTGCTCCCCATATTGGTGAGTGCCTCTCCTATGTCACATAGAGCGCCATCTACCTGTGGAATTTGAAACCATTTTTTTTACTCCTGTACATATACTGTGATTTTCTCAATGAGGCCCTCTACTAGTGTTAAAACCTGGTTAATGTGAGGTAATGTCACTATATGTAAATACAATCACTGGGTTTTGAAATGTTGACAGAGAATGTTTATGCAACTAAAATATTGCAAATCTGTCATAATATATACAATAGAATCCATAAGAAGAAACTCCTGTTAGAGGACTCCTCTCTATAAAGGACAATTTCCATCTCCAAAATTACTATTATTACTACTTAGCAACTCTCCAATAAGAGGAGACCTCTCCGTAAAGGATACTTTGGCTCTGCAACTAGGTGTTGTTCTTTACAGGTGAGAGTTATTACTGTAGTAGAACAAATCACCCATGAGAGACCACTGTCCACAGAACATAGATGCTCTTGATATTTCCTGGAGGTGATTGTGTTTTGGAGGTTGGAATCAATATATCTGTTCGTGTCATTTCTGATTTTGTTAAAGTGTAGTTGCCCAAAGAGGTGACTGCTTACAGAATATTGTAATGTTTGTTGTATGTGTGAGCTTCTTTTGATTTCTTCATTGTTAAATACTACTTGGATTAAATGGGGGACATCATTTTATAGAAAGACACTTTTCCATAAGGTGACTCATTTACTAGAACAACCAAATGCTGGTTGGGAATCAAAGTTGTCATTTTTGATGAAGTGCTGATCAAGGCTATAGTGAGGCAACACTACAGAATGATGAGGTACAATTTGGACTATAGGCTAGAAACTTATGGTAACAATACAAAATTAATAAATTGGGGATGTCATTTTGGTAATACAGTAGAATCTCCCTGTAAAGAACACCTAATTTCAGAGCCAAAGTGTCCTTTAAAGAGAGGTGTCCTCTTACCAGAGATTTGCTTAATAGTAAAATGGTAATTTTGGAGATGGAAACTGTTCTTTGTAGCGAGTTTCCTCTCATGGAGGTTCTACTGTAATACTGCTATACTGCTACTGAAATGTCCAATTTATTAACTAGGATTTGGTCTTGTTACCTTATATTACAGATCAGAATATTAGAAGGTTTGAAGTCTTACAAGTTTGACTTATAGGAAAATGTTACCTTTACCAAGAATTACCTCAGAAATGGATAGTTAACTTTTATATTTGATTCTAATAGTGGTAACTAACCAGGTTTGCACATGGGGGGGGGGGGGGGGGGGGGTCGGTGAACGAGTGGTCTCTCTAAACCGTTGGTTTTTGACCACTACGATCCAGGGTCAAATCTCGCATTGGGCACTTTTTTATAATTAAAAAAAATGCTTCAATGGCTCCTAATTCTTGCAAAAGTCCAACCCTTCCAGTGAGTGCAAGTAACAAAATAGGGCTCTGGCATACTTGTAAGTGCAAAATTCGAACTGCTTTTCACATGTCTAAACATGTGGTGCACTTATAATAAAAGCAGTCACCAACTTCTACCCACCATGATTATCATGGACTGCAACACATGTACTAGGGATAATAATAGAAAAAAGGTTTCAAACATTTTTTCCCACACTGAATAGTTGCCTTATGCCAAATATGTAGATATAGGTTGTGTAAGTTTGTTATCATTTAAGTTGGTTCAAAAATGATAAAACATTTAATTTGGATTATAGATTGGAACTTCAAGGTAATAAGATCAAATCCAAATAAATTAAAAGTGTGTGATATTTGTTCTTTTGTCTGATGATGGTAACAATGCTGTTACCGAAACATCATGCACTATTAATTTATCTGGATTTAGTCCTATTACCTTGTACAAGTTGCTTCAAATTATCCAACCACACATGTGTAACAACTGTAACTAACACAAGATGTTGTGTCTCGTAGGTCTGCCTGAGAAACCCAACCTGTCAGAATTCAAAGCCGTCTGCGAACGTTCCCTAACTCTGAATCCATATCCGGCAACACTGCTGGCTTCCCTGGTCAACACAGAAGAACAGGTACCGGAATAAGTCCAGTGTTAGTTACTCTGTTGTAAACTATGGTGTGATAACCAAATGATTATGATAAACCATCTTAGTCCTGAACAACCCCTCAGAGGAACAACACACAAAATGTCTGGATAATGTATATTGCCTCTTTTATAACATTGGCCTTTTTTAACTCTTCAAGTGATATAGTACATACTTTGGTAGAAAATATTATTTTTAGGGTTTCTAATTTTGACCAAAATCTGTGAATATTTACTTAATAACAATAAAGCAGTGATAAACAAATGATAGGTACAATTTGGATTGTAGATTTAGAAACACAAGATATAATAAGACCAAATCCAAATGAATAAATAATGTGTGATTAATAGATAAGGCACAATTTGAATTATAGATTAGAACTACATGATAATAAGACTAAATCCAAATAAATAGCGTGTGATGTTTCGGTAACAGTGTTGTTACCATAATCAGACAAAAGACTGAATGATTCTTCTGTCTGAAGATGGTAACAACGCTGTTGCTGAAGCGTCACACACTATTTATTTGGATTTTGTCTTCACACCTTGTGTTTACATAGTAAAAAAATCATTATTTTGGCGATAAAACTTTTGCAAATGAAAATTGTCCTTTTGTAGAGAGGTGCCTCTAGCATCGAGGTGTCCTCTCATGGATGACCTACTGGGTTATGCTAAAAATGTACAGGGCATGTGGCTTGTGTAGAAATAGTTGCTAACTCTCTATAAGTTACATGATACTGTCCTACCAGTTTCTAACCCCAGTCTGGAAGATGGTTCCAACATTGTATTTGAGACCTAAGGTAATGGTCTTTTGATATGTCTGAATTTTAATCTCTGATCGAAACATAAGGTAATGAGATTCAATCCAAATTAATGAAATGTTTGAGAAGTTTTGGTAAAAATGTTGTTACCAAAACTTCACACAGATTTCATTAATTTGAATTAGGTCTTGTTACCTTATGTACCAAATTGTACCTTATCAAATCTACTGAAATTGAAATTGTGTCCAAAACAGTAAAAGAACCTCCCATGAAAAACCACAGTCAAAAACATCTATACTTTTGGCATCTCCTTGGAGGTGATCTCTCATCAGAAGTTGGATTATAGTGGGCTATTTTTGTTTTTTCAGGTTATCTATTAGAGGTTGTGTGTTGCATATTAAATGGGATTGATCATGGCTACTGTGACTTTGTTGTTGGTTGGTGAGCTTGTTCCCTTGTTGGTTGTTTGGTGATCTTCCACATGTTACTGTGAGAACTTACTCAATCCTCTTTATTTATTAGTGTTTCAACTACAAGGAAGGAATTATGTTTGTGTGGCTTCCGGCATATGCTTTAAAATAATAAAGCACAATTTGGATTATAGAATATCTACAGGAAAATAAGACCTAATCCAAATAAGTTAATAGTGTATGACATTTCAATAACAGTGTTGTTACCGAAACTTCACACATTATTAATTTATTTGTATTAGGCCTTATTTTCTTTCTGCTTAAAAATAATATTCTACCTCTATCTTGCCGAACTTAAAGATTCCATATAATAGCTGTTTCATATATAATTGGGGGTGATTGGAAATGATATGTGCATTCTGGCATATCTGATCAAAAACAAGATTCTACCTCCATCTTGGCAAGATTTCCTACATAGCTATTTCATATCAAATTTGAGGTAATGGGAAATAAAATCCATATTTTCTATAAGCATAAATCACTGAATCTCTTCAAAACAAATGAATGTAGAGTGATTTGAAAAAAATAGTACAAAAGTAAACTTGTACTGATATCAGGTTTTCTTATAGTGATTTTCTTATATATGATGCCTATTATATGATTTGCTTATGCTTATAATTACCAACTATATCAAATGTTTACTTTGGAATATTAATGGGATAGTTGCTTTTTCTGCCTTCCTTAATACCATTACCTTAGTAGAGTAGAACATACTCCTTGAGAGGACGCTCTCGCTAGAGAACACCTCTCCCTAAAGGACACTTTGGCTCTGCAACTAGGTGTTATCCTTTACAGAGAAGGGTTCTACTATATGGGCTGTCCCATGAGAGACCATGACTAAGCCTGGTCTCTCCTGGATGTGGTCTTTTATCAGTAACTGTGTAATGTCAGGCCAAGTGATGAGAAGTATTTCAACTGAAACACAGAATCTCTGATAAGAGACCACTCCGTTAGAGACCAGTCATATTTTTGGGAGACTCTACTCTAACTCTGACATAGCTCAGCTCAGTTATGGCTGTGTTCCAGGCAGGACAACTAACTCTCCAGCTGAGGCTGACCAACGCAGCCCGGGACCTGATCCTCTACATTGTCCGGCACAGAACAGAGACTGACCGGGACCTGCTAGCCTGTCAGAGAGAGATCCTGATGAGCCAGCTCCCGCTACAACAGGAGTCCAGAGAGTTTATCTGTCAGCTTCTGAAGTACCAAGGATGCAGTCCATTGCTAAATGAGCTGGAATCCTGGCAGATCCCCAAGTTCCCACTGACAGGCTCACATCTCAAACAACTGGGCTGCAAGCCAGGGCCTCACTTAGCCAACATACTCTCCCAGATCAAGGAACAGTGGGTCAACTCCAACTTCCAACTTCAAGTTCAAGATATGCTCAAAACCGCAACAAAACTTTTAGAGAAAAGTTGAAGATATCAATTTCTTTAGTTTCTAAAAGAATATATATATTTTTTATATAAAACTAAATAAATAAATCTTACTTGTTGGGATTTCATGATTCTAATAAACTGTTAAATATTGATACTTATTCACATCATCAAATGTTTTTTTTTTTTAACTATTATTGTTTCTCTTCCACTCATATTTTTATTTAAAACTAGCGGATGTACCCCGCTTCGCTCGTGTTTTACCCGAGTAAAGGTTTGTCTAACGAATCTCTCAATAAAGTGAACATTTTTTCCCGGTCCCTTGAAAAATACTCGATAAGTTGAATAAAATCAATATTAATTGGTTCCCTCGGTAATTGGAAGTTAAAGGAATAGTATCTTGCCTTGGAATTGTATCATTATTCTTGTAAGGATGTACCCGGCTTCGCCCGGGTTTTACCCGAGTAAAGGTTTGTCTAACGAATCTCTCGATAAAGTGAACATTTTTTCCCGGTCCCTTTAAAAATACTCGATAAGTTGAATAAAATCAATATTAATCGGTTCCCTCGGTAATTGGAAGTTAAGGGAATAGTATCTTGCCTTGGAATTGTATCATTATTCTTGTCTCAAATAAATTGCCGTGTCATCCTGAATTTTGTCTTTCCTAATTTTCTACATTACAAAATCATCACATCATCATGATAATATTTAGAGTAGATTGTTCAATTATAACAGATAAATTAGAATATTTATCTTGATTATTTTTAGGCGAAAAGTTATTTCAAAAATTTTATTTGCTAGAAACCTTCCCAGTACTATACTAAATAACTTCCTAAAGTTTCATGGCATTCCAATGAGTGGTTTGGTCAGGCATAAAGGACACACACACACATACATTCATTTTTATATATATATAGATAATAATTATACATGTCAAAAATAGTTTAAATTTCTTATTAAATGAATTAGCAAATATTCATTATCTCATACTAGACATGCTTCTGCTTTACTCTGGGAGATGAGTGGGGGAGTGCAAATTTGCATATTTAGGTTTGAATATTTCTTTCAACTATGAAAGACAGCGATTCCTTCCTCACATGGTTTCATCTGAATATATTTAAATATCATTTATGATAAGGCACAATTTGGATTATAGACTATAAACAAAGGGTAATAAGACCAAATCCAAATGAATAATTAGTCTATGACGTTTCAGTAACAGCATTGTTACCATCTTCAGGCAAAAGTACTGAATGGTTAATAAACTGAAATACATTCAGCACTTTTGTCTGAAGATGGTAACAATGCTGTTACCAAAACGTCACACACTAATTATTTATTTGGATTTGGTCGTATTACCTTGTGTTTAAATATCATTTATTTATTTCAACACACTAAACGTGATATCCCTGCCAAGAATAATAGCTTCAATTTACAATTGTTAAACAGTTCTATAGATCAGAATACAAGAAAAGAAAAAATAAGATAGGTAATATTTAAGTATGTTAGGAGAGAGAGAACATATGCTGAAAGAACATAAACCCCAATTTATAATGGTCTATTCTTCCTCCCAAATATTACTTTTTATCATATTGTAATGCAGAAATGGAGGGAAGACTAAGGTAAGGATGACAAGGCATTTTTTTTCAAATCCAAACAATGATAAGGCACAATTTTGATTATAGATTCGAACTATAAGGTAATAAGACCAAAAATAATATTAAAAAGGAAATTATAAATTATTATAATAATACACTTAAATACACAAAACCTAATTCAGATATTCCTTCTTTTAAAGAAAATATAATTAAATTACAGAAGGACTTTATTATCACTCCTATAGATAAATGTTCCAATAATTTATCTATCATTTGTAAAAATCTATACCACAATATGCTAAAAAAGGAAATTGATAATAATAATAAATACACTTTTGCTAGAACTACAGCCACAAAAATCAAAAAAGACATCAAAAACGTGGAAAATTCACTAAAATTTATAATTACAACAAAAATCCAAACATACCAAAGTTCTATATAATTCCTAAATTACACAAAAAACCAATTTCTTTCAGAACAATCACATCAGGTATAAATTCAGTTATAAAAAACATTGATATACAATTAGCTTCAACACTACAATTTGTTATAAATAAATTAACTAATAAATATAATTATAAATTTATCGACTCAAATAAAAAAATCATTAACTATTTAATGAACAATTGGAAAAACATTGATACAGTACACACATTTGATTTTGAGGACCTATATTCTAAAATAAATTTAAGAGATCTAAATAATAAAATAACCAATATATTTATTTAACGAATTCATTAATGACAAAACTTTTTACATTAAAATTATTCATAACAGATATAAAACAATTAAATTAGATCTTAAAACAGCAAAAACTCTACTGGAAACATTTTTAAATTTTAATTATATAGAATTTAAAAATAAAATATATATTCAATCAGAAGGCGTTCCCATGGGAACTTCGTCAAGTCCTTCATTAGCCAACCTAATACTATTCTGGTACGAAAGAGAATACTTTCTACAAAATAATGTTAATTGGCAAATGTTCCGTTTTGTAGATGACATTATTATATTTAATAACCCACAGTTTAAAAACATAATACCTGAAATATATCCTAAATACTTGAAACTTAAGAACAATGAAAAAATTAATAGAAACAAAAAAGTTAACTTTTTAGACCTAAATATAAACCTTACAAATAATACTATTAAAATTTATAATAAAAAAAGTAATTATAATTTCAATATTATAAAATACTGCAATATAAATTCTAATATATCATTAAATTGCTGCAAAGGTATATATTTTGGTCAGTTTCTAAGATTTTATAGAATAAATAATATATTAAAAAATTTCATAGAAGATGATAAAAATTTAAACATGGAATTTATTAAAAACAAATTTAGTATTAAACAAGTAAAATATTTCAACAGTATATCAATTATAAAATACTTTTAAAAAAATAAAAGGAAGTATCCATTTATTAAATCAACTTTTTATAATTTCTCTCAATAAAAACGAATACAAATTTATAATCTTTAACAGTTAATTAATCTTAAATTATATAACTAATTTGAAAATTTTTCACAAGATTTTAAAAGTAATATTGTATAGAATTCAAAACACAAGGTAATAAGACCAAATCCAAATAAATAAATAGTGTGTGACGTTTCGGTAACAGCGTTGTTACCATCTTCAGACAAAAGTACTGAATGAGAGAATTTTACCACAGCATGCTTTTAAATAGTTTCTGTTATCAAGTGTGTAAACAAGATAACAGATAAGAAGATATTTATCTGATAAACAGATGGGATAAACACCTGCTGATTAATATTCTTAGAATTAAAAGTTTTTTCAAATATAATTAAAAGCATATCTATAAATATCATTTATATTTCCTCTTTCTTCCATTCTGTTAATTGTAGCACATTTCTTTTGAATGAAAAATGCTTCTTTAAATTGTCTCTTAAAATAATTTTTCTCATAATCTAGTATCTTTGTTTCTTTTAGGTTAAAATTATTATGTCCTGTGATTTTTCTATGTTCTACAAGTGCAGAATTCTCAATTTTATCCCATTTCAGAGCATATTCATGGTTTTTCATTCTTTCTTTTAAAGTTCTGGATGTTTGTCCTACATAACATTGGTCACATTTTTCACATTTCACTTCATAAATTAAACCTGCTCTATTTGGTATGTGAGTGTTCTTATGGTTGTTGATATATTGAGAGATAGGGTTACATGGTTTCCATGCAATCTTTATTTTTTCATACTTTTTGAATATATTAGTCAAATTTCTTGCAAACTTTTGGTTTATAAATAGCAATGTGATAAATTTGGCTTCTTTGTTTTTGCACTTTAGATTTTGAATTAAAGTATTATTCTCATATTTTTGGTTCATGTCTTCTATTATTCTATCTATCAATTTGATGGGAAAATCTTCATTGATTAGTTCTTTTTTGATGTTGTTAATTTCTATATTTCTTTTAGTTGTATCATTAATGAGTGTAAAAGCTCTATATATAAGAGCTTTTACTAATCCTACTTTTTGGCTGAAATGGTGCTGTGAGCTAAAGTTCCAATAAGTTCCTGTATGTGTTGGTTTTTTGTATATAGAGGTTGTAAAGTTGTTATTGTTGTATGATAAGTTCATGTCCAGGAAATTTATTGATTTGTTGTTATCTACTTCCATAGAGTAATTGATATCAGGCAATAGATTGTTGAAAGTATCCAAAATTTTTTGTTCACTTCCCTGATTAATAAATAAAATGGAGTCATCCACATATCTTTTAAAATAAAAAACATCATTTTTAAGTGAATTTAGAGCTTTTATTTCTAATTAGCCTATAGTAATACAAGCTGCGTTTGGTGATATTGGACTACCCATTGTAGCACCTTTCATTTGGAGATATATTTGGTCATCATAAATAAAGTATGTTGTTTTCAAACAAAATTCTATTCCAATTAAAAATTCAGATTTTGGCAAATTATTTATTTTTGATTCTTTTATCACATGGTTTAATGCATCCATAATTGTGGGTATAGGGATTGAAGTAAACATGGATTCAACATCTAAAGATATAATTCTTTGATTTCCATTTAGCTTCATGTCAATAATATCTTCTTTGAATTCATAGGAGTTTTAACAATTTCATTTTCATTAAAATATTGGTAGATTTTTAATTGTTGTGCTAACCATTTTGACAAGGCATATGTTGGTGAAGGTCTATTATTTACTATTGGGTGTAATGGACAGTTAGGCTTGTGGACCTTTGGAGCACCATATATATTGGGCACATGTGCATCATAATTTTTCAACTTGGTTAAAAGCCTGTAATTAATATATTTGTTTTTTCTCCAGTTTTTAAGTATGGTGTTCAATTTATTTTTGAAGTTTTTTGTTGGATCATTTTGTATAGGAGAATAGGTACCATTGTTATTCAATGGGGAGGAAAATGGAAATTAAATAAAAATGAATTTTCAAAATTAATAGCTTTATTAATCTTCTGATAATTTACCTTTTTAAAGGAAAATTAAAAGATAAAAAATAATTGAATCAGTTATATTAATATAACTAACTGTAAAGATTATAAAGATTGGCTTTCTACCCTTATCTATTTTCTTTCTTCTTCAGTTGTCTTATTGATCTGAAATTTCTGAGAAAGCAGTCTAATTTTGAAGGGACGAACATGTGTCCCCCCCGCAACAGATGTTAACCAGAAATAGCTGTTTACAGAGGAAGGCGTCACAAATGAGGTAGGTGACAGTTAGAATTTCTTAACACTTGTATTTGTTAAATCTGTGCATATAAATGTTTCACTAAAACAACTTAATATTAACACATAGAATCCGGTCGAAGAGAGATCTATGGCATAATAGAGCAGGAGTGAAATGTCGCTGGATTTCTATTTGAAAATCTCCGGTCCAGCAGATCTCTCTTTCCACTAATTAATTCATTTTAAATTTTTTTGTATATGTCTGGTCTACCATTAGGCTTTCAAAACATAATAACCAAATTTATAACAAAAGTTAATTCATATTATAGATATATTACTAAATACAACTAGATATATTCATATTATAAAATAAAAAAATTTAAAAAATCATAAAAAAAGGACAAAATATAAAATTATAAAAAATATATATATATACTAACAATCTTATCTACCTTCTTTACAAAAATTTTTTTTTTCTTATTATTAGTTTGAAAAAAGGTGCATGGTTCTGTCTTTCTCTCTTTTCTCTCTATAACTACTAAAATTTATACTATTAAATATATTCTCACTTCTATTATTCTATATACAAATTAGAGTATGTCTAAATGACGGGTAACAGCCGATTGCAAAAGACGTTACGTTGTTAAATTTTATTGTTATTAATTATAAATATATATGGATGATGTGTAAGAAGTAAATATATTTTTTTCTCTCTCTCTATTAAATAATAACAATTTACAAATTTTATAATTTGAATTTAAATAATCAAAGTAATAAAGATAATTTTAATACAAAACTAAACTATAAAACTAAACAACTATTTATTTTTATAATTAATTTAGATTTAGCTTGCTAATCTAATCAAATCTACTTGATATAAATTATCATTCTTATCAGTTTACTCTTTAAATTTTAAATATAGAATCACTATTATATTTTTATTATATAGGTTTTACACTATATATATATATATATATAATTATATTAAAAATAAAGAAGGCATCTCCTAACCACAAGCACATGTGCTTTTTAGATGGCAGAGCGCCATCTAGTGGAGCAAAAATAAACTAAACGTTTATTTAGCTTGCTCTGAGATATTTGGCCAACCCAATTTCTTGATAAATCAAGAAAAGCCATCCACGAACGCGTTTTGCGCTGTTGGCGCTCGTCAGCGTGGAGAACGCTGTAACCACTGCGACCAAAAAGATTTTTTGGTCTTAATGGCTTCCCGAAAAATCAACAAATGGGTATTTAAGGCCAAATTTGCGTAAAGACGCTTAACACATGAAAAAACAATAGAAAATATAATAGATAAGTGGGTCAGGTGTTGATATTAAAAATAAAGAAGGCATCTCCTGACCACGAGCACATGTGCTTTTTAGATGGCATATAAATATATGTACGATTTAATTAAAGGGACTTATATACAAAATTAAAATACATAATTTTCTTTGCAATTAAATAGTTTATTTTTCAAAATGACATACAATTAATAAATTCCAAAAAATTTGACATTTAATTTTACAATCCAAAAAATTTAATGGGATTTCTGTGGTTGTTTATTGGATGACAAAAAAGAAATATTTGGTTCAAATGACGTGGTACGTAATTTAAGTTGATCTTCCAAATGAACATCACTTATTTGACTTCTTAGGCGGGTTTTAATTTGAGCCATGTATGAAAATGTTGCCTCGCAGCAATATGTACTTCCAAAACATGAAAGAATTCTTCGTGCGTGTTGTCTTAGACGAGGATAAATAACTGCAGTCTTCCATATTTATTTTTATAAATATTATATATATTATATAATATATGACATTCGTATTAGATATCTTCAATAAAATAATGAAAGTAATTGAAAACTGCGAAACAAAAATTATAATTTTGAATTTATGAAAAGGCCACAACTTGGGTAAGAAAAGACCACATGCGGCCTAAAGGCCGCAAGTTCGCCACCCCTGGCTTAGACCATCCTTACACCGACCCCCCCCCCCTGGTAGTTTTAAATCAAAACAATTAAACTAACAACAACAAAAAGCTTTATTAATACCTTTTGGTCTTATCTCATATCTATGGTTAATATCAAGCTTTTGGACATGAACACCCATCTAGATATTGAAGATTTTGAAAAGAAAGTTTTCCCTAGAAACCTGATATATTTCCTCAATGTTTTCTATTATCTAGAAACTGGTTGTTTGCAAGATGGGAAATGTCCACTAAACTAAAATGAACTTGATTCAACATAGGTAATGGGCATGAATTAATTTGTAGTTCTTTGGGATTAATTATTTTTCTTTCTTTCTAATTAAAAAAATATCCTTATAATTGTTTTATTAAATTCATTTGTTTGTGCCTCAATTTTTAATGGTGAAATATTCTACATAGTCACCTTGTCCCTGTGAGTGTTGAACAAAAGTGGCTACCCAAGGCTTGGAGAAAGCTAGCTGTTATAAAAGCTAATGCTCCTTTTTATAATATGTCATGTTTCATGTTCACTAATTAAAGCTAGCACTCACAAGGTTATGAAACAATTAAATATTCTATAGCATTTAAGCTTTAAAAGAATCCCTAAAGTTCTGTAGAATGTTTATTGATCTCAAAAATATATCACAATCAAAAATAATAAGGCACAATTTGGATTATAGATTATAAACACAAGGTAATTTTGTCTATTTACAAGGTAATAAGACCAGTAAGTGCTGCTTTTGTCTGAAGATGGTAACAATGCTGTTACCGAAATGTCACACTATTTATTTATTCAGATTTGGTCTTATTACCTTGTGTTTACAATCAAAAATAGGTCAACAAATTTGTGGTTTGCATTTCAAGGGAAAAAACTATGTATTATATATTATATTCACTAAAAACTAACAATATTTTATTTTAAACTAGTGCAAAAATTGATTATCTTAAAGTCTCTTTGTTATTAAATCTGGTGTTTTATCATTACCAAAAGAAAGTTTGGCCATCACATAGGTTGTCATCTTCAAAATACCCAGCCTTGCTCTGAGGTAGAAATTTTGTCTCATAAAGGCCCTAATATCGATATTAAATACCAATAGAAATTAACTGTGAACATTTCTGAGGTAAATAAAGCAAAAACAACATTTACAAATGTTGGGTCCATTTTTGGACTCTGACCCAACAAGGTTCTCGGCAAAATGTTGGATGTGCAGGATACCCTGTGACCGGATCCTGCAGACAACTGGCACATTATGCTGATTTATCCTGAGGCTTGAAGGAGTGTCCAGTGACAATGATTCATCCTACATCCTGGGAAGAACCTTTAATGGCCTGAGAAACATCCAATTGCACCATCCAATCTTTCTTATGCATGCCTTTTTTTTTTCTATAAATTTTATGTTGGCCTAGGATTAACAAAGCAATTTTTTTTAATAGTAAGAGTAACTTTTAAATAATAAATCATCTGAATTATTTATTAACTAATTTTAAGTCAATTTACAAATTGGTTTTATAATTCCTGAGAATTGTTAGATTTTATTTCAGTATATACCAGTGTCGGGCAACCGGTGTGCCGTGGCACACTGGTGTGCCGCGAAGAATTCTAGGTGTGCCGCGAACATTTTTGTAGGTATTTAGAACTTTTGGTTAAATTTAAAAATAATGTTTCAAAAAATAATTTTTATAATTTTTATTCAATTTTAATAATTTTTTTTCAAAAATTTTCATATAAAAAATGAAATTAAAAAAAAGCAAATTTCATTTTATATAAAACTTATTTTGGTATTATAATTACAACAGTTTGCATAATTTTATATTTCATATAACGTATGTACATAATCTTGACGTACATAACTGGCACGTGCCATTATTAAAAATAAAAATGCAAATAGGTACATACCTATTTAAAATCATAAGTTAAAAAAAAACAATCCGCGAAAACAACTTTATTTAATAAAGTTGAATACATACTGCGGGAAAATACCTAATTTTTAAAATAATATGACCAAACTTAACCGTCATTTACAATCTTTGTCACAGCTGTTTATTAATAGAGACTCAAAGCTACAAAGCTTAAAAAAAAAGAAAACAAAAAAAAATAAATTTATTTAAAAAATTTATTCGGAGTTTTCGTCAAGTATTGCTGTAGTAATTCTTCATTTTTTTTGCATGTTGTAAAACACACACACATTCACACAATAAGTTTTGTACACCGTAAAATCTGTTGGTTAAAAAAGGAAAAAAATATTTTTGTTACGAAATTCTCACTTACTTTTAACTCAAGGTAACTTTATTTAAACATTTTATTATTATATTTGTGTGTTTTTTCTAAATTCTCTCAAAACTAGATGGAGAGATTTCTAATTAGAGAAGGTGCCAGTGATAAACAAAATCAAAACGAAAATAAAGAAGATAAGAAAATAGTAAAATCAACTGGAAATAAGAGGAAATACGTTGAAGATTATCTCAAATATGGATTTATACCATCTGTTAAAGATCCATCACTGCCGTTTTGCTTAATTTGCCAAAAAACCCTCAGCAACGAAACAATGGTGCCAAGTAAACTACTTCGACATATTGAGACAAATCATCGGGAGCAGATGAACAATCCAATAAGCTACTTTGAAAATATACGATCAAGTTTTCAAAAGCAATCAAAAAAATTCAAGAAATTTATGACCACCTCAGATGAAGCTCAAACAGCTAGTTACATGATAGCTCAACTCATCGCTCGAAAGAAGAAAGCTCACGCGGAAGCAGAGGAAATTATCTTGCCTGCTTTAAAAATTGTGGCTGGATGTATGTTAACGAATGATGCTATGGAGAAGGTTACGAAAATTCCACTATCATCAAAAACTATTGCGAGAAGAATTGAAGATATGTCAGAAGATATTGAGTTGCAAATAAAACAATATTTTAATGATTCATCAACAAAATGGGCTATACAGCTTGATGAAACCACAGATATTAGTAATAAAGCTCAATTGCTGGCATTTTTGAGGTTCGTCGATACAGGAAAAATTGTGAATAACTACTATTTTTGTAAAGAATTAAAACAAAGAACGACTGGTGCGGACATTTTTGAATTAGTTGATGAAAATGTTATGAAGTATAACTTGAGATGGGAAAATTGTGTTAGCGTCTGTACGGATGGAGCTCCATCTATGAAAGGTTCAAGAAAGGGATTGATAGCACATGTCATAAAAATCCAAATATCAAATTTGTTCACTGTATGATTCATAGAGAAATGTTAGTGTCAAAGTCGGTTCCTCCCATCCTTGTCACAACTCTAGATGAAGTTGTCAAAGTAGTCAATTACATCAAATCAAATGCTCTTCGATCGAGAATTTTTTCAACATTTTGTGAAGCAATGGATTCCGATTATAAAAATTTATTGTTTCATACTGAAGTCAGATGGTTGTCGAAAGGCAAAGTTTTAAATCGATTTATTTCAATGAAAAATGAAATAATGGCATTCATTGATAACGAAGAGATTAATTTTCCTTTCATGATGAGTGATGTTTGGTGGTTACGAGTTTCATTTTTGGGTGATATTTTCGACAAATTAAACAGCCTTAATTTAAATTTGCAAGGTGCTCAGGAGAACATTATCACTATATCCACCAAGTTGAAAGCGTTTAAGGAAAAACTCAGTTTTTGGAATTTAAACATTGCTAAAGAAAACTTTGCATCTTTTCCGATGGTTCAAGAGAATCCATCAAAATCTATTATCAAAAAAGAAGTCGAAGAAACTTTGACATTACTATCCGCTTCTTTTGATAAATATTTTCCTTATTTGGACGTTGAAAAGATGGAATGGGTAGTTAACCCATTTATGCACTGTGAAATTCAACATCTGGAAGAAGAAATGCAAGAAAACTTAATTGATTTAAAAAACGATTTAGTTTTCAAAAGACTATTCACTGAAAAGGAGCTATCTGAGTTTTGGTTGTGCTTAAACTCCAAATTTCCTAAACTTAGTAATGCGGCCATCGAATCATTGTTGCCATTTGGAAGTTCCTACCTGTGTGAGCAAGGTTTTTCAACACTCACAGAAATGAAGTCTAAGAAGCGCGAAAGACTTCAAATGATAGATGAGGAGATGCGCGTTTGTCTTTCACAAGTAGATCCCCGTATTGATTTGATATGCTCTCAAAAACAATCGCAATGCTCGCATTGATTATGTTAATTTAATATTGAAAATTAATAAAATGTGATATATATGTTTAAATTTTTACTAGTATTTATTGTTGTATTTTAATTACCTACGAAGAAATTTATAGTGAGAACCACAGGTGCGCCGCGAAAAAAAGAAATTAAGCTTAGTGCGCCGCAACTCGAAAAAGGTTGCCCGACACTGGTATATACAGTAAAACCCCTCTATAGTGAACCCCAATGGGACAGAGCTTTTGGTTCACTATAGCCACGGTTTGGCCATTTTTTCAACTTTTCTAAATTTTTAGACCATATAATCAAAAAACAACCATACAAACAGGAAAAGGCAACCACTTAATATTGGTCACTTTGTTTTAATTCCCTAAATTGACTTATTTCTTTACAGCAATGCTGAATATCAAAAGAAGTCATTTTTGATAAAAATTAATTATGCCAAATCCCCTAGGCAAAACATTATTAATTATATATTTGAAAGGTATAAGAGTATTTCAGAACATCTTTCTCAAATAATATAATACTATATTTATTCGAAAAAATGCCTCTAATACCTTGTTGTTTGAGTGAAAAGTGAAATTAATAAATCAGAATTGTGTTAAAATATCGTTATTTCCATCAAAGGAATAAAGCTCCGTGTGTTCTGAATCAATTGAGGATGAATCAAAAGTATCCAATTCAGAAAAATCGGACGCGAAACATGTTGATACGATAGCGCGATCGGTAAAATTGCGAATAAAAAACGCCAATTTGCAAACACAAAATCGGTGGTGAAACGGACGGCCGGGGGAATTTCCGCGAACCCTGAACAAGTCATATACCTAACAAGAATGCCATTCTAAAAATAGAACTGTAGTGGTAGTTTTTGAGAATTTATAAGTCGATTTGTTTGTGGCCAATGAGACACGGGGGAACTTGGGGGAAATGTTTTTTTTTTCTTCTTCTTCCAATTCCCGTTTCCACATGTTCTTATGAAGTGTATATTAAATTTTGTTTTTAACCTGTTATTCAAACCATTTCTGGCTTTAAAATTATTTGGAATTATTTTTTAGCCTAGGTTAAACTTGATATAGAAGGCTTTTAAAAGGGCATGCTGCCACTTATTTTTGTTTAGAACGCCATTCTTTGTTTCTTTTCTTCATTTTGGAAGCCATTTGTATTTTTCTTCTATTTCAAAATTGTCGAATGCAAAGATATTCTATTAAATAAAAGTATAATATGTAAAAATGTATACAACATACAGCAAAAATAGAATGGAAATGAAAACAAACAATTACGCTACTTTTTTGTTTTGAAATCGTGATCCGTGAGCTGAAACATGCTCAAAATTTAGTTGCTTTAAAAACTTTTTAAATCACAATTTTAAGTTCGTTATAAGTATAGTATTTTTAATAGATTTTATCATTTTGGGACCGAAAATATGTTTGTTATAGGGTTAGTTTGTTGTTTTAAAAATCGCAAAGTTCGTTATAACGATGGTATTTTCAATGGAATTAAATCTGGAATCGCAGTGGGTTTGTTATAAGGGAAGGTTCGCTATATCCAGGGTTCGTATTAGCGGGGTTTTACTGTATATATATATTGTAGCGTTATTTGTTGTATTGTTTTACATAATTAAGTTTTTTTTAGATTTTGTTTGTGTTTGTTTTGCATATATTGAATTAATGATTGATATATATATTCGTGTATTCTTTGATTTGAGTAGTCTGCTCGTTGGCAGCAATAAACGATTATCGTTCGATTTATCTTTGCCTGTTGCTTGCGATTCTTACCGTGACAAATGGTGGAGATGCTGGGTACCTATGCCCTCACGGATGACTTGATGGGAGGAGGCCTTCGCTTACAAGACTTGAAGCAACTTTCTGGTCTCTCTCTCTTTCTGCGAAGGTGAGACCGTCTTCTGCGGGGGTGAGACCGTCTTCTGCGGGGGTGAGACCGTCTTCTGCGGGGGTGAGACCATCTTCTGCGAGGGTGAGACTGTCTTTTGCAGAGTTGATACCGTCGTCTGCGGAAATTGCCGCCTGCAGAGATTGCCGTCTGCGGAATTTGCTGTCTGCAGAAATTGCCGCCTGCAGAGATTGCCGCCTGCAGAGAATCGCCGTCTGCGGAGATGGGAACGTCGTCTGCGGAGTTGGAAACGCCGTCGGCGGAGATGGGGGCGCCTTCTTCGGGGATGTAATCGCAGTCTGCAGAGATGAGAACGCCGTCAACTAAAGTTCTTCCTGACCCGCAAGAACAGCAAGCCGACCGAGGATAACATTGACAGCGGGAAATCTGTCTTTTGGAAGAGGGAGAAATGTAACGTGGTTAATTTATTCACATAATTTTTATTGTATTGATTTACATAGTTACATATGTCAATAGCTATATAAATGCTCGTAAATACAAATTTAGGGTAGACCGTTACACAATAAAGTCCGTTCGTGTTTACCTCTCCTCGCGTTTATTTTTCAACGCGACAATATATATATATAAATAATATTATATATATTTTTACCTAGGTATATTATATATATATATTTTTTTGCCTTTTTTTTTTTTTACCTATCGCCTATCATCTGATTTATTTTTATGATTTACTAGACGAATGACCCGGCTTCGCCCGGGAATTCCCCCGAGTGCAATTTCCTTCATACTGAAAGAACATTACTAATAAATAGTATTAGAGCCATAGAATAGCAACACCGAAGTAATACATAGTTCAAATAGTTGGCAGATTTTCCACCCAACCTCCGAGGTACCCGCCCCAGCGTGTTAACTCTTATATATAGTGGTGCATCCTCTGTAGGTCTATTACACTCTTTGGGTAAAAAGGGATAAGGATTGAAATTGCTTGAGAAGAGTGACTGTGATTGACCAAGCCTAGCCAGCAGCCTGTAATCTAATGTTTTCAGACCCCAGTCAAACATTCGTAGATGTTTTTCTGAAAAATAATAAAAAAAAAAAAAACTAATATTAATATAAATCATAATAATCTGCAACTGTCCTTGAATATTATAATTCTAGAGATTTTACCTTTCAATTATATACAAATATATATGTATATAGAAAGAATTATGAAAATAATATACCACTCAAACAACAACAACAAAAAAAGACTAAAATAGCATTAAAAAAAATTTATTCATGACAACACAGAAGAATACACAAAATTTGAAGTCTTATTTTCTGGAGCCAAAACATAAAGATTTCTTCCTGAGCCAACTCTAGAGCAGGCAACATACAATTGCCCATGCGAGAAATAGGGTTGCTCCAAGTCAATGCCAGCAATTTTGAGGGACTGACCTTGGATGCGGGCTTGAGAATGTTGGGGATTCTCCAATGTGCGGCTACTTTGGCCTCTAGCAGCTCGAGCAGCCATGCGTCGAGCTGCAGGAGTTCTTACTCCAATTGCAGATCTTTTGCGAGGCATAACAAATGGGATGATTCAATTTGAAAATATGTCCTAAAAAAACAGAAATAGCACAATCAGTACCAAAAATATTTTTGTATATATATTAAAAAAAAAGCTTTTAAGGAAAACAGTGCAGACCCAAAACAAATCCAAAGTATCAGAATAAGTTACAGAACAAAACTGATTATCTAGTAGAAATTTTTAAGTTTGTAAATATCAAAATTACATTGTTCACTAACCATAACTTGGTAACTAAAACAAATTTCTCTCTCAACATTTCAGCAGAAAAAAATAAGGCTAAAAATAAATGACAACAACAGACTAAATTTTAAACTACCAATGAAACATATGATTTTTTAAAAGAATAACAAAACAAAGGCCATTACAACAATTAAAAAACATAAGCCCATTGTTTTATACAGTAATAAAAGTTTGTAAATATTGTCAAATCTGCATTGTTTACTAACCGTAACTTTGTAAAATGTAGTGCCCTATCAACATGTCAGAAAAAAATAATAATACTAAAAAAAAAAAAACTAATGCCAAAATAGCCATGTTAATATTTTAGGCTGATAAAAACCAAAGGGTATATGGATTATAGACAAACACATGTTTTGGCTGTTAAATGAGACAGTAATTCATATTAAATTTTCACTACTGTATTTTTTGCATATTGACTATTGTTTGTTTAATTTTAAGAATTATCATATTGACTGTAAAAAAAAAAAAAGGGCCAGAACAAAAATTAATAAAAAATAAGAAAGCCATTGTTTACATACAGTAGCGCTAATTTTGTAAAGTTTTTTTTTTTTAATTGCATTGTGTGAACGTACCTTAACTTAGCAATATAAATTTTAGACAAACACATGTTTTGGCTGTTAAATGAGACAGTAATTCATATTAAATTTTCACTACTGTATTTTTTACATATTGACTATTGTTTATTTAATTTTAAGAATTATCATATTGACTGTAAAAAAAAAAAAACACAAAGGCCAGAACAAAAATTAATAAAAAATAAGAAAGCCATTGTTTACATACAGTAACGCTAATTTTGTAAAGTTTTTTTTTTTAATTGTGTGAAATTTTGCATTGTTTGAACTTACCTTAACTTAGTAATATAAATTTCTCTCTCAATACTTTTGTAAAAAAAAGTGACACTCATATAAAAAGATATTTTAAAAAAAGTATGCAAGCAACTTGAAAAGAAATGCAGAACGCTCATTGGTCGCTTAATTGGCCTTGTGTTGTTACTTTCCCTCGTATTTACTTCGCGTAAGCCTCGTATTTACTCTGCGTAAAAAAAAGTTCTTCAAATGAAAAAAAGAAATAGCCAAAAATACTAAGCAAAATGTAGCCGAAAATTTTCCTCAGGTTTATAAAAAGCGACATGCAAAATTTGGTACCAATTGGTTCAGTAGTTTTTGAGTTTATCGCGAGACAGACAGAAATTGACTTTTATATATATAGAGATAGAGATGATAAGATTTATTTTTTTGTTATGATTTGGTCACCCAGGGAGAGGATAGGGTCAGTTTGAAAGCAGCCACCAGGGGGAGCGGGCGAGAAAAAACCTGGGGCCTTGGCCATGGCCTCCCCGCAAGGGGAGGAACTGGGAAATGTAAGTAAATTTGTTTCTTTAATCTTTAATAAGGATATAAAGGTTCTAAATTTTTTTAATAGATTAGTTTTAAGACAATATACTTAGGCCAACATCATTTCTTTTTTTATATGAATATTATAAGTGTGTTTAGGAAAATCATCATTGGATGCAAAAATAAATATTTATAGTGTATATAATAGTGTATATATTATCAATTGTCTTTCTTCCTTCCTTTTTTTTTATTTGTTGTCCTTTTTATCCAAATTAAACATCAAGATATATGTGTATATGTATGTAGAAAATTTAAATATGGTTAATAATTTGAGTAGCCCATTTCTTTATACAAGAATATTTATTATATAAATAAATATAAATATATTTATACATGTATATCTTGATGTTTCTATGTTTATAAGTGATAACCTTACAATAGAAGTCTCAAAGTGTGGGGAAGACTGTAAATGTGACAGTTGAGCTAGCCTCAGGCCTTTTATCTGAAAATTTAAGATCTTCATATGTTGAGTTTATGAAAACGTTGGCTAGAAATCCAAATCTTACATTGGTGCTTTCCAGCGTGGAGCCGAAACTACTGAAAATTTCAAATTAGTAAAAATTTGTAAGAAGTAGGCCTACAACCTCTGAATGAGAAACTCGTGTCTATACCTGAAAATTTAATTAACGACTTTGAAATATATATAATGCATTTGTTATTTGAAATTTTTAAAACAAAATAATTGTGCAATATTAATAAAACTATAATGCTCCTAAAATATTTTTATATACAGTCGAACCTCTTTAATTCAACACCCCAAGGGATCAGAGCTTTCGGTTGAATTAAAGGAAGTGATGAATTAAAGTTAGATGATTAGCTAATCATCTAACTCGCTAAAATAATATTTTTTCAAAATAGCTTTGTAATATAAATTGATCATATTATTTAAAACCATTGTGTGTCTACTTTTTTGTTTTATTTTTTTATTTTCATGGTTAACTTTAGTATCAGGGACAAAATGGCAATAATTATTTTTTTTTAAACATAAATAATTACAAATAATATTTTATTCTAATTGAAGAATATAGCAGTTGAAAGAAAATAAATATGGAAAATAAAAAGAAAATTTAAAAATAATATTTTAAAATAATCATGAAGAGATATATATTTTTAAAAATTCCTTTATAGATGTCTGTTTTTGCACTGAAATCCTATTCAGGATGTATTCCAGATGGTCTATTTAAAAAAAAAAACATGCATGTCTTTCTTCTTCTGGAATGTGTTTTAAATAATAAAGTTTTTATTGTATTTAAGACATCCACTGCTGCTGCAGGTGTTATTGATTTTGTGTTTAAATCTTTTATAATAACATGGAAATGCATTATTGAAATAAAATGTTATCATAATCATTGTGGCTACATTTTACGAAGATTTATTTATTTAAAAGGAAATTATTTGTAAATTTTAAAATAACTAAAATATTTCAATGATGAAAATTAAAAAGAAAATAATATTATTTATTAGGCGCTATTCCTAAATTACTGCGTAAAAAACAATAACACTCGTGACATTGCGCAACGGCACTGCAAAGTGAAACTTAAACTAACAGAAACCAAAAGTGCTCATGCGCGATCCTATCAATGCCCGCCGTCATCGCCGCTTGCCGTCGGCGTAATAACGTTTAGCAGTAAAGTTGTATGTAAAAAAACATTCAACTGTCAAAATTCGTATTTTAAAATGGTCGAACTATCGGAACTGTCGTATTATCGATACTGTCGAATTACGGTTTGTTATTTGATAGGCCGGAGGTCGGGACATCAGAATATGGTCGAATTGAGGTAGGGTGTCGAATTTGCGTGTGTCGAATTAACGAGGTTATACTGTGATATGGTTTCAAATTTTCTTCTCTCTCTTAACCTTACAAGTATTGGGATGATGATTCTTGCACCCAACCTGCTGGATTAGCATGTAAAACTTCCCCAACCATTGTAGTTTTGGATGGACTAATGGATCTGACTGGTACATGATTTCAATGTATAATAAGTACATACAAGTAAATAGCCCCTGGCACTAGTGGAGGGCTTAGTTGAGAAAGTTTGAGCAGCAAATAAGTAGCCTCTCCATGGAAATCCTTTCACTGGGGTAGTCACATATAGAATAAAACTATAGGGGCATTAAAGAGGTCTGAGTTATTCATTTGACCAAAATTGTTTTCTTCCATCAGGGCTAAGCAGCTATTAGCCCATTGCAATAGAGAACTCTCTGGCAGAAGAGAGTGCTTCTAGTACTCCCATAACAATCATGTGACTGCCTGTATGTATAGTTATTATGAATCAAATCAATCTCTCAGCGCATATAATCCGATTAATATATATATAACCTCAGTATCCTATATGTTTTTCTTTATGTATATTTTCATTCATATTTACATATGTACATTCTTTTGTCTGATAATGGTGACAATGCTGTTGCCGAAACGTCACACTCTAATAAATTATTTGTATCAGTTTTTTTTTTTTAACTACCTTTACTATGAATCATTGTTGTATTGTATACATATGAAACTATCCAATAATAAAATTAGATATGTTTTAGGAGTTGTACATTTCTAATTTCACTCTGAAACAACTCCTTGGCACCCATATAATAATGTCCTGTTTGGGGATGGTCTAAAGGTCTGTGTAGGCAGAGAATGAATTTAGACCATTCCCCACTCTACTAGAAAGACTGCAGAGGAGTGCATGGAGTCACTTCCCTAAACTTCCCACTTCCCACAGCTAAACAACAAAAGGAGAGGGCTTTGTAAATTTGCCCACCATATGGTAGGATGAAGCTATTTAATACTACCATATACTAACTGGTTGCAGATGCCCTGGCCTGTTTGTTTTGTTTCTCCCTTTGCCTGAGTGTTGGTCACTGTTTAGCATAGTGTATAGTGAAAAATGCATTTACTTTTTAAATCATATTTATCATATTTTATGAACAGATATGATTTGGAATTAAACACATTTTTCACTCTGGCAAGGGGAGGAAATTTTTGGGTCCATTTTGGACTCAGACCCAACAATGAAAATTGTGAAAGTGTGAATTTGAGGAAACAAGGTTCTCGGCAGGATGTTGGATGTGCAGGATACCCTTTGACCGGATTCTGCAGACCACATGGCACATCATGCTGATGTATCCTGTGGCCTGAATGAGTGTTCAGTGACTGATTCATCCTACATCCTGGGAAGAACCTTTAATGGCCTGAGGGATGTCCAATGGCACCATCCAATTTTCTTATGCATGCCTTATTTTGTTCTTTTATGTAAATATTTTTTTATGTTGGCCTAGGCAATTTTTGTTTAATAGTAGGAGTAGATTTAAAATAATTCATCTGAATTATTTATTAAATAATTTTAAAATCAATTTACAAATTGGTTTTATAATTCCTGAGAGTTGTTAAATTAATTATTCTTTTCCAAATTAGAATATATTGATTTTAATAATTCTCATGAATTATTTAATTAATTTGTGATTTGACTTGGCGGTGACGCCAAGTCGGCGCGCATGCGCGGAGGCAGTGACGCAGAGTCAGCGCATGCGCGGCGGCAGTGACGTGGCAAGCACGTGGGAGGATACCATTGTTATTGACGGCCACCACGAGCCAACGTCCATTCTCATCCATCCATTTGCATCAAACCTTTTTCAACTCTTCTTTACTAGATATTTAATTTGTAACATTTTATTTATTTTTATATTTTATCCTTAATAAATTAAAATACCTTGGAATGAATAATTGAATCATTTCTTCAAAACCAGACGATCCACCACAGTTTTGGCGCAGCCGGCAAGTATATTCAATTATTCAAGCATCAAAAAGATTTTATTCATTTTAATATTATATTTATTTCAGTCAATTGTGAACATAATTTGGATTTCAATAATTTTTAAGCAAAAAATTGAATACTGAAAAAAAAAAATTTTTTTTATTAGAATAATATCTAATATCATTATGTCCAAAAAAATATTTTAAAATTGCAAAAATACAGCGGGGATCAGAAGGATATTCGTGCCCAGAGCTGGGTAAAACTTTTTGAATTACATGTTACAGATGAAGATAAAGGAAAATTATTATTTTACTATCTAGAAGGAAGAGCCTTAGAATGGTATGCTGATGAAATTGCAGGAACAAATATTAATCAATGGGTAACCCTCAAACAAAAATTTATTACAAGATTTGGATCATCAACAGCAACACCATTAAATGATGCACAACAAAGGTATCTACGCCGTGATTAATCCGTCAATGACTACTTTCAGTCCAAAATCCAGCTTCTAAAACAAACTTCCTTATCCAAAGTCTAACAGATCCAGATGTTGACGGAAGGATTACCAGCACCATGGAAGATAAGCTTAGCCCCAATACATTTCGAAGATATAGAGACTTGGGTAAGTGCAACCTTAAAATTGGAGGCTGCTGTTAGCTCCATACAAAAGAACTCCAAACCAGCCTTCGGCGATAATAAATTTAAAGACTTTAAATCTGCTACCTCTTACGTCACTTCACATCCGAAGCCTCCATACCCATGCAGATTTTTCAAAATGCGAAATTTAAATAATTTTCATTGGCATGATGAATACCCATATAGACCCAAAACATTCTCTTAAGAAACTGCAGCAAACGAACAACCCTCAAATATGTATGCAACTTCCGACTCTTCATCTTCTAACTCAACTGATTTACCAACAGTCAATTTAAATTAATAGAGCGACCAATCTTCAAGTTCATCAACATCAACACATTAGTCAACTCCACCCTAATACAAGCATTCATAGATACAGGTTCAACCATCAGTATAATGTCATATACCCAATTCAAAAATTTGAATCTACAAACAGAACAATCATCATCCATTTACATCAAGCAAGCTAATTCCAGAATAAGAAGCTTTGGTCGCGTTAAAGTCAACCTTACCATCAGTCACATCACCCATCAGATAGATTTTCACATTCTCAGAAACTTCATGTACCCCCTTCTACTAGGTCTTGACGTGGGAACTCTGTTCAATCTTCATGTCGACATCAAGAATGGTGTTGTGACTACTAAAGGACCATCTTTGTATAATTGTAAATTTCAGGCGAATCATTTGAGCCCAGAAACAAATCAAATGCTCGACAATATATTACATAAATATACGACTATTTTTAGTGAAAAATATTTTGATGTAGGTGTGGTGTTTTGCATAACAATAGTTATGTCGAGATATGCAAATAAGGTTTTGCATAGTGTTTGTTTGTGTTACTATGTTAATTATTTTTATGTATATACATATATATATCATTCCATTGTAAATAGTTCGTTCAGTCATATTAGCGTTGATAAGGAATAAAGGTTTCATCTTCGCTTAATGGATCTCGGTGTCCAGGAGTAGTTGTATGAACATAGAAACACAACAATGGCGACGAGTAAAGAACGTTATACACAAGTGAATGAAAGTGAGCGAACAATGATGAACATTGAACAATTCAACCCAAACAATGGAAATGAAATTTCAAGTTATTTAGAGCGCTTCGAATCCTATTGCATAGCGAATGATATAGTAAAGGTTGATAAAAAGAAGGCAACATTTTTCTCGCTATGTGGAAGAGAAACGTATAATTTAATACGGACGTTGACCTCTCCCAAGAATCCATTGGAAACAGAATGGGAGGAGATAGTAGCAGGGATAAAAAAATACTTTGATCCGACACCAAATATAATAGTGCAGCGTTTTAAATTTGCGAAAAGGCTTCAAATGCCAAATGAAACAATATCTGAATTTATAACAGCTCTAAAGAAAATTGCCGAGAAGTGTGAATTCCCTGATGTGGAAGATAGGTTGCGTGATGCCCTAGTATGCGGCATTCTAAACGAAGAGATACAATCAATGCTGTTAATGAACAGTATGCTAACATTTAAAGTGGCTCAAGAGATGGCATTGGCACATGAGGCTGCGGTAAGGAACGTTGCAGAAATTAAAGATGGAAAACCTCAGGAAGAAATGAATGTAGTGGGAAGAGCTGTTAAAAGGTGAGACGGAGGAATGAGAAGATTCTTAGATGTTTCCGCTGTGGATACACAAATCACAGAGAAGAGAAATGTTTCTTTAAAGATAAGAGATGTTTTAAATGCCAGAAGTTAGGGCATATATCTAGGGTCTGTAAGAACAGGAACTGGAGGAGCGATCGTAATAATTGCTCGATAGACGAGGAGGCAGAGGCAACTAATGGCCTTTTTAATATAAATCAAGTGAAGGACACAAGTAACATGCGGAGTTATATGGTAAAAGTACGGACTAGCGGTCGAGATATGAATATGCTCATTGACTCAGGAACAGGGAAAAATATTATTTCTGAGAAGACGTACATTGAAACTTGGGTGAAGTCAGAAAGGCCTAGAATAGAGAAGGATTCTACCAAGTTGGTGCAATGGAACAGGCAGAGGTTATCGATTCTGGGTAAAATAAAAGCCGACGTAAAAGTAAATAAAAGAAGTATCACAATGGAATTTCTTGTGATCGAAGGTCCGGGCCCGAATCTGATTGGAAGGGAGGCGTTTGACCAGATTGGAATTGGTTTTGAATGGATAAATTATAGCGATAATGTATGTCAAATCACTGAGGAATTTATGGATGTGTTTAAAGAGAAATTAGGACAATACAGAGGTCCACCAATCCACATAAAGATCAAAACTCTGGGGAAACCCACATTTCTAAGAGCTAGAACATTGCCATACGCAATTAGACCTAAGGTTGAAGAGGCTTTGAGGAAGATGGAGGAACAAGGAATATTGACTCCTGTTGAATTTACAAGGTTTGCTACTCCAATCGTCCCAGTACTGAAAAGGGATGGTTCAATAAGAATATGTGGAGATTATCGGAGTACTGTTAACACCATCGTGGAGTCAGATACTTTCCCAGTTCCGGCGGCAGCCGACTTGCAGGTCAATTTGGCAGGAGGAAAGGTTTTCTCTAAGTTGGACCTTAAAGATGCATATCAGCAGCTGGTGGTGGATGAGGAGACAGCAGAGCTATTGGCTATTAACACGCACAAGGGATTGTTTAAGGTAAACCGTTTGCCTTTTGGTGTTTCCTGTGCGCCAGGAATATTCCAGCGACGAATGGAAAGTTTAATAGCCAAAATTCCAGGAGTAGTCGTTTACCTGGATGACATTCTGATAACAGGGAAAGATGAAATGGAACATGACCTCCGATTGAGAGAAGTATTGAAGAGTATTCAAAGAATGGGACTGACTCTTAAGAAGGAGAAGTGCGAATTTAAAAAATCTTCGTTAATTTTTCTTGGGTGCCGAATAGATGCGGAAGGCATACACCCTACTGAAGAGAAATGTGAGGCAATTAAGAATTTTCCGAAACCCGAAAACAAAAAAGAGTTACAGAGTTTCCTTGGACTATTGAATTTTTATAGCAAATTTTTAAAAGACCGAACCACTGTACTTGAACCACTGCATAGACTACTAAACAAAAGAAATTGTTGGAAATGGAAAGAAGTGGAGGATAGAGCATTCAGGGAGGCAAAGAATTTGATTCAATCCGATTTGGTGCTAACACCCTATGATGCCAGAAAACCCCTGGTCTTGGCTTGTGATGCATCACCCTTTGGAGTAGGAGCAGTGCTTTCGCACGTGGAGGAAAGAATGGAGAGACCCATTGCGTTTGCTTCGAGAACTATGTCTCAGACGGAAAGAAGGTATGCACAAATAGATAAGGAAGCTCTGGCCATAATATTTGGCATCTCAAAATTCTACAAATATTTGTATGGCCGTGACTTTAAGATAATCACTGACCATAAGCCTCTACTGGGAATCTTTAATCCGAACAAACCTATCCCTCAGATGCTTTCCCCGAGGATGATGAGGTGGAGTCTTACATTGGCATCGTACTCCTATCAGATTGAACATAGACCTGGGAGAATGAACGCAAATGCGGATGCGTTGAGTAGAGCACCCCACGAAAGGACAAGTAAAGAAACACTGGAACCAGTTGACGTTTTTCTTATGGAAACTAATGAAGAGTCACCATTAGAGGTGAAGGAAGTGGCAAAATCAACGCAGGAAGACTTGGTTCTGGGGATAATTGTGGAATGGACTCGAATAGGATGGCCAGCCCACTGTCCAGCAGAAAAATTTAGGCCATACTTCAATAGGAGAAATGAATTATCCCTACATAGAGAGTGTCTCCTGTGGGGAAATAGAGTAGTAATACCGCCCGTTCTACAGGGGAGAACATTGGAACAGCTTCATGAAACTCACCCTGGGATTGTACAAATGAAGGCAATTGCAAGGAGCCATGTGTGGTGGCCAGGAATGGATAAGGCTATAGAAAATAAGGTCGAAAGATGCGAAAATTGTCAACTGGTGCGAAATAATCCTAAACCGAGCCCAGTTCACCCTTGGACGGCACCAGTTAAACCATGGTCACGCATTCATGTAGACTATGCAGGACCATTCCATGGAAGAACGTTTCTAATAGTCGTTGACTCAATGTCTAAGTGGCCGGAGGCCATCATCATGGATCACTGCACGGCAACAGCTACAGTGTGAGTGTTAAGAAGTCTGTTCGCTGTTCATGGTTTGCCCGACCAGGTTGTTTCGGATAATGGTCGCATGTTTGTGGGTCATGAGTTTCAGGAATTTTTGAGGATGAACGGAGTAAGGCATATAACATCGGCTCCCTACCACCCACAGACAAACGGACAGGCAGAAAGAGTGGTACAAACACTCAAACAGCTAATAAGAAAGAATGGTTGGGAGAACATATCGGTTACGCTGCCACGCGCTCTGTTTGCAATGCGGACTACACCTCATGGAACAACTGGACTAACACCAGCTGAGCTACTAATGGGTCGCAGACTGACCACAAGAATGAACCGGTTGCACCCTAAAGAAAGTGAAGATAGCGAAAATGGAAAAGAACACTTCCAGAATAGGTTCAAGTCCCAAGAGAATGTGTATGCACGTAAATATAATGGAAAGGGAAAGTGGGAACCGGGGAAGATAAAGACAGTACTTGGACCCAGGAACTATGAGGTAATTATGGAAAACGGAGTGACAGCGAAAAGACACCAGGACCAATTGATGAGAAGAGTCAAGGAAGAAGTATCGGAGGATGTGGAGAAGAAGGGGGAGTGTAACACCGAAAGAAGGGGGGAACAAATGAATGACCCAAACGAATCACCGGAGAGGCTGGAGGAAACACCTGGGCCAAGTAGACCAATAAGAAACCGGAGACTCCCCGAATACTTAAAAAATTGTGTAACAAATTGGGGGTGAGAAGATGTGGTGTTTTGCATAACAATAGTTATGTCGAGATATGCAAATAAGGTTTTGCATAGTGTTTGTTTGTGTTACTATGTTAATTATTTTTATGTATATACATATATATATCATTCCATTGTAAATAGTTCGTTCAGTGTTGTACATATTTTAATTATTTGTTACCACAGAGTGTGTGTAAGCTCACGGGTAAATAGGCGCTAAAAAACAAGAAGGAAAAAAGAGTTCCTTTGTTTTCAATATAAGTTTCCTTTTTATATTTTGTTACCTCTCTTGTTAATCAATAAATATAATGTTTAATTAATAATTATTGGAATCAGTTTCATTAATAATTCTAAGCAAAGTCAACAATTGGCAGCAGATGGTGGTTTATTGATATAAAGCTCAAAAACGAAAATATTCAATCTGAAGATTAAGCAAGAAGTTTATTCTGATCTGTAAACTGAAGCACTTATAAGAAGATTAAAGGTATTTATATAGATTAAGTTAAATTATATCTATATATTGCATGTTTAAAAGCTACCCAATATTTAAATAAATTTAAAATATATATTTGTTTTAAATTATATATTGGTTTGTTTATATTAGCTCAAAAGACGAAAATGGCTGAATATAATGTTTTATCCCAAACAAAAATTGAACCATTAACAGGAAATAATTATCAAATATGGGCGTTGAAAATCGGCGCAGTTCTGAGAGGAAGAAAATTATTTAAATGTGTAATTTCAGATCCAGAACCTGATATGGAAGACAAAAGTTCTTGGGAGATTTGGAGTGATAAAAATGATGAAGCTTTTGGGATAATCATCACTACATTGACAAATGAACAAGCTGGAATGTTCATAGGAGAAACAAATGCTAAGAAAGTATGGGACTCACTGAGAAAAACATACACAGGCAATTTGGAAGATAAAATTATTGATATAGGCTTTGAATTAAAGAACATTAGAATGAAAGATAATCAAACTGTAGATGAATATATAACTTGGGCAAAAAATATTGCTGCTAGAAGTTCATCATTAGGGCATCAATTTCCCTCAAGAGAACTTTCATTTCATATTGTCAGAGGCATACATCCAAGGTATGAAAATATTGCTATTGTCTTACGATCAAAGAGAGAGGCAACAATTGAAGAGATTCAACAAACTCTAAGAGAAGAGGAGTCAAGAAGAAATATGAGATTAAATCAATCGGTTGAGAATGGGCATGAACAAGCATACAGAATTAAAAATAGAAAAGTCCAACAATTTCAGCCAAAAAGATGTTTTGTTTGTAATAAAAAGGGACATCTAGCTAATGATTGCTGGTTTCGAGATAAACAGAAACAAGGATACCAAAAGAAATGGACTCCTGGTTATAGAAATCACAAATACAGTAGGGAACATTCAAATAACCTAGTGGATACTATGAAAAGTGGAATTAATGAGCAAGCATTTGAAACATATGTAAAAGAATTTGAAGATTCACCAGATGAGAGCAATGATAGACAAATATGGTGTATAGATTCAGGATGCACCGCACATTTAACCCCAAACCTAACTTTAATGGAAAATGTGGTAGATTATGAAAGTGAAATCAACCTAGCTGAAAAGGGCAAAACTACCCAAGCCATAGCCAAAGGAGATATGAGACTTACTACATGCACAAGTGAAGGCCAAGAAAATATTCACATCAAAGATATCTTACATGTACCAAGTTTAAGGAATAATTTCTTGTCAGTATACGAATTAGTCAACAAGGGAAATTCAGTTATTTTCAATAAGGATGGAGCAAAAATTTATAATGAAGGGAATGATTTAGTTGCTGAAGCATATATTAAAGATAGAATGTTTATGATGGAAACAAAACAAAGAAATGTACCAATAGCAAAAAATGAAAATGTCATGGTTATAAATACACATTTATCAAATAAAAATAGCAATATAAGTTTATGGCATAAGAGATTAAACCATATAAATGAAGAATACATGAAAAAAATGATTCAAGGACATATTGTAAGAGGATTGGATCTAAAATTCGAAAGGTTACCAGAGTGCGAAGCATGCATAATGGGAATACTGGTGCAGAAGCCATATAATATTACAGAAAATTATACAGTTAAGCCCCTGCAGTTGATTCATATGGATTTATGTGGACCAATGCCATGTCAATCTTTAGGAGGATCTAAGTATTTCCTTGTTATAGTAGATGATTACAGTAGAAGAATCTTTGTATATTTCCTGAGATCAAAAGATGAGACCTTTGAAAGATTTGAAGAATTTAAAGCAAGAGCCGAAAACGAATTAAGTCTTAGAATAAAAGATGTAAGAACGGACAATGGAACTGAATTTTGTAACTCTAGATTTGAAGGACTTTTCAAGAGAAGTGGGATCCATCACCAACTCACCACAACATACTCACCACAAAGTAATGGAGTCGCAGAGAGAGTGAATAGGACTCTTATAGATACAGCGAGAACCTTACTAATTGACTCAAAATTACCCATGATGTTTTGGGCAGAGGCAATTGCTACAGCTGCATACATTAAGAATTGTACACCCCACAGGTCTATCAAGCAAAATACACCTATGCAGAGATGGAATGGCAGGAAACCATCGGTCAAACACATTCGAATATTTGGATGTTTGACACATTGGCTTGAGAGCAAACCAAGAAGAAACAAGTTTTCACCAAAGGGTAGAAAGGGAATATTTATTGGTTATTCCATTAAAAGAAAAGCCTACAGAATATATGATATAATGACAAAGAGAATCCATGAAGTCAGATCAGTAAAATTTAGTGAAGATAAGAGAGGAATTGATTATGCAAATGATATTCAGGAAGATACTAATTGTGATAATTTGACCTATAAAGGAAATTGTGAAGAAATAGTTGCTGAAGACTTTCTTATCTTGAAAGAAGACAATCCTGTCACAGAGAGTAAAATGAAGTCTCAGGAGGATACTTCAGTAAAACTAGGTGGTGACTGTGAAAATGACTCATCACAAACTGAACCGATACAGGAAAGATGTGTAAAAGGAGGAAGAAAGAAAGGAGAAACAAAGAGCATCTTAGAAGAACGGCACAAAGCAAGACTTGAAGAACAAGAAAGGAAATTGATTGAAGAAGGAGTTCGACGCTCACAAAGAATAAAGGATAGGAATAATGCAAACTTAATTATGGAAATTGATCATTATATTCCGGAGAACTTTAAAGAAGCAATGGATAGTGGAGAAAGAAATGAATGGCACAAAGCAATGGAAGATGAGCTCAGTGAGATAGAGAAACATAAAGTATGGACACTAGTACCAAGGGAAAATGGTATGAAAGTCATCAATAGTAAATGGGTCTACAGTACGAAGAAAACACCAAGTGACGGCATATATAAACGAAAGGCCAGACTGGTTGCTGTTGGATGCAATCAAAGATATGGTGTGGATTATAAGGAATCATTTTCACCTGTACTCAAAAAGGAAAGCTTGCGAACAATAGTAGCTCTTGCAACACAACAGAATTTAACCATAAAGACTTATGATGTGAAGACAGCTTATCTCTATGGTGAGTTAAAAGAGACAGTATACATGAGACAACCAGATGGTTTTATACAAAAATGAGAAGAAAACAAAGTGTGTAAATTGGAAAAAAGCCTGTATGGTCTACCACAATTAGGAAAATGTTGGAACAAAAAGATCAATGAAATTTTATACCAGTTGGGAATGATTAGAACCAAATGTGATCCATGTGTCTATAAACTCCAGAGAGGAGAAGAGTATGCAATACTGGGTCTATATGTAGATGATCTCATCATTGCTGGAACTAGTAAGGAAATTAATGACAACCTAGCCTCAGAAATAGAAAAATATGTTACTCTAACAGAAAAGAAAGATAGCGAACCATTTATTGGAATTGAAATAAAAAGGGAAGAAGATGGATTTTATCTATCTCAGACTCATTATATTGATACAACTCTTCACAGATTTGGACTGGAAGAATGCAACAGTGTGCAGACACCTGGAGATCAAAATCAAAATTTGGATGAATATTTGGACTCTAAGCCAGTAGATAAAACTGTATACCAGGAAATGATTGGATCACTAATGTACCTCTCTACGGGTACTCGACCGGACATATCCTTCAACGTCAGCAATTTATCACAGTATAGTAATGATCCAAGAGAAATACACTTAACTGGAGTTAAAAGGATTTATAGATATCTGAAGGGAACAAGAGATAACATGTTGGCATATAAGTCAAAAGACAACAATATCACAATAAGTACTGATGCGAGCTGGTGCACAACCCGAGACGCAAAATCCTATTCAGAATATACAGTCAAACTTGGCAACAACTTAATAAACTGGAGAAGTAGAAAGCAAAATTTAGTAGCCTTGTCTACATGTGAAGCAGAACTTATTTCAATATGTGAAGGCATTTCAGAAGTATTATGGTTAAAGGGATTACTAGAAGAACTTTGTGAAAATTTAACTTTCCCAATTACCTTGAAAAGTGACAGCCAGGCTGCAATAAACTGGATACAATCTGACAAGATTACTTCACGAACAAAGCACATAAACCGAAAGTATTATTTTGTGAAAGAGGAAATTCAAAATGGAATCAAGCTGGAATACACTAAAAGTGAAGACATGGAGGCGGATATACTAACGAAGAGTCTACCTAAGGACAAACTACGGAAATGTGCAGATAGCCTTGGACTTGCTGATTAGGGCTTACACACAGGGGAGCGTGTGTTGTACATATTTTAATTATTTGTTACCACAGAGTGTGTGTAAGCTCACGGGTAAATAGGCGCTAAAAAACAAGAAGGAAAAAAGAGTTCCTTTGTTTTCAATATAAGTTTCCTTTTTATATTTTGTTACCTCTCTTGTTGATCAATAAATATAATGTTTAATTAATAATTATTGGAATACCCCGAATACTTAAAAAATTGTGTAACAAATTGGGGGTGAGAAGATGTGGTGTTTTGCATAACAATAGTTATGTCGAGATATGCAAATAAGGTTTTGCATAGTGTTTGTTTGTGTTACTATGTTAATTATTTTTATGTATATACATATATATATCATTCCATTGTAAATAGTTCGTTCAGTCATATTAGCGTTGATAAGGAATAAAGGTTTCAACTTCGCTTAATGGATCTCGGTGTCCAGGAGTAGTTGTATGAACATAGAAACACAACAGTAGGAAAAATCAATATAGTAAAACACAACATCCATACCGTTTCTCATCCGCCTATCCAACTTCGACCGTATCGAAGATCAGCCTCAGAGTATGATGAGATTAAACGACAGGTTGAAGATTCAAAGAAAAAAGGACTAGTTCGAGATAGTCGAAGCCCATGGGCCTTCCCAGTCACACTTGTACCAAAGGCGGATGGCCAAAAGAGGCTTTGCGTTGATTACCGCTGCCTCAATGCCCTAACCATTGACGACAAGATGCCTCTGCCTAACATTCAAGAAGTCATCGATCGTGTTCAGGGAGCGAAATACTTCACTTCGTTGGACATCGCTTCAGGTTTTTGGCATGTCGAAATGGCTCCAGACAGCACAGAGAAGACAGCATTCATCACCAACGAAGGGCTTTATGAGTGGTTAGTAATGCCTTTTGGGTTGAAAAACGCCCCTTCTACTTTTCAGCGGATCATACAACAAACCCTTGGTCCATTAATGTACAAGGGGTGCATCAACTATCTTTATGATTTCATCATATATTCTAAAACTTTTGAAGAACATTTTGACCTTCTATCAGAAGTGCTAGAAAAATTATTTTCCCAAAACCTCAAGCTCAAGCTTCAAAAATGTTCTTTTATCAGAGAAGAAATAGAATATCTTGGATATATCATCAAAAACAATCAGGTTACACCTTCATCTCGGAAAATAGAAGCCGTTAAAAGTTTCCCAATCCCCAAAACAGTCAAAAACATACAGCAATTTCACAGATTGTGTGGTTATTATCAGAGATTTATAGAAGATTTCAGTCCAATAGCACAACCTCTAACAGATTTATTGAAGAAAGATAAAATTTTCCACTGGTCTGAAATTCACCAAAAAGCATTTGGAACATTGAAAAATTTAATCACACAACCTCCAGTTCTGGCAATGTACGATCCCACCTTACCATGAAAGCTCTACATTGATGCCTCAGAGCAAGGACTTGGTGCAATTCTTGCACAGAAACATCCAGATGGCAGAGAACGGGTTGTTTGCTATTTCTCAAAACGGCTCAACCCAACACAATCACGCTACACCGCTACAGAGTTGGTATGTTTCGCCATCATCGAAGCAGTCAGACATTTCAACGACTACCTAGACAAGCCATTCCAAATTGTCACTGATCATAGTGCTTTAAAATGGCAATTGAATCATAAAAACCCTGGGGGAAGACTTTTCCGATGGTCGATGGAGCTATCTTCTAGATCGTTCACCATTATCCACAGAGCAGGAGGACAGCAAACACATGTTGATGCACTTTCCAGGAATCCAGTGTGCACATTCATAACCGAAGATAAGATGAAGATTGCTCAACAACAGGCAGACTTGCGATTTGTAAAGAACCCTCAAATTAAAAGTGGCATTGTCACTATACAAATTCGAGGCCATTCCAAAGCAGTTGTACCTGATTCCCTACAGGCAAAATGTCTTCACCACTTTCATGATGACTTTGGACATCCTGGAAAAAAACAAAACATTGAAGCTGATTTCCACATATTACTGGTGGCCACAAATGCTCAGGACCATAAAAGAGTATGTTTCCTCATGTAAAGTTTGTCAGCTCAGCAAACAGTAAAACCAACCGACAATCGGCCATTACCAAATACCAGACAGGGACCTCCAACCATTTGACTCATTGGACTCGATACAATTGTTTTGGGAAATGAAGCCAAGAACACCAAACATAAGTATCTCCAGGTCATCATATATCATCATAGTCGTTACATTTGGGCATCTCCCACCGCATCCAGCAATTCAGCTGCCATTCTCAACATCCTTAGACAGCTGTTATCTTCTGGAGTACCAATCAAACGTATTCTGACAGACAATGGTTCGAATTTCACAAGTAGAAGATTCAAAATTTTTCTATCGGAAAATAAAATTGCCCATTCCCTTGCTACTCCATATCAGACATTTGGAATGGTAGAAAAGGCTAACCATACCCTTCTCACAATATTGAGAGCTGCAATTTTGGAAAAACCGAAACAAAAATCGTCGACACTTGTACCATTTATTGTCAAGACATATAACCAGACCCCACATGAAGTAACAAAATTCAGCCCAAAGTTTCTTCTGTATGGGATTGATGAATCACCATCTTTTGCTGACCATCCCATCACTTTAGAAGAAGCAAGAGGTCTGGCTCGCGAGAATACCAGAAAATCTCAGATAAAGAGGAAGAACCATCATGATGATAAACATCCAGATGTGGAATTCTCTGAGGGAGATCAAGTAATGAGGACTGTTGCAAAGCACCATCCATGCATGTCTAAACTCAGCCCAAGACATCAAGGCCCTTTCTTCGTTAAGAAGAATATCAGCAGTCTAGTCTATGACATCCAAGACACCGAAGGACGAGTGTACCGGGCTCATGCTTCTCAACTTCGATCTTTCAAGGACAGGGAGTCCTTTGGAGCCGGGGGTGTAACGGTGTTTTGACCCACCACCAATTTTGAACAGCCCTTTCAACCGCCACCACCTCTGCCGGCTGGGTAAGCTAAGTCGGCGCATGCGCTGCGGTGGCGGTGACGTGGTAAGCACGGGGGAGGATACCATTGTTTTGACGCCTCCACGAGCGAACGGTTATTTTTCATCCATCCATTTTCATCAAACCTTTTTAAACTCTTCTTTACTAGATTTTAATTTGTATCAATAATAATTAACATTGATATTTATTTTTATATTTTATCTGTAGTAATTAAAATACCTTGGAATGAATAATTGAATCATTTCTATAAAACCAAACGAACCACCACAGTTTTGGCGCAGCCGACAGGATATTTTCAATTATTCAAGCATCAAAAAGATTTTATTCATTTGAATATTACAGTAAAACCCCTCTATAGTGAACCCCAATGGGACAGAGCTTTTGGTTCACTATAGCCACGGTTTGGCTATTTTTTTTTACTTTTAAAAATTTTTAGACCGTATAATTAAAGGACGGGCATACACACAAGAAGAGACTGCCTCTTAATAGTGGTCACTTTGTATTAATTCCCTTAATTGACCAATTTCTTTACATTAATACTGAATAATAATAGAAATCATTAGATGATAGATTCTTCTTATCATTAACCCTTAACTGGACAGGTGGATTTTTCATACGTAACTGGACGGGTTGGGTAGATTCAACCCACCTATGTAACTTTATGAAATAAGCGCTCAATAATGATTGAAATCAATATTTAAAAAATATATTTTATTAATATATACAGTAAAACCCCTCTATAGTGAACCCCAATGGGACAGAGCTTTTGGTTCACTATAGCCACGGTTCACTATAGCCACGGTTTCACCATTTTTTTTACTTTTCAAAAATTTTAGACTGTATAATTAAAGGACAACCATACACACTGGAAGAGGCTGCCTCTTAATGGTGGTAACTTTGTTTTAATTCCCTTAATTGACCAATTTCCTTATATTAATACTAAATAATAATAGAAATCATTAGATGATAGGTTCTTCTTGTCATTAGCATACATGTACCTCTATGTCTAATTTAAAAATCAAGACAAATCCTAGGCAAAGTTTTATTAAATATATATTCAAAGATATAAAATGATTTTAAAACATCATTATCACATTATATAATACAATGTTTATTTGGAAAAATGGCTCTAACACCATGTTGCTTCAAAGCATTCTTCAAGCATTGCACCATTCAAATAAAGTTAGTGTTTTACTTCCATTTCATTTTTCCACATATTCTTCTAGGTCTAGATTTCGTTTTTTTTTTTTACCTGTCATGCAAAACATTGCTGATTTTAAAATCACCATAGTTAATGGCATAAAAATAATTTTTGTTTCATCACAGGACCGTTTATTTGGACTTTTTTTTTTTTTTAAGTTCTAAAAAGTACGATCGCGATCGCGGCAAAAGTTGGGGTTGATTCCTCTTTGTAACAATTTTTAATGGTTTTATATTTTATCTTTTATAATATAAAATTTATATTATCTTATTTTATTATGTTCTTAACATTTTGCCTGTGTTGTTTCACTTTGAAGAGTTCTGAAAATGGCCTTTTTTTTTTAAAAGAAATAACGCTTTTGTTTTTAAAATGCCTTTGTTTTCTTCATTTTGGAAGCCATTTGCATTTTTTATATTTCAAATTTAATGGATGCAAATATATTATATTTAATAAAAAGTAAATTGTGTTAAAATTTATACATTATACAGCAAAAATAAAGTGCAAAAATCAAAACAAACAATGCCGCTAAATTTATTGTTTTGAAATCGCGATCCGCGAGCTGAAATATGCTCAAAATTTTGTTGTTTCTGTGCAGAGTATTAGGCTCATAGATTGTTGAGCTCTGGAAACCAAAAGGAATAATACTCTACTTCGACTTGTCTATATATACTAGACGAATGACCCGGGCAACGCCGTGTTTTACCCGATTGAATGTTTTTATTCAAATACTATTTGTTACAATTATAAATTGGAGCCGTGGATGTCACTCTTGTGAAACGTCCCGCTCCAAACTTTACATGTACATTAGGTCAGCTGGTATTACCCCTCATTTTCACCGCTAGAGGCGCGAGCGAATTGACTTTTTGTAAATATACATAATTATAAAGATAGAAGCTTCTATAGAAGATAATAATCATAATGATGATGCGCGCGCATCCGTGACAGCGATGAGGAATTGAGGAAAGACGGTCGTGACTATATATTAATGACGAATGACCCGGGCAACGCCCGTGTTTTACCCGATTAAATGTTTTTATTCAAATACTATTCGTTACAATTATAAATTGCCGCCGTGGATGTCACACTTGTGAAACGTCCCGCTGCAAACTTTGTGTCTGAGAAGCGATATTTTTATAGAAAGATGATCTGGCTTTTGTTTTCTGCTCGAATGAATGTTTTTCTGTTAGAATTTTGTTCCTGCGTACAGATTAATGAACTGGTTTCACCCGTGGTCTCTGCTTTTTGGAATTTTTCCCGATATAATTTTGTATCTGATAATCAAACATGATACAGCAATATCGTCATCATCATTTTCTGACTAAAAATATATAGTTTTAATAATTGATTTATATATATTTTTAAATAGCCTATCGTCTTCCCCGTATTTTTTACCTATGTATAGAAATTTTGGTTTGAATTAGTGAACTACTGCGAATTTGTATACCGGACATACAAACAAACATACAAACAGACAAACATTCATTTTTATATATATAGAGATTTACTCTTCATTGTTGGCTTTTTATATTATATTTACTCTTCATTGTTGGCTTTTTATCTTACATTCACTCTGTTGGCTTTTTATATTACATTTACTCTTCATTGTTTGCTTTTTATCTTACATTCACTCTTCATTGTTGGCTTTTTATATTATATTTACTCTTCATTGTTGGCTTTTTATCTTACATTCATTCTTCAAGGTTGGCTTTTTATATTACATTCACTCTTCATTGTTGGGTTTTTATCTTACATTCACTCTGTTGGCTTTTTATATTACATTTACTCTTCATTGTTGGCTTTTTATCTTACATTCACTCTTCATTGTTGGCTTTTTATATTATATTTACTCTTCATTGTTGGCTTTTTATCTTACATTCATTCTTCATTGTTGGCTTTTTATATTACATTTACTATTCATTGTTGGCTTTTTTTCTTACATTCACTCTTCATTGTTGGCTTTATATCTTACATTCATTCTTCTTTGTTGGCTTTTTATATTACATTCACTCTTCATTGTTGGCTTTTTATCTTACATTCATTCTTCATTGTTGGCTTTTTATATTACATTTACTCTTCATTGTTGGCTTTTTATCTTACATTCACTCTTCATTGTTGGCTTTTTGTATTATATTTACTCTTCATTGTTGGCTTTTTATCTTACATTTATTCTTCATTGTTGGCTTTTTATATTACATTTACTCTTCATTGTTGGCTTTTTATCTTACATTCATTCTTCATTGTTGGCTTTTTATATCATATTTACTCTTCATTGTTGGCTTTTTATCTTACATTCATTCTTCATTGTAGGCTTTTTATATTATATTTACTCTTCATTGTTGGCTTTTTATCTTACATTTATTCTTCATTGTTGGATTTTTATATTATATTTACTCTTCATTGTTAGCTTTTTATCTTACATTTATTCTTCATTGTTGGCTTTTTATATTACATTTACTCTTCATTGTTGGCTTTTTATCTTACATTCATTCTTCATTGTTGGCTTTTTATATCATATTTACTCTTCATTGTTGGCTTTTTATCTTACATTCATTCTTCATTGTTGGCTTTTTATATCATATTTACTCTTCATTGTTGGCTTTTTATCTTACATTCATTCTTCATTGTTGGCTTTTTATCTTACATTCATTCTTCATTGTTGGCTTTTTATATTATACTAATGATGATGCGCGCGCATCCGTGACATGAGGAATTGATTGACGGTGGAAAGACGGTCGTGACTATATATGTTGATAAAAATGAATGTATGTGTGTGGTCTGTTTGTCCTTTATGCCTGACCAAACCACTCATTGGAACGCCATGAAACTTTGGGAAGTTATTTAGTATAGTACTGGGAAGGTTTCTAGCAAATAAAATTTTTGAAATAACTTTTCGCTTTAAAATAATCAAGATAAATATTCTAATTTATCTGTTATAATTCAACAATCTGCTCTAAATATTATCATGATGATACAATGATTTTGTAATGTAGAAAATTAGGAAAGACAAAATTCAGGATGACATGGCAATTTATTTGAGACAAGAATAATGATACAATTCCAAAGAAAAGATACTATTCTTTTAACTTCCAATTACCGAGGGAACCAATTAATATTGATTTTATTCAACTTATCGAGTATTTTTCAAGGGACGGGGGAAAAATGTTCACTAGATAAAACGATGATTTTGTAATGTAGAAAATTAGGAAAGACAAAATTCAGGATGACACGGCACACAGGGACCGGGAAAAAATATTCACTTTATCGAGAGATTCAAATTTACGATTTTCATATATATAAGTTTATAGAGAATTGTTTTAACAAATGTTCATTAGACAAACCTTTACTCGGGTAAAACCCGGGCGAAGCCGGGTACGTCCGCTAGTAGGAAATAAACTAATGCTTAGTTAATCTTGCCTCGTCTTGGATAACAACACATGGTGGCAGCAGTAAACTGAATTCATAAAGAAGGTCGTTGTTCGAAGAAAATTTGAAATTCGACATCAAGCAAGCTTAGAAGCAGTAAACTGAATTCATAAAGAAGGTCGTTGTTCGAAGAAAATTTGAAATTCGACATCAAGCAAGCTTAGAAGCGGTAAACTGAATTCATAAAGAAAGTCGTTGTTCGAAGAAAATTTGAAACTTGACATCAAGCAAACTTTTTGGTAAGTTATATTATATTATAAGTAAGTCTTTATAATGTCCCAAAATTATAATTGTGTAGCCCCAGAACCTTTTAATTTTTCAAATCCAGGTGATTGGCCAAAATGGATTAGGAGATTTGAACGTTTTAGGCAGGCAAGCGGGTTAATTAATAACCCAGAAAATGAGCAAGTTAATATGGTCGTGTACTGCATGGGTGATAATGCAGATGACATTTTGTTGTCATGTAAAATAGCAAGTGACCAACTAGAAAATTATAATAAAGTTATTGAATGCTTTGACAGTCACTTTATTCCAAGACGTAATATAATTTAAGAAAGGGCAAGATTTAATCAAAGATGTCAGCAGGAAGGGGAAAAGGTGAATGAATTTATCACAGCACTCCATAGCCTAGCTAAGCACTGCAATTTTGGGATGTTACATGATGAGTTGATTAGGGATAGGATAGTTGTTGGTGTAAGGGATAGAGCATTATCTGAAAGAATGCAACTTGATACAGACTTGACCTTAGTAAAAGCCACACTAATGGCAAAGCAATTAGAAAGTGTCAAAGAACAGCAGTCTAGCCTTTACCAACAAGATTCTGTAGATCAAATAAAGAAAATGCCTAATCACATAAAAGAAACAAAAAGGCACGAACCAAAAATAAGACAATTCAAGTCAAACCAGTTGGGAGGGTCATCACATGGATGCACCAGGTGTGGCAATTCAAATAATCATGATTGGAAAATTGTCCAGCTATGAACTCGTATTGTAGTAAATGCAAGAAAAAGGGCCATTATGCCAAAGTATGTAGATCAGAAGCCATAAATGAAATAAAATCAGAGATAGCTTTTCTGGGATCTGTAGAAGATAATTCCAAGAAATGGATAGTACCAATTAAGGTAAATAATAGACAAATTAATTTTAAAATTGACACCGGAGCTGATGTCAACTTGCTCCCCCTACAATATTATTATCAAAGTTTCCAAAGAATAAAACTGGAAAAATCTGATAAAATATTACAAGGTCCAAATGGAATACCTTTGGAAACAGTTGGAATGATCCACGTAAAACTTCAAAAAAAAGGCCAGCACTTAAACTCGAAAATATACATTGTTGATAAACTAAAGCAGCCACTTCTCTCTAGGGAGACAAGTGAAAAATTAAACATTGTGAGAATGATTCAGCAATTATCATCAAATTTTTTAAATCCGAAAAGAGAGTCCAGAAATATTTAATGGTTTAGGACATGCTAAAATAAATTACAAAATATCCCTACAACCAGATGCGAAACCAAACGCTTTATGCACCCCTAGGAGAGTTCCAATTCCCTTAATGAAACAAGTAAAGGAACAACTTGAAGAGATGACCAGGCTAGGAGTCATTGAATCAGTAGAAGAGCCGATTGAGTGGTGTGCGGGAATGGTTGCAGTATCGAAACCAGGAGGAAAAATAAGAATTTGTGTTGATTTAACGAAGCTAAATCAGTATATAAGAAGAGAAAATTATCCGCTACCTGCGACAGAGCATATCCTGGGACAGCTGGGAAATGCTTGCTATTTTTCCAAGCTAGATGCAAATTCTGGATTTTGGCAGTTTGGGTTAGCTAAAGAATCCCAAAAACTAACCACCTTTATAACGCCATTCAGCAGGTTCTTTTACAAAAGAATCCCATTTGGAATAACGTCGGCACCAGAAATCTTTCAAAGAAAGATGACTCAGCTTCTGGGCAAAATAGAAGGGGTTGTATGCTTCATGGATGATATTGTAGTATACGGATCTTCCTTAGAAGAACATAACGAAAGGGTACGCCAAGTTTTGAAGAAAATCCAAGAAGAAGGGATGACACTCAACCCAGAAAAGTGTCAATTTGGAGTTAAAACTGTAAAATTCCTGGGACACACATTGAGTTCAGAAGGCTTATTCATTGACGAAGAAAAGCTCGATGCTATTACAAAAATGGAGGCGCCTAGATCAACAAAAGAATTGAAGTCTTTCTTAGGCATGGTGAATTATTTAGGAAAATTCATCCCCAACCTTGCGGATAAATTACAACCCTTGAATTCGTTACTAAGTACAAAAAACGAGTGGGTTTGGGATGAACCTCAGAAAAAGAGCTTTAACCTGCTGAAACAAGAGTTAGTATCTAGACCTAACCTCGCTTTATTTGATCCCTCAAGAACAACCATAGTATCGGCTGATGCTTCTTCATTTGGATTAGGTGGGGTTCTAAGACAAGAACAACCTGATGTATCTTTAAAACCTATAGCTTATGTATCTAGAACACTTTCAGAAACGGAGAAAAGATACAGCCAAATTGAAAAAGAAGGACTGGCTATAGTATGGACTTGTGATCGACTAAAGGATTATGTTACAGGTATTAAAATCCATATTGAAACAGATCACAAACCACTGATTGCCATTTTTACATCCAAATCCTTGGAAGACATGACTCCCAGACTTCAGCGATTAAAAATGAGGATGATGAGGTATTCTTATCAAATAAGTCACATTGCTGGCAAAAAGCAAATAGTGGCTGATATGTTATCAAGGAAGCCTATGTCTAAACCACATAAAGATGAATTGGAAGAAGAACTTTCTGCGTACATCCAATCCATTGAATTTCCAGCAACAGAAGAAAGACTTTTGGAGATTTCTAGAAAGCAAAAGGAAGATTCACTTTGCTCTCAATTGGCTAAATACTGTATGAGTGGATGGCCTAAGAATAAAAGAGAAGTAGATCCAGCACTAAGGAGGACCTGACCTATCAGAATGGTCTTCTTCTTAGAGGACAAAGAATTCTAATCCCTAAGTCATTGAGGAAAGATATCCTTGAGAAATTGCACCAAGGCCATTTTGGGATCAATAAATGCAGATCTAGAGCAAAAGAATCGGTTTGATGGTTAGGAATTTCCCAAGAGATTGAAAGGATGGTTTCGTCGTGTACAAAATGCTTAGAAAGGAGAGAAAACCCGAGCATGAACCTTTGATGCCCTCAGAATTTCCGATCAGGCCTTGGCAAAAAGTCGGAATGGATCTCTTTTATCTAAATGGGAGATGGTATCTAATTGTATGTGATTACTACTCCAGGTACCCAGAAATATCACTTTTACAAAATCTAACTGCTCAAGAAGTAATAAGCCGTCTTAAATCTATATTTGCTAGGCATGGAACACCTGAGACTGTGAGAAGCGATAATGGACCACAATTCCAAAAAGTTCTGGGTTCCGAATTTTCAAAATTTTCTAAGGAATGGTCTTTCAAACATATCACATCCAGCCCGAAATTCCCTCAAAGCAATGGATTTATTAAAGCAATTATCAAGAATATAAAGCAAAGTTTTAAGAAAGAAGAAGATTGCTATCTGGCACTTCAAGCATATAGAACGATGCCCCTGGAAAGTGGTTATAGTCTAGCTGAACTATTAATGAAACGACGCCTTAGGACCTCTGTTCCAGCAATAGAATCATCACTGATGCCAAGGTACTTGGACTCCGAAGCTTTGCAAGAAAGAGAGAAAAGGAGGGTGATCAACCAGAAGCGCCTATATGATAAACGACACGATGTACATAGCTTGCCTCCTCTTCAACAAGGGGACAGCGTTTGGATTAGAGATCAAAGGGTAGAAGGAACAGTTCTTCACAAATCCGAAGAACCGCGTTCCTATTGGGTACAAACTCCCCAAGGAAAAGTTAGGCGAAACAGACTCCATCTCACACCTCTACCAAAAATGGGAAGTACCATGGATGCTTCTGAGGATGGCCAGCGCCAGGAGCAGAGAAATGAGGAGACCCCCACTTCGACATCAACCTGGCTCTCAAGGAGATGCAAGAATGACCAGGAGCAAGAGACCGAGGAGGATTGCCCTACACCAACGGCCTCATCTACAAGAGATGGAAGGATGCAGAGGGACAACCAAGACCAGGATCCAGAGAAGAGCCTCCCTTCAATGCCAGCCGTGCATACAAGATATGGAAGGGCAGTCAAGATACCTCGAAGGTTCCTGTAAAGTTAAGGGAGGAGATGTGCAGAGTATTAGGCTCATAGATTGTTGAGCTCTGGAAACCAAAAGGAATAATACTAGCTAGTGATCTCTTTTGACTTGTATATAATATATATATTATAATAGGAAATAAACTAATGCTTAGTTAATCTTGCCTCGTCTTGGATAACAACACAGTTTCAATTTTTTTAAATTACAATTCTAAGTTCGTTATAAGCATAGTATTTTAAATAGATTTTATTATTTTGGGACCGAAAATAGGTTCGTTATAGGGGTAGTTCGTTATTCTAAAAATCGCAAAGTTTGTTATAACGATGGTATTTTCAATGGAATGGAATTGGGAATCGGCGTGGGTTCGTTATAAGGGAAGGTTCGTTATATCCAGGGTTCGTATTAGCGGGGTTTTACTGTAGTTAATATACAGATTTTGACTTTTAAAAATTCTGATTATAATCTATTTACAGTTTTTAAAAATTATAAAGAAATGTTATTGCAAACGCTTAGTTGACATACAAAGCAAAGGGTTTTTATTTTTTTACTGCGTTTTTTGATGGACATTTGTAGCACCATTTTGGAATATCAGATTGTGGCATCGTAGATTCCCTTGATGTACTTGAACCAACATTTTTCTTGAATTGTCGTCTGTAATTCCCGCGGGAGAGAATTGAGATTACGTGTGGCCAGGTGTTCATCAGTCAATGCTCTCCCAAGATCAACAATAAATTGACTCTTTTCTTTTTTATCTTTTTTTTATTAATCTGATTACCGATTTTCCTTTTTTTTTTTAGGAACATAGGAGGCTAAAGTGGTTGTTCCAGAGAAACTAAAATTAGAGGTTACTGATTCTCTATTAGGGTGCGGTTGAAATTGTGGTGAATCTAAGTTTTGTTCTTTCTCATCGTTCCTAAATATGTAAGACCATGTTCTTTCAACTTATCAACTAATTCTACTGAAGTGAATCAATTGTCTGCTGGAATATTTCTTCCAAAGTGTGGTCGACTAATCTATAAAACATATATATTTTGGGATGGCAGGGATAGTTCTCTCTGTTGACTTGATTGATTATTCTACTTATCCAAAGAAATAAGTGTTATTTTATAAAAAGGAAGCTAAAAATAGCAGAAGATAGAGACTCAAGTATGAGCCACGAGCTAACACTGACACGAAAAATTCTCACACTTCTGGACGGGTTGGGCGGAATCCGCCCACACATGCAAATTTAACCCCGCTCCCAAAACTGAAATTTATAAACGATGGATGGAAAATGTTTGTATAGCTGTAAAATTAGAATACATGAAAGCTGGTAGCTCTAGGTAAACGAAAAATATATTGTTTTCCTATATTAAATTTATGCATGGGCAGAATCTACCCAACCCGTCCAGTTAAGGGTTAACATACATCTACCTCTATGTCTAATTTTAAAATAATGACAAATCCTAGGCAAAGTTTTATTAAATATATATTCAAAGATATAAAATGATTTTAAAACATCATTATCACATTATATAATACAATGTTTACTTGAAAAAAATGGCTCTAACACCTTGTTGCTTCAAAGCATTCTTCAAGCATTGCACCATTCAAATAAAGTTAGTGTTTTTCTTCCATTTCATGTTTCCACATATTCTTCAAGGTCTAGATTTCGTTTTTTATCCTGTCATGCAAAACATTGTTGACTTTAAAAATCACCATAGTTAATAGTATAAAAATAATGTTTGTTTCATATCACGGGACCGTTTATTTGAACTTTTTTTTTTAGCCCTAAAACGTACGATCGCGATCGCGGCTGTTAGGTTAATCAGTGATTGAATATATCATCATCACTGATATATAGCTAGCAATAAATATGTATATATATATGTTTCTATGAAAATGTTAATCTGCAAGACGCAGGTTATCATCATCCCTTTTTGATTTGTTTTTGTCACTTTTTGGCGTTCCGAAAATAAACAATAAAAGGCTGTATCAGACTTTACTAAGACAATAAAGATTTGCTAAAAATAAATGTGTACGAAGATGTTGCATTTGGCGACGAGGATATAAGAGTAAGTACCCTCGAATTTTGAAGTAAATATTTTTAGAAAATGTCTTTGATTTTGCATATAATTGAAAGTAATTTTTAAAAGACACAAATTGCAAAGTTTTAGGATGCAAATTTAAGAAGAGTGAAAAAAAAATGGCTAGTTACCAATTTAAGGAATATAATGAGGAAACTGAAACTTTTGAAACGTTTTATGAACGATTGGAACAGTTTCTCATATTGGAGGAGGCAGGGGATGAGAAGAAAAAGGCTTATCTCCTAACCCTCATGGGAAGTAAAACATATGGTGTTTTGAAGAATTTGTGCAGTCCTATTCTACCTAAAGATAAAACTTTTGATAACCTAATAGATATCTTGAAAAGGCACTTCTCTCCAAAGCGCTCAATTGTAGTAGAGAGGTTCATTTTTTTTAAAAGAATGCAATTAAAGGAAGAAAGCATCTCGGATTACTTGGTGGAAATTAAGCGTTTGGCTTCCTCATGCAACTTTGGAAATTTTCTGGAGGATTCTTTACGTGATAAAATGGTTTGTGGATTATATAATGCCAAAATACAAAATAGAATTTTGTCGGAGGGCGACATTTCTTTAGCTAAAGTAATTGAGATAGCATTATCTATGGAAGCGGCCGAGAAAAATACAAAATTATTTCACTTGGAGCAGGGTGAAGATTGTGTAGATAAGTTGAGGATGGAACGCAGGGTTGAATCAAATTTCCAGAATGGCAAATGTAAACATTGTGGTAAACAGCATAAAGAACTATGTAGATTTAAGGAGGCGAAATGCTTTAAGTGTAATAAAAAAGGACACATTGCCTCAATATGTTGGAGCAGTAGAAGAAATCTAAGGCAACATCAGAATCAGCCGGGAAATATACATCAGATAGGAGACCAAGAAGAGGAGGAAGAGTATGTCCAGAAAATTATAAGCGTGACGATACCTGAGTATAAAATTAATTTTGCCTCAAGTGACCCTCCCTATCTGATGGAGTTAAAAGTAGAAGGAAACTTTATTAAATTTGAAATGGATACGGGTAGTGGTCTAACACTGATATCAGAAAAGGATTTTAAAAATAGTCTTCAACACTTGAAATTGGAAAAAGCGAGTATTATTGTAAGAACTTATGATGGTACCGTGGTACCCATTCTGGGTAAAATCAATGTCAAAGTGGAGTGTCAAGATATTACTTACAAACTTAGAGCGTTGGTGGTGAAAGGAGAAAAGAGGGCTTTGATGGGAAGAGAATGGATAAATAGATTGAAATTGGGCTGTTTCGCGGTAAAACATATGCCTGTGGAAATTACCATTGAGGAAATTTTGAAGGAAAATCAAGCCCTATTTGTGGAGACAACCGAACCAATAAAAGGTTTCACATTTTCAGTAAACATGTGTGATGTGAATCCAATTTTCCATAAGGCTCGTCCGGTGCCTTTCGCCATTAGGCCAGCAGTTACTGAAGCATTAGACAAAATGGTGGCTAAGGGTTATCTATGTGAGGTGGCGAGCAGTAAATGGGCCACTCCAGTGGTTGTAGTGCCGAAGAAAAATAAAGAGATCAGAATTTGCTGCGACTTCAAGGTAACTCTAAATAAATATTTGGACACTGCGGCCTATCCCCTTCCCACACAGCAAGATTTATTCTCCACATTGGCCAAGGGAAAATACTTTTCTAAATTGGACTTGAGGAACGCTTATCTGCAATTAGAGGTGGACCCAGGCACCCGACCGTTACTAACGATAAATACTCATAAAGGGCTTTTGAGGTTTAAGAGAATGCCATTTGGATTGGCAAATGCGCCCAGTTATTTTCAATCTGTAATGGATAGGGTTTTGTCAGGTATAGGAGGCGTAATTTGTTATATTGATGATGTCCTTATAGCCACAGCATCAATTGAAGAACATCTGGCATTGTTGAAGACTATATTTGCTCGCTTGGCGAAGTATAATATCAAACTAAAGAAAGAAAAATGCCTATTTTTGCAAAAAGAAATTGAATATTTAGGACATCTTGTCACGGGAGAGGGCATCAGACCTTTAGATCATAAGGTACAAGCAATACAGAAGGCCAAAACGCCTACGAATATCTCTGAATTAAGGTCATTTCTTGGTTTGGTAAACTTTTATGGGAAGTTCATACCCAATTTGCCAGAGCTTTTGAAGCCTCTTCATGAGCTTCTTCACAAAAAACGTCCTTGGGTTTGGACAAAGGAATGTGGAGAGGCCATTGACAAGTGCAAGAATAGCATTACCTCTGAGAGGGTGCTAGTCCCTTATGATGCGACTTTGCCATTGTGTTTGGCCACTGATGCATCGCAGATTGGAGTGGGCGCTGTGTTGTCACATATTATAGAAGGCCAGGAGAGACCGATTATGTTTGCCTCACGGACTTTATCGGTAGCAGAACAAAATTATTCTCAGATTGAGAAGGAGGCTCTAGCCATTATTTATGGAGTTACCAAGTTTCATCAATTTATTTATGGAAGAAAATTTATTCTTATTACAGACCATAAGCCATTGGTGACCATTTTGGGCTCAAGATCAGGAATCCCCACCTTATCTACTTCAAGATTGCAGCGTTGGGCGCTTATTTTGTCAGCTTATACTTACGATATTAAATTTCGAAGAACTCAAGACCATGGGAATGCAGATCTTCTGTCACGTTTTCCTGTGGGCTGTGAAGAAATTCCAAGATTAAATAATGTCTATGCTTTATCCTATGTGGAAGAATTGCCGATCACAGCAGAGGAAATTGCCACGGAAACTGAAAAAGACGAAGTGCTCTCATTGGCCAAATTTTATACTCAGCAAGGCTGGCCTGAAAAGGTGGCTGATCACCTCAGACCTTATTTTCAAAGGAAACTTGAGCTAACTGTAGATGGGGAGTGTTTGGTTTGGGGAATGAGAGTTGTCATTCCACCATCTCTCAGAATAAAAATGTTGAACTGTCTTCATGAGACTCATTCCGGTATGAACAAAATGAAGGCTGTAGCAAGATCACATTTTTGGTGGCCAAATCTAGATACCCAAATCGAGTTTTTGGTAAATAAGTGCAGAAGCTGTCAGCAATCCCAGGATGGGCCAAATAAAGGAAAATGGCAACCCTGGAAATGGTCAACCAGACCTTGGCAAAGAATTCACATTGATTTTGCAAATAAGGAAAACATTAATTTATTAATAGTAGTAGATAGTCATTCAAAGTGGATCGAAGCCATCCCAATGAGAGAGACCACCACACGCAAAACCATTGAGCAACTACGGCGACTTTTTTCTTCCTATGGTCTACCGGAGGAACTTGTATCTGATAATGGACCTCAGTTTACTGGTAGTGAAATGAAAGGTTTTCTGGAAGGAAATGGAATTAAACAAACATTGATCCCGGCGTACCACCCGCAAAGTAATGGCTTGGCTGAAAGAGCGGTTAGAACAATTAAGACTGCCCTGGATAAAAATAAAAGGAAAATTGGGGATACCATTCAAGACACCTTATCAAAAGTTCTTCTGGCATATCGAAGCACCCCGCATGTGACAACGGGAAAGACTCCATCAGAGCTCTTTATTGGGCGTGCGCTTCGAACCAGAGTATCGTTGATACATCCCAGCTTGGCATCTAGAGTTAGGGACCAGCAAGCCAGACAAATGAAGTATGATCGGCGAACCCATTTGGAAGAATTCCAGATAGATGATTTAGTGTGGTGTAAAAACTTTAGAGGTGGTGATAAATGGATCCCAGGAAAAATTGTGGGCAAGAAGGGAACTAGAGTCTACACCATTTTGATCCACGGACAGGTAAAGGCCTATCACAGGGATCAAATTAGAAAAAGGTGGAGGAATGGTGAGGAAGATGAGAGTGGAGATGGAGAGCGTCAACCCGAGCACTCAAGAGGAGCAGGTCCCAGTGCCATAATCTCGGAGGTTGTACGAGACAGAGGTTATATGGAGTCGCTGTCGCCAGGACTAACTAGCCAGCGGTCGGATCAAGATTCAGAGGTTCAGAGTGATACAGACGATGGAAAGTCATTGGAGCCTCTTCGCTCGCTGGACCCCGAGGCCTTGAAAGAGGAGGGTCCTGTCCTAAGGCGGAACCCACCTCGAGCGAGGAGACCGCCTGTGAGATTTCGTGTTTGAAGAGAGAAGATGGTGATATATAGCTAGCAATAAATATGTATATATATATGTTTCTATGAAAATGTTAATCTGCAAGACGCAGGTTATCATCATCCCTTTTTGATTTGTTTTTGTCACTTTTTGGCGTTCCGAAAATAAACAATAAAAGGCTGTATCAGACTTTACTAAGACAATAAAGATTTGCTAAAAATAAATGTGTACGAAGATGTTGCAATCACAAGTTAATGTTTTGGTTCATGGAGGATATGTAAAATAACATATTACAACAGAGGCCAGTCAATAAAGTTACGTCTTCATGATAGGTTAGTGATTCGTTGTTTTGTACAAGATGCTAACAAATCAAACATGGTGTCAGAAAAGTGATTTGAAAACAAACGGAAAAAAATATCGCGGTAAGTTCAATTTTACGTTAAGACTAATAAAATAATAAATAAGCCTTATCGTATATTAAATAGACAAAAGATATGTATTTACAAATACCGCCACCTGAACCAGTTAATTTCAGAGGAAATATAGAAGAAAACTGGAGATATTTCAAATCGCATTGGCGTAACTTTTCAATAGCAACAGGGTTGGACAATAAAGAAGACAAATTAAAAGTTGCAACCTTATTGTCTATTATAGGCAAAGAAGCTTATAATATATTTGAACATCTCGATCTTTCAGATGAACAAAGAAATAACTCAGATGAGATAATAAATGCATTGACTCAGCATTTTACACCAAAAATTAACATTATTTATGAAAGATCAATTTTCAACCAAACAAATCAAGAAACAAATGAAAGTATTGAACAATATATATGTAGATTAAGAAAATTGTCTTCCACATGCAATTATGGTGCAATGACTGAAGAAATGATCAGGGATAGGTTAGTTTTGGGAATAATTGACAAGCAAACCAAAAGACAGCTGATCAGTGATCCTCAACTAACATTGCAAAAAGCTATTGATGTGTGTAAGGCTAATGAAAGCGCTAACAAACAAATTGAAAACTTAACTAAAAACACTCAAGAGGAGGTGAACAAATTGAATATAAGAAAAAAAACAGTCAATCAAAATAAAATGAAAAAGAACATTCCTTGTAGATATTGTGCAACATTCCATGAGCACAATAGACAAAAATGCCCTGCATGGAATCAAACCTGCAGAAAGTGTAACAAAAAGAATCATTGGGCAAAAGTTTGCAAATCCAAAATGAGAACAGTTCAAAGCCTTGAATCTCAAAACTCCAATGATGAACAAGAAGATTGTTATTCTTTAGAATATGTCTCAGAAATTTCTGCTAGAAAATTGATGACTAAATTAGAATTAGAATTGAATGGATACAAGAAAAGCATAATTTGCCAAATAGATACAGGAGCAACTGTCAATGTTTTAAGTTTTGCAGATTTATGCAAAATCATGCAAGATGGCAATCCTTCTCTTAAACCAAGCTACATCAAACTAAGATGCTATGGAGGAGAAATATTAAAGCCAAGAGGACAAATCAAAATCAACTGTTCCCACCAAAGCAAGCAACATCCTATAGTGTTCCAAGTGATAGATCATTGGGAAAAACCTATTCTAAGTGCTGAAACTTGCCAGAAATTGAATTTAATAGAAATTAAAGCTGACTTATGCAAAATTGAATCCACATGGACAAAACAAAATAACCTTCTAGATAAATATAAAGACATATTTGAAGGCATTGGATGCTTACAAGGGGAATACAAACTAGAAACAGATCCTTCAATCAAACCCATCAAGCAAGCACCTAGAAGAGTACCTATTACCTTAAGAAAATAATTAAAAGAAAAATTGATTGAAATGGAAAAGAAAAATATCATTGCCAAAGTTGATTATCCAACAGACTGGATTAGCAATCTAGTACTAGTAAAGTCAACTAAGAAGTTAAGAATATGCATTGATCCTCAAGAATTAAATGTCGCCTTGAAAAGAGCTGAATACCCAATACCGACAATTGAGGAAATAATACCAAATCTTCAAAATGCCAAAATATTCACAGTAGTGGACACTAAAGATGGTTTTTGGAATGTGAAGCTCTCTGATGAATCATCGAACCTTACAACATTCTGGACTCCCTTTGAAGATACAAATTTCTTCGAATGCCATTTGGATTAAAGACTGCTTCTGAAGAATACCAAAGAAGACTCTATGAAATCTTCCAAGGTCTTGAAGGAATTGAAATAATAGCTGATGACATTCTGATTTTGGGAAAAGGTGACTCATATGAAGAAGCACTGATAGAAATCTTGAAAATCTTTTCAAGACAGCCAGACAAGCTAATTTGAAATTCAACATCAATAAAGTCAAGCTCAGACTAAAAGAAGTAAAATATCTAGGACATATAATAACTCCACACGGATTAAAGCCAGATCCAGAAAAAGTTAAAGCCTTAAAAGAAATGCCTCATCCAGAAAATATAACAGAACTCAAAAGTTTCCTTGGTTTTGCAACATACCTATGTAAATTCATGCCAAATATTTCAATGATTAGTGAACCTTTGAGAAAATTGACAATGAAAAATTCAACATGGTAATGGAGCAAGAATCATCAAGCTGCATTTGAACAAATCAAAGATCTAGCCTCAAAAGCACCAATTTTAAGATATTATGATGCGGACAAATCTATAGCTATACAATGCGATGCAAGTAAACATGGACTTGGAGCTACCCTACTACAAGAAAGCCAGCCAATAATTTTTGCATCTAGAAGTCTAAGCAAGACTGAGCAAAACTATGCTCAGATAGAAAAAGAATGTCTTGCAATTGTTTTTGCATGCGAAAGATTTCATCAGTACATTTTGGGCAAATGTCAAGTGATTGTGCAAACTGATCACAAGCCTCTTTTGTCAATATTTAAGAAATCTATTCTAAAAGCGCCACAAAGACTCCAAAGAATGCTTTTAAGACTGCAAAGATATAACTTAGAACTAGAACATGTCCAAGGATCTCAAATGCACTTGGCGGACATCTTTTCAAGAGCTTGCATCAAAGATGTAAGGAATGAAAATCTGAAATATGATGTGTATCCCATTGACATCATTTACAAAGAAATTGCCACAGTCAATGTTATGGAAACATTAAGTGTATGCAGTGACACTGTCCTGAGAATTAGAGAAGAAACATCATCTGATCCTATTCTGTGTGAAGTGAAGAAACTTATTCTAAATGGATGGCCACCAAATAAAAATCAAACTTCAATGCTAACCAGAGAATATTGGAATTTTAGAGAAGAATTAACAGTTCAAGATGGAATCATACTAAAGAATGATAGAATTGTAATTCCAAATAAATTAAGAGCAGAGATGATAATGAAAACCCATCAAGGACATATTGGAATTAATTCAAGTATGCGAAGAGCAAGAGACAATATCTTTTGGCCAGGAATGAATGCACAAATGGGGCAAGAAATTGAAAATTGTTCTATTTGTCTATCAAATTCACAGAATCAAGTGAGAGAACCAATGAAATCTCACAAAATTCCAAATTATCCCTGGGAAAGAATATCTCTTGATATATTCGAAATCTTCAAACAGAATTACTTAATAATAGTGGATCATTACTCAGATTTTTTTGAAGTTGAATGCCTAGAAAATACAACATCTGAATACATAATTGAATGCTGCAAAAGACAATTCAGCAGATATGGAATTCCTCAAATTATAGTCTCAGACAATGGAAGGCAATTTACATCGACTGAATTCCAAAAATTCAGCAAAGAATGGCAATTTCAACATTCTACATCATCACCACTTCACAGTCAGGGAAATGGAAAAGCTGAAGCGGCAGTTAAAATAGCCAAAAACTTACTGAAGAAATCTAAACAAGAAAATAGTGATTTTTTTGGCAAAATTTGTTAAATTGGAGAAATACACCCACTATAGACATAGATTCAAGCCCAGTACAAAGAATCATGTCTAGAAGAACGAGAGCTATACTGCCAATTCACCCAAATTTACTTAAACCATCAATTCCAGAAAATATTCCAGATAAAATATCCATCAAAAGACAACAGGCAAAATACTACTATGATAGAAAATCTAAAAATTTACCAGACTTAGACATAGGACAAGAAGTGTATGTCAGAACACCCAATACCACCCCATCATGGTCCAAAGCTAACATCACAAATGAACACAACACAAGATCCTATGATGTGAATATTCATGGTAGAACCTACAGAAGAAATAGAACCTGGATTAAACCACAACAGGCTTCAGCAAATCAAAAATCTACAAACAATCAAGAAGAAGGAAGAAAAGAAAGCATTGATCAAGAACAAACTGTATCAAATTGCTTACCATCTACTTCATCAGCAGGAGGAGACAACATTGTGAAAAGAACCATTGAAACTACCGAATGCAGAATCCAATCAAAGAGTGACAGCCCCACGGTAAGTGAACCTGAGAATGCTGCATCAGAGACTAGAACCAGATCAGGTCGACTGGTGAAAAAACCAAGTAGATTTAAAGACTAGTGAAAAAAGGGAAGATGTTAGGTTAATCAGTGATTGAATATATCATCATCACAAGTTAATGTTTTGGTTCATGGAGGATATGTAAAATAACATATTACAACAGAGGCCAGTCAATAAAGTTACGTCTTCATGATAGGTTAGTGATTCGTTGTTTTGTACAAGACGCTAACAAATCAAACAGCGGCAAAAGTTGGGGTTGATTCCTCTTTGTAACAATTTTTAATAGCTTTATATTTTATCTTTTATAATAGAAAAGTTATATTATCTTATTTTAATATGTTCTTAACATTTTGCCTGTGTTGTTTCACTTTGAAGAGTTCTGAAAATGGCCTTTTTTTTTTTTAAGAAATAACACTTTTGTTTTTAAAATGCCTTTGTTTTCTTCATTTTGGAAGCCATTTGCATTTTTTATATTTCGAATTTAATGGATGCAAAGATATTATATTTAATAAAAAGTATAATGTGTAAAAATTTATACAACACTAGCGGACGTACCCGGCTTCGCCCGGGTTTTACCTGAGTAAAGGTTTGTCTAACGAATCTCTCGATAAAGTGAACATTTTTTCCCGGTCCCTTGAAAAACACTCGATAAGTTGAATAAAATCAATTTTAATTGGTTCCCTCGGTAATTGGAAGTTAAAGGAATAGTATCTTGCCTTGGAATTGTATCATTATTCTTGTCTCAAATAAATTGCTGTGTCATTCTGAATTTTGTCTTTCCTAATTTTCTACATTACAAAATCATCGTATCATCATGATAATATTTAGAGCAGATTGTTGAATTATAACAGATAAATTAGAATATTTATCTTGATTATTTTAAAGCGAAAGGTTATTTCAAAAATTTTATTTGCTAGAAACCTTCCCAGTACTATACTAAATAACTTCCCAAAGTTTCATGGCGTTCCAATGAGTGGTTTGGTCAGGCATAAAGGACAAACAGACCACACACACACACACACACATACCTTCATTTTTATATATATAGATACAGCAAAAATAAAGTGCAAAAATTAAAACAAATAATGCCGCTAAATTTATTGTTTTGAAATCGCGATCCGCCCGCTGAAACATGCTCAAAATTTTGTTGTTTTAATTTTTTTTATTACAATTCTAAATTCGTTATAAGCATAGTATTTTTAAAAGATTTTATCATTTTGGGACCGAAAATAGGTTCGTTATAGGGGTAGTTCGTTATTCTAAAAATCGCAAAGTTCGTTATAACGATGGAATTTTCAATGGAATGGAATTGGGAATCGGCGTGGGTTTGTTATAAGGGAAGGTTCGTTATAACTGTTGTGTTGTTTATCTTTTATAAACTACAACTTATATATTTTTATTTAATTATTTTTTCACACACATTTAACTTTAGTAAAGATTAATTATATGTTTACAAAACACCCAGTCTATTGTTCTTAATTCCATTTTCTTAAATTCACATCACTTATATATTTCACACTATTCTACATATTCCTCCCATATTCCGTCCTTAAATCTAGAAGGAACATGTATTTGTCTTCCACTTCTAGTGATGACAGTCTCGTTTTCATTCTCATTAGGTGATTCATTTGGGTATAAACAGTCCATATCAGATATAGCAATCTGCTCTTCTGGTACAATATCTTCTAAGGTTGCTTCTTGTTCTGGTAGATACCTTGAAGTACTAGGAAGTTCCATTCTAATTTCTGGAGTCTTAATCAAAGTGGTATTCAAATCAATTCCTTTGTTAAAATCTTGTAAGACATTGGCATGTCTTAAATGCTTTGCATTCCTAAGGATAAAGCTACCTGTCTCAGTATTGACTAACTTGAATGAATTTGGAGATATAGTCTCTAGAATGATAAATCTTTGGTTGTCATAATTTGGTGTCAACTTGCTTTTCATTTCAGTGTTTGCGACATAAACAATATTACCTTTCTTGAAGTTATGAGGCAAGGCCTTATTCTTGCTATCAGCATATTTCTTCATTCTTTCTTTATAGGCTTGATTATGCTCCATCACTTCTTTATCCATAAGAGAATCATTGTCATTTATATCATTGAGCTTATTTCTAATTTCCCTGGAAAAAAGCAATAATGCTGGTGTTTTCCCAGTAGAAGGGTGTGGAGTCGACCTGTATGCCATTAGAACACATTGAAGTTCTTCTTTCCAATCCTTTCCTTGCAATTTTACTGAAATAAGTTGCTTTTTTAAATATCTGTGGAAACGTTCAATTTTTCCATTGCTTTTAGGATAATATGGTGACACTCTTGTATGTTTTATACCTGATTTCATAAAAAATTGCTCAGTATCTTTGCTTACAAATTGAAGACCATTATCTGAAACTATTTCAATGGGAAATCCATATCTTGCAAAAATATCTTTTAATTTTGAAATTATAGTTTTCGAAGAAATATCATGTATTATAATCGCTTCCGGGAATGATGAATAATAATCAATAAGTGTCAAAATATATTTTGAATCAATTGGTCCAACTAAGTCTACTCCTACTTTATACCATGGTCTAGGAGGTATTGGTATGGTTGTTAAAGGTTGGTCATGCCTTAAAGGTTGATTGACTTCACAAATGTAACAATTCTTTATACATCTTTCTATATAGTTGCCTCATGACTTCAAGAAAGGTAATATTGTTTATGTCGCAAACACTGAAATGAAAAGCAAGTTGACACCAAATTATGACAACCAAAGATTTATCATTCTAGAGACTATATCTCCAAATTCATTTAGAGCAAATTTACATTTACTTTTGTTTAGTTTTAGTCCAACTTGTTGAAATCTTTCAAATACTTTTTTCAGTCTTTGATCCAATTGTTCTATAGATTGTGCATATACAATCACATCATCTATGTAGCACAACACTCCTTCTAAATGAGACAATATTGAGTTCATAGCTTTTTGAAAAGCTTCAGGTGCGCTGCAAAGTCCAAAAGGAATTTTGCAAAATCTGTAGCATCCTCTGGGTGTAATAAAGGTGGTCAATGGCCTGGACTTTTCATCAAGTTCAATTTGCCAAAAGCCTTTCTTCGCATCAAGTTTAGCAAAAACTTTTGCTCCCTGCAATGCTTGCAATATATTGTCAACTGTTGGTATAAGATATCTCTCTCTAACTATGGCTTTATTCACTTCTCTCAGATCAACACATAGTCTGATTTCTTCAGTACCCTTTTTTGGAACTGCCACAATGTTTGAGATCCATTCAGAAGCTTCATGGACTTCCTTAATAATGCCATCTTCTATCATTTTGTCTAGCTCTTGATTGATGGCTTCTACCATTTTATATGGAAAATGTCTGCATCTCTGAGCTACAGGAGAAACATTTTCTTTTAGAGTTATTTTTTGACTATAACCCTTCACATTTCCTTGACCTTGAAAAAGGTTCATGTTTTCTTGTATCAAATTATATATATCCTTCGGAATAACTTCCTGTTGAATATTCCTTATTTTTGTTCCACGCTTTATAATTTCTAATTCGAAACTTGCTTTCTTTCCTAAAAGAGGTTCTGCTTTACCTTCAATCACAAAAATCTGTTCCTTTATAGACTTTTCACCCCATGAAACATCTGCAAAGAAAGGGAGACACCGTTGACTTTGGCCAGATCCGAAACTAGGCCTCCCTATGACGTCACGATGTAAACAAAGGTTTTTTTTTTTAATTCGATTTAATTATTAATATTTTAAATACCTGCGACTAATTTATACAAGCATTCATTGATACAGGTTAAACCATCAGTATAATGTCATATTCCCAATTCAAAAATTTGAACCTACAAATGGAACCATCATCATCCATTTACATCAATCAGGCTAATTCCAGAACAAGAAGCTTTGGTCGCGTTAAAGTCAACCTTACCATCAGTCACATCACCCATCAGATAGATTTTCACATCCTCAGAAACTTCATGTACCCCCTCCTACTAGGTCTTGACGTGGGAACTCTGTTCAATCTTCATGTCGACATCAAGAATGGTGTTGTGACTACTAAAGGACCATCTTTGTATAATTGTAAATTTCAGGCGAATCATTTGAGACCAGAAACAAATCAAACCCTTGATAAGATATTATAAAAATATACAACTATTATTAGTGAAAAAATTCTTTTGATGTAGGAAAAATCAAAATAGCAAAACACAAAATCCATACTGTTCCTCATCCGCCTATCCGTATCGAAGATCAGCCTCAGAGTATGATGAGATTAAACGACAGGTTGAAGATTTAAAGAAAAAAGGACTAGTTCAAGACAGTCGAAGCCCATGGGCCTTTCCAGTCACACTCGTACCAAAGGTGGATGGCCAAAAGAGGCTTTGCGTTGATTACCGCCGCCTCAATGCCCTTACCATTGACGACAAGATGCCTCTGCCTAACATTCAAGAAGTCATCGATTCGTCTTCAGGGAGCGAAATACTTCACTTCGTTGGACATCGCTTCAGGTTATTGGCATGTCGAAATGGCTCCAGACAGCACAGAGAAGACAGCATTCATCACCAACGAAGGGCTTTATGAGTGGTTAGTAATGCCTTTTGGGTTAAAAAACGCCCCTGCTACTTTTCAGCTAATCATACAACAAACCCTTGGTCCATTAATGTACAAGGGGTGCATCAACTATCTAGATGATTTCATCATATATTCTAAAACTTAGAAGAACATTTTGACCTTCTATCAGAAGTGCTAGAAAAATTATATTCCCAAAACCTCAAGCTCAAGCTTCAAAAATGTTCTTTTATCAGAGAAGAAATAGAATATCTTGGATATATCATCAAATACAATCTGGTTACACCTTCACCTCTGAAAATAGAAGCCGTTAAAAGTTTCTCAATCCCCAAAACAGTCAAAAACATACAGCAATTTCACGGATTGTGTAGTTATTATCGGAGATTTATAAAAGATTTCAGTCCAATATCACAACCTCTAACAGATTTATTGAAGGAAGATAACATTTTCCACTGGTCTGAAATTCACCAAAAAGCATTTGAAACTTGGAAGAATTTAATCACATCCCTCCAGTTCTGGCAATGTATGACCCTACCTTACCATGTAAGCTCTACACTGATGCCTCAGAGCAAGGACTTGGTGCAATTCTTGCACAGAAACATCCAGATGGTGTGTAGAGAACGGGTTGTTTCCTATTTCTCAAAACGGCTCAACCCAACCCAGTCACACTACACTGCTACAGAGTTAGAATGTTTTGCCATCATCAAAGCAGTCAGACATTTCAACAACTACCTAGACAAGCCATTCCAAATTGTCACTGATCATAGTGCTTTAAAATGGCTATTGAATCATAAAAACCCTGGGGGAAGACTTTTCCGATGGTCAATGGAGCTATCTTCTAGATCGTTCACCATTATCCACAGAGCAGGAGGACAGCAAACACATGTTGACGCACTTTGCAGGAATCCAGTGCGCACATTCATAATCGAAGATAAGATGAAGATTGCTCAACAACAGGCAGACTTGCGATTTGTAAAGAACCCTCAAATTAAAAGTGGCATTGTCACTATACAAATTCGAGGCCATTCCAAAGCAGTTGTACCTGATTCCCTACGGGAAAAATGTCTTCACCACTTTCATAATGACCTTGGACATCCTGGGAAAAACAAAACATTGAAGCTGATTTCCACATATTACTGGTGGCCACAAATGCTAAGGACCATAAAAGAGTATGTTTCCTCATGTAAAATTTGTCAGCTCAGCAAACAGTCAAACCGACCAACAATCGGCCATTACCAAATACCGGACAGCGACCTCCAACCATTTGACCTCATTGGACTCGATACAATTTTTTTGGGAAATGAAGCCAAGAACACCAGATATAAGTATCTCCAGGTCATCATAGATCACCATAGTCGTTACATTTGGGCATCTCCCACAGCATCCAACATTTCAGCTGCCATCCTCAACATCCTTAGACAGCTGTTATCTTCTGGAGTACCAATCAAACGTATTCTGACAGACAATGGTTCGAATTTCACAAGTAGAAGCCACAAAAATTATCTGTCAGAAAATAAAATTGCCCATTCCCTTGCTACTCCATACCATCCTCAGACATGTGGAATTGTAGAAAAGGCTAACCATACCCTTCTCACAAGATTGAGAGCTGCAATTTTGGAGAAACCGAAACAAAAATGGTCGACACTGTACCATTTATTGTCAAAACATACAACCAGACACCACATGAAGTAACAAAATTCAACCCAAAGTTTCTTCAGTATGGGATTGATGAATCACCGTCTTTTGCTGACCATCCCATCACTTTAGAAGAAGCAAGAGGTCTGGCTCGCGAGAATACCAGAAAATCTCAGATAAAGAGGAAGAACCATGATGATGATAAACCTCCAGATGTGGAATTCTCAGAGGGAGATCAAGTTTTGAGGACTGTTGCAAAGCACCATCCATACATGTCTAAACTAAGCCCAAGACAACAAGGCCCTTTCTTGCCGGGGGGGGGGGGTGACGGTGTTTTGACCCACCGCCAATTTTGAACAGCCTTTTCAACCGCCACCACCTCTGCCGGCGATGACGCCAAGTCGGCGCATGCGCGGCGGCGGTGACGTGGCAAGCACGTGGGAGGATACCATTGTTATTGACGGCCACCACGAGCCAACGGTCCATTCTCATCCATCTATTTGCATCAAACCTTTTTCAACTCTTCTTTACTAGATATTTAATTCGTAACATTTTATTTATTTTTATATTTTATCCTTAATAAATTAAAATACCTTGGAATGAATAATTGAATCATTTCTTCAAAACCAGATGAACCACCACAATATATATATATAAATAATATATTTTACCTAGGTATATTATTTTTGCCTTTTTCCACCTATCATACAGGGTGATCTGATAAATTTTTTTTTTGTTTTTTTTGTTATGATTTGGTCACCCCCTGGGAGAGGATAGAGGGGTCAGTTGGAAAGCAGCCACCAAGGGGAGCGGGCGAGAAAAAATAGGGTCCTTGGTATGGGCTCCCCGCAAGGGGAGGAACTGGGAAATTTAGCTAAAAATTTTTTTCTTGTTTCTTAAGTCATTAATAGGGGGTTAAGGGTTATACATTTTATTTTATAGTTAGTTCAGTTTTTAAGACAATTTACCTAGGCCAACATCATTTTTTTATATGAATATCATAAGTGTGTGTAGAAATGCAAAATAAATATTTATAGTTTATAAATTATCAATTGTCTTTCTTCCTTCCTTTTTTTTATTTGATGTCCTTTTGGTTTATCTATATATATAAAATTGAATGTCTGTCTGTCTGTACTCTATAGATTCAAAAACCATACATCCAATCGCCGTGGAATTTTGGGATATTATTAGGTATATCACCAGGAGGGTTTTTGAAAAATAATTTCCTGAATATCTTGAATATCCTTAGAGTTATTTGCAGATTTGTAGATTTAACTCGCAAGCAGCGCCCCCATTGTGACGATGTTAACAAGTTTTCTTATCACTAAGTTTGTTATCTTAAATATTATTTATCAAAAGTAAGATTATCTCAGGATGACACGGCAATTTATTTGAGACATGAATAATGATACAATTCCAAGGCGAATATACTATTCCTTTAACTTCCAATTACCGAGGGAACCAATTAATATTGATTTTATTCAACTTATCGAGTATTTCTCAAGGGACCGGGAAAAATTGTTCACTAGATAAAACTATGATTTTCTAATGTAGAAAATTAGGAAAGACAAAATTCAGGATGACACGGCACACAGGGACCAGGAAAAAATGTTCACTTTATCGAGAGATTCAAATTTACGAGTTTCAAATTATCAAAATATATCTTCTTTTTTTTAATAAGTTTTTAGAGAATTGTTTTAACAAATGTTCGCTAGACAAACCTTTACTCGGGTAAAACCTCGGGCGAAGCCGGGTACGTCCACTAGTTTATATATATAAATAAACATCAAGATATCTACTTATCACAAAAATTGCAGGGACTCTTACTAGTAAATTATAAAGCTGGACAACACGTGAAGTAAGATAAGTTTCTTTTAATAAACGAAATTCAAGCTTTCGGGCAAAAGCCCTTCGACAGGCAAAAATATAACTATATTAAGAAAAATAACAATTTATATATGTTAATCTCAAAAGAAGACCATTTTTTGAAAAATAAACATTTTTCATTTTAATTTAGACACATGGACTTTTCTATTAAAAGTTCATGTGTCTGAATTAAAATGAAAATGTCTAAATTAAAATGAAAAATTTCTAAATTAAAATTGAAAATCTCTATATATATAAAAGTCAATTCCTGTCTGTCTGTCTGTTTCGCGATAAACTCAAAAACTACTGAACCAATTGGTTCCAAATTTTGCATGTCGCTTTTTATAAACCTGAGGAAAATTTTTGGCTACATTTTGCTTATTATTTTTGGCTATTTCTTTTTTTAATTTGAAGAACTATTTTTTTACGCGGACTAATCCGGAATGGAATGAATACCTAAATATGGCCATTTTTTTTAAAGCATCGGTGGCTTAGTGGTAGAATGCTCGCCTGCCACGCGGGCGGCCCGGGTTCGATTCCCGGCCGATGCATTTTTTTTTTACAATTTTTAAAACTAATTTATAAAAAATCTAATATAAATATATACTATTATATCAACTACTAGCGGATGTGCCCGGCTTCGCCCGGGTTTTACCCGAGTGAATGTTTGTCTAACGAACATTTGTTAAAACAATTCTCTAAAACTTATTAAAAAATAAAAAAGATATATTTTGATAATTGTTGGCTTTTTATCTTACATTCATTCTTCATTGTTGGCTTTTTATATTACATTCACTCTTCATTGTTGGCTTTTTATCTTACATTCATTCTTCATTGTTGGCTTTTTATATTACATTCACTCTTCATTGTTGGCTTTTTATCTTACATTCATTCTTCATTGTTGGCTTTTTATATTACATTCACTCTTCATTGTTGGCTTTTTATCTTACATTCACTCTGTTGGCTTTTTATATTACATTTACTCTTCATTGTTGGCTTTTTATCTTACATTCACTCTTCATTGTTGGCTTTTTATATTATATTTACTCTTCTTTGTTGGCTTTTTATCTTACATTCATTCTTCATTGTTGGCTTTTTATATTACATTTACTCTTCATTGTTGGCTTTTTATCTTACATTCACTCTTCATTGTTGGCTTTTTATCTCACATTCATTCTTCATTGTTGGCTTTTTATATTACATTCACTCTTCAGTGTTGGCTTTTTATCTTACATTCATTCTTCATTTTTGGATTTTTATATTACATTCACTCTTCATTGTTGACTTTTTATCTTACATTCACTCTGTTGGCTTTTTATATTACATTTACTCTTCATTGTTGGCTTTTCATCTTACATTCACTTTTCATTGTTGGCTTTTTATATTATATTTACTCTTCATTGTTGGTTTTTATCTTACATTCATTCTTCATTGTTGGCTTTTTATATTACATTTACTATTCATTGTTGGCTTTTTATATTACATTCACTCTTCATTGTTGGCTTTTTATCTTACATTAATTCTTCATTGTTGGCTTTTTATATTACATTCACTCTTCATTGTTGGCTTTTTATATCATAAAGAAAATCATAGTTTTATCTAGTGAACATTTTTTCCCGTGTCACATTGCCGTGTCATCCTGAGATAATCTTACTTTTGATAAATAATATTTAAGACGGATGTGTACCCGGCTTCGCCCGGGTTTTATCAGAGTGAAAGTTTGCCTAACGAATATTATATACAGTAGAACTCCTCAAATTCGGAAATTCTGAAATTCCCAAATTCAGAAAGTATTGTAATGTTTTTTTTACATACAAAAAATCAATTTTCACATGCTTTTATTTTGTTGATATTTCAACATTATTTTATTTTATTTTATTTACTTTTGCTTTGCTTTTATTTTATTTTATTTAATTTTTATTAGTAATTTATTTTTAATTTAAGTGTTTAATTAATTTACTTTTACCGATTATTTATAATCGCTAATTAGGGGTTTATCCCCTTTTTTAAAAGCTTAAATAAATCAACAGTTTCATTTGATCTTTGTGCTTAGTTTAGGATATTGTCCAATAAGAAGGCAGGATTATTACGTCATAAGCCATTCACGCATTTTTTATTGCAATGTTGATTCACCTAAAGTTCAAATTAACAAACATTTTCAGACATTGTAAGTTTCAAATTCTTTTATTCAACTCTCAATTTTTTGCATTTACAAGTTTGTTCTTCAACAAAATGGCATCCAAAGAGGAGCGGCAAAAACGAGGCAAGTACCGAATTCTTAAGCTTGGTGAAAAGTTAGATGTTCTTAGTGACATTAAAAAGGGATTAAGCTATACAACGATAATGCAAAAGTATAAAATTTCTAAGACAACTGTTTATGATATAAAAAAGTCTGAGCTTAAACTTACAAAGTTTGTTGATTCTACCGAAAAAGATGTCAAAAAGTTTTCCCAAGTAAAAAATCCGTTATACGAAAATGATAAAGCAGTTAACATCTGGTACGAAAGTCAGAGATTATCAGGGGTTCCTATTCGTGGTATTGAACTCCAAACAGCTGCCAGTCATTTTGCATCAAAATTGAATAATCCCACTTTTAAAGCTAGTGGTAGATGGTTGTCACGATACAGAGCCAGACATAATTTGAAAAATAAAAAAGTTGTCGGGGAAGCATTGAGTGCTGACGAAGATGCAGCTAATCGCTTTAAAGATGATTTTCACAAACTAATGACTGACGAAAAGTATGAACAGTTCCAAATTTATAATGCTGACGAAACAGGAGTTTACTGGAAGTCATTACCCGATAATTCTCAAGTCAAAAATGCAAACAGCGCTAGTGGTCATAAGCAATCCAAAGATCCACTCTCTGTTTTACTTTGTGCAAATGCAGACGCTTCACATAAAAATGTTTTGGCTGTTGTTGGAAAATCAAAACGTCCAAGAGCAATCAAAAACATCATTGATCGATTGCCTGTCCATTACTATTCTTCACACAAGGCTTGGTTTAATCAAAGCATTTTTAGTGAATGGTTTTTTAAACGGTTCATAAACGAAGTTCGCAATTTTCAAGAAAATAAGTTAAGAGTTGCTCCAGATCAAGTAAAAACGTTACTACTAGTTGACAATTCTCCTGCTCATCCAACAGAGCTGATCAGTAATGACGGCAACATTAAATGCAAGTTTTTACCACCTAATACAACATCTGTATTGCAGCTTATGGACCAGGGAATTATTGTTGCCTTTAAAAGGTTGTATAAACTAAGACAGTTAGAAAGTTGTTTAGTATTTTCAAGTGATGCAGATCAGCCAAATAACTCTGTGGGTGAACAAACTTTTTCTAATTTAAAAAAGTACGACATCAAGAAAGCGATATTCAATTTTGGAAATTCTTGGGATGAATTAAAATCTTCTACAATAAGAAATGGATGGAAGATTTTGCTTGAACACAAAAATAATTCAGATTTGGAAACAGCAGGTGATGCATTACAATTATCCGAGGATGAATCTGATGAAGATGAACAAGAAATTAGACGGCTGGAGCAATTATTTCAAAGAGCTAGAATTGAAGTAAATCAAGAAAGCATTAATGAATGGATCGATATAGACCTTGATGATCCAGGTCACAATGTTCTTAGCAATGATGATATAGTTGAAGCTCTGTTTTGAGTGAAAACATGTAAATCAGCAGTTCTGATGATAGTTCCTCAACTTCTGAAGACAGTTTGGAGCCGGATGTTCCTAGATGCGAAGCGTTGAAAAGTTTGGATGTTGCATTAAAATATTTGGAAAAGCGCACTGAACCAGAAATGCTTGCAAGCTAAAACACCATCAATAGTCTTCGGACTATGCTTATGAGAGAAGAAGAAGCTTTGTTAAACAAGCCAAAGAAACAGACAACAATCAGCAACTTCTTTGCCAAGCCATAACTTACTTGGCCATCAATTGCATTACATACATAATAAAATATTTTACTATTTTTCATCGGTTTCATGCTCAAAACTCATAAAAGTCAAGGAACATTTGATTAAAAATCGTAATTAAAATTATGTAATGTACAAATAATATTCAACCTAAAATTGTTCATATGCTTCAAAATCTTTGTCTCAGTCATCTAAATGCCTATTTATGCCACATAAATATTCACAAATCTAACTCTCTCAAATTCGGAAAATCCTCATATTCGGAATACCTTGCGCCCCAAGCTTTCCGAATTTGAGGAGTTCTACTGTATTATGAAGTATAATAAACAATGCTAAAGATTAGTTTTAATTATTATTCAAGATTGTGTGTGAATATGTGAGAAAGATGTAATATCGTTGTTGTTTTCTTGGCCGACTGTTTTACAAATGGTGTTATCTTAAAATTGCTTGTTTTGAATATTTTTTTAGATAGAGTTGAATGAATTGCTGAATTTTTTTTTTTTGTATTTATATATAAATAAAATTAACTCTGTTGATTTTTTTTTGTATTTAATCGATAACAGCGAAGTTACGCATGTTAATGTTAGGGAAAAATATTTTGATGTTAAGCAAAACCTGCTCCATCTCGTTTTACATAAATGTTGAAAATTTGGTTGAAATTGATGCATTGTAACGAAAGTTTTTAGTGATGTCCTCTTATGAAATTTGCATTTTATTAATATAGATATGAATTAAATCAAATACCTAAACACTAATCTCTCTATATATAAAAGTCAATTTATGTCTGTCTGTCTGTCTGTTTCGCGATAAACTCATAAACTACTGAACCAATTGGTACCAAATTTTGCATGTCGCTTTTTATAAACCCGAGGAATATTTTTGGATATAATTTGCTTAGTATTTTTGGCTATTTCTTTTTTTCACTTGAAGAACTTTTTTTTACGCGGAGTAATCCGGAATGGAATGAATACCCAAATATGGCCATTTTGTATACGCATCGGTGGCTCAGTGGTAGAATGCTCGCCTGCCACGCAGGCGGCCCAGGTTCGATTCCCGGCCGATGCATTTTTTTTAAACAATTTTTAAAACTCATTTTTATATTATATCTTCTATATATATATATATAAAATTTTACACAAATAAATTTACTGGCAATGCGTTTCTTTTAAAAAAAAAAAAAAAAAAAAAGAAACGCATTGCCAGTAAATTTATTAGTGTAAAATTTTAACGATAGAGGGCAATAGAATTTAATTTACTAATATATATATAAATGAATGTTTGTATGTTTGTTTGTTTGTTGGTTTGTATGTCGGTATACAAATTCGCAGTAGTTCACTAATTCAAACCAAAATTTCCATACATAGGTAAAAAATACGAGGAAAACGATAGGCTATTTTAAATTATATATAAATAAAATATTAAAACTATATATTCAAATTATTCTACTTAGCTCACGAACAGCGCTCTCTATCAAGGTTATAAATACGTTTAAAATCGAAATCTTCTCAAAATTTTATTAATAATATAGTTCGCTTAATAATTAGAATACTTGATCTAAATCGAAATATTTATAGAGGCTCGCTCGATTTGAAGATTTATAGCGTAACTAATCTGACTGTAAAGTTTGGAGCGGGACGTTTCACAAGAGTGACATCCACGGCGCCAATTTATAATTGTAACGAATAATTGTAACGAATTAATCGGGTAAACCCGGGCATTGCCCGGGTCATTTGTCTAGTGTCTAAATAAAAATGAAAGTATCTAAATAAAAATGAAAGTATCTAAATTAAAATGAAAAATGTCTAAATATAAATTAAAATTGTCTAATTGAAAGTTAAAAACCTATATATCATAAGAAAATATAATAACAGAAAATATTTACTAATATTTTAAAATTAAATATATCTTAAATATACGTGTTTAAAAATAATTCTTTTATATATTAATATCTGATCTTTTTTTTTCAATTTTACAGTAATAAAAACAAACAAAATGCATAATAATTCTAAGAAAATATTGAAAACTGATATTTAAAGGAAATAACCGCCACAGCATTTGTTTTATAAACAAAGGTGCTATTCATTTGTTGCTCCTAAATTAATAGGCAAATATATTTTTTTATATGCGTATTCGTGACAGAGATTTCACACATAATGATTGTTTTCAAATCAAAACGAATACTATTATATACTCTAAGGAAAAAATGTGTGCCTCTATTACAGGATATTAAATTTCATAGTAACATAAATATAAACCTAACTACAGGCCTAAAAACATTACAAGAGCTTTTTAAGAAGAATAATTACGAAATAAGAATCGTAGGTGGAGCGGTTCGCGATATATTATTGAATAAGGTTCCAAAAGATTATGATTTTGCAACAACAGCAACTCCAGCAAAAATGAAAATGATCTTTGAAGAAAAAGGTATGAAACTTTTTATTATATAGTTTTATTTTTTTGCTTATCCCTAGTACACATGGTACAGGCCATGATAACCATGGTGGGTAGAAGTAGGCGACTGCTTTTACTGTACGTGCACCACATGTCTACACATGTATAAAGCAGTTTGACTTTGCACTTACAAATGTGCCGAGCCCCGTTTGGTTACTTGCACTCGCTGTTGGGGTTGGACTTTTGCAAGAATCAGGAGGCCATTGGAGCATTTTTTTTTTTATCAGAAAAAAAAAGTGTCCAATGCGGGAATCGAACCCGGGTCATAGCAGTCGAAATCCAACGGTTTAGACCATTCTTCCACCGACCCCCTTATCATATAGTAATACTCAGGTTTATTTTTGAGATTGATAATATCTTTACAACTCACACCTCAGATGTTAGCTGTACCTTAGGCTTGCATTGTAAATGTATAGAAATATAAATCTAATTTTCAATCTATTGGTAGAACATTACTCCTCCGAACATCTTACAGTTTTTGTGGCTGGCTAATGGTCATTACTTTTTTTTCTTAATAAAAATAGTTTTATAATTAAGAAAACAACATCTTATTGTGCAACTGAAAGTTGCTGATGGCTTGTGCCATCTGTCAGAATAAATATAAACTATTTCATTGATTTTTATTATTCCAGAATTGGCTAAATATTTTGACAGATGGCGCAAGCCATCAGCAACTCTCAGTTGAACGATATGGAGGTGCATTTTTAAACACAAGGTAATAAGACCAAATCCAAATAAATAAATAGTGTGTGATGTTTCGGTAACAGCATTGTTACTATCTTCAGACAAAAGTGCTGAACCTATAAGCCAAATTGTGCCTTATCGAGATGCCTTTTTCTTAATTTATCCATTTTATCCCAGTTCAATTTCACATTCATACTATTTTTTCAGTTTGGAAATTGTTATTATAAATTTTATTTAGGTTTTGTTCACACACAAGTTAGGTATGGTTTGGTTTAGTATGAACCAAGTTCAGATTAGATTCTGCCACTTTTTTTTTTTTTCAGTAGGGGGTCGGTGGAAGGCTGGTTAAACCGTTTGGTTTCGACCACTACGACCCGGGTTCAATTCCCGCATTGGACACTTTTTTCTGATAAAAAAAAAATGCTTCAATGGCCCCTGATTCTTGCAAAAGTCCAACCCCACCAGCGAGTGCAAGTAACCAAACGGGGCTCTGGCACATTTGTAAGTGCAAAGTCGAACTGCTTTTCACATGTCTAGACATCTGGTGCACTTATAGTAAAAGCAGTCACCAACTTCTATCCTCCATGATTATCATGGCCTGTACCACGTCTACTAGGGATAATTAAAAAAAAAAAGTAGAGGTGTCCAAAAAATCTCTTTTAATCAACCCAAGCTATTTTTATAATTAAATTATTATATTTTAAACGAGTGTTGAAATATGAAACTTCACCTAGCCAAAGTGACTGCATGCTCAACACATCATTTTAACAAATGTTAAATACTCATTAAAAATAGTAATGATGTGACAGTCATTAATATTTTAATTTTATTCTACAACTTCTATCTTTTTATACAAAACTTACTTTCTCTGACCACACGAGTCCAAACCACCCCTATAATATACATTTGACATCTCAATAATTACAACTAAACACATGGGTATCAGGTACCATTGTAGGTACAAAAGTCAAACTGCTCTCTATATATGTAGACACGTGGGTTACCTTCAGTAAAATGTAGCTATCTACAATGATTATCATGGCCTGTACCAGGTGGGATAAGTAAAAAAGAACAAAAACTTGCACTCACAGGTGGGATTGGACTCTCACAAGTATTATTGCCCTAAGTGTGGCAGTTCTATATTGGTAGAAATCCTGTCATCCCACACAGTGTTCCCTGTGGCTCCAGGTGTGAAGATCCTGAAGAGGAACGGAGAGGCCCACGGGACTGTGGCAGTCCGCATGGAATCTGGAGAAGACTTTGAGGTGACCACACTGCGGAGGGACCTTGCTACAGACGGCCGCAGAGCCAAGGTGGAGTTTATCACAGACTGGCAGCAGGACTCTCTCCGCAGGGACTTTACAGTGAACGCCATCTACGCAGGTTTGTACCAGGATTGGTTAGTTGGTTCACCACACATTCTTTGGTTATCTCCACTCACTAGGGACAATGGTTTATATATATATGTGATGATGAGGTCTGATAGCCTCTTGTAGAATCCTGTCGACTTAAAATGTGATGAGATCCTGTTGACTCTCGCTATACTGTGTTGACCGAGAGGAACAGTCAGGATAAGGAGTTTTCCAGTACCTCTCTACACCTTGAAAGACCTTTTACAGCTCTCACAAAGTACAGGCAGTCGTGGTCGAGGCAGAGTGGAAAGCTTGGGAATGTCCACACAAAAACAAAGACACAGTTGCACTAGGAAAGTTCCGTGAATAGATGAAAGTTGAGCTAGGAGCGAAAGATGGAGATAGAAGAGTTCTTACTGTTCTACATGGTCGATGAGGTGGGCCTGGGGTACAACCGACGAGGGCTCACGCAGATGGTGAAGTGACTGTATTTTTGGCTAGGATGGAGGCTTTATATACCTTTTCTGAGAAAGGGAGTATTGCATTTCACCAGATGTGAAGAGTGTGGATCGTCTGGTGAAATTCTAAACTGGCGCCGTCCTGACAGTTTCCAATTTATCTTTAGATATTGTTTTGTGACTTCCATCTATCTCAAATTTAGATGTTTTTGACTTCTATCTCTTTAGCTCAACTCTTAATCTATTACAGAGTTTTATTTATTTATCCTCAGTTTGTACAAAGTACATTACATATGATGATTTAATGACACATGTCAATCATGCGTATAATCATTTACAGATATGTTTCTATTATACAACATGAAAATCTTGTTATAAGTTATATACAATATGGGGTTGTTGGTTTAAATTACCATAGATGGGCCCCGGGAGTGAAAGGGTTTATCCGGGTTTAAGCGTTACCCGTTAGCCTCTCTAACACAGGTAAGTAATTAAAATTTCTTTTAATTAATTCAAACTGTGAGGGTTAAAAAGGGCTATACCAAGATGATTTGTTTGGATTTATAAATTACATTTTTGTTTGATTTAAAAAAAAATGATGATTAAAATAAAATGACATGAAAATTCACATTCAAAGAGAATATCGGCGGGCGTTGGAAAGGGTTAGTAGTTGAAGAATATGAAATTGTTAGGAGTGCACATGTAAACCAAATACTTGGATCCAGGTGCAAAGCGAGGAAATAGACTTGAGCGTCTTCCTAGGCAATGTTTCACTTGCAATCCTATATAAGGGTTACAGTGCTTTATCACAATTTTAGGGTTATTGGGTTAAAAGTTGTTGAAGAAAAGTTGCTCATTAATATAATTGAAAGGGGTGGTAGAGCCATGCGATAAGTAGAATTGTAGCGACAGTATGTGATCTGACTTGACATGAAATCAAAGGTTGATTGTGGTCCGCTAGAGCTGATAAGAAAGTTGAAAAAAGTGTACGCTTTGTGCATGCATTGGTGATGTGCTCTGCGGATGATTGAAATAAACTCTTGAAGCGTGTTCAGGCAAGAAGTTGGAATTTTTAAATCTGGGGAACTGTGTTCAAAGAGTTCAATTTCGAAATAAAAAAAAATCACAATTTTAAGTTCGTTATAAGCATAGTATTTTTAATAGATTTTATCATTTTGGGACTGAAAATAGGTTTGTTATAGGGGTAGTTCGTTATTTTAAAAATCGCAAATTTCATTATAACGATGGTATTTTCAATGGAATGGAATTGGGAATCGCCGTGGTTTCATTATAAGGGAACGTTCGCCATATCCGGGGTTCGTATTAGCGGGGTTTTACTGTATATACACTTTTATGAAAATGTTTTACATAATTCTACCTTTTTTTATAACCTATATATAGCAAACCCCTATTATACAAAGTGTGAAAATATTGGCAAAATAGGTAGAAAAAATATCTGCATATACAAGTATCAGAGTCATCAATCAACAATTCTGTCACCGTTTGCTTTTGTGAATGGAATTGTTACACCTGATCATCATTTCATTAAATATAAAATGCTATGTTGTTTATAAATTTAATTATTTAAATAATTTGTATTTTTTTAGAATTTAATTATAAAACAAATTTTTGTAAATATATATATATGTAAATTTTTGTGTAAAAATTAATAATAGAGAATTTGCATATGTCTTGTTAGTTAGTTAGAAATAATAGTTTGTTTTTTTTTTGGGCAGAGAAGCTAGATGCTCTCAGGTTAGTTTTTCTCTTGTAAATATGTTTATATAATTTCTTAAAAGTCTCTAATTTAACTTTATTGTAAAAATAAATATAATTTCTTCAGAGGGGTACATATGTTTTTGTTGATTAAAAAGAAAGAAAATCTTTGAAAGAGGTGTGTGTGCCATCTGTCCTTCCTTCCACCCAATACCCAAATATGGCCATATTTTATAAGCATCGGTGGTTCAATGTTAGAATGCTCGACTGCCACGCGGGCAGCCCAGGTTCGATTCACCGCCGATGTATTTTTTTTTTTTTTCAATTTTTAAAACTCATTTATATTATTATTAAAATATACAAGTATCAGAGTCATCAATTCTGTCATCGTTTGCTTTTGTGAATGGAATGCTTTTACGTAAAATACGTAACTAATATGACTGAAATTTTAGCAGTATGTATAGTAGAATCTGGAAAAACTTATATTGAATATTTCAGGTCTCTATCCCGAATATTTTTCGAGTTATTTGCAAATTTGCTCTTTCGCTCGCAAGCAGCGCCTCTAGCGGTGAAGATGGGAGGTAATATCAGCTGACCTAATGTACATATAAAACGTGTTTTAACAGGACATAGAAAAAAATATGGAAGAGATATTTGTCGCATTTTTTAGCCAAGAAAAATTGAAATTGATAGGTTCTGGGCAAAAATAATGTTTTTTTTTAGTCAGAAAATGATTGCTGTATCATATTTGATTATCAGATACAAAATTATATCCGGAACAATTCCAAAAAGCAGAGACCACAGGTGAACCCAGTTCATTTTTAGTATGCAGGAACAAAATTCTAACAGAAAAACATTCATTCGAGCAGAAGACACAAAGCCAGATCATCGCTTTATAAAAATATCGCTTCTCAGACACAAAGTTTGGAGCGGGACGTTTCACAAGAACGACATCCACGGCGCCAATTTATAATTGTAACGAATAGTATTTGAATAAAAGCATTTAATCGGGTAAAACCCAGGCGTTGCCCGGGTCATTCAGCTAGTATACATACGAGGGTGAGTAGAAAAGTAAGGTCTCCTATTTTTTTTTTTTCATAGAAAAACACATTTAATCCCAACTTTTTATACATCATTGGAAGGGTTGAACACTTTGCTATTTTTCTACATAGTCGCCTTGATGCTCAATCACTTTTTTCATCCTGTCAACCAACTTTGTAATTCCGGTGTTGTACCACTCTCCCGCCGCCTCTTTGAGCCACTTGTCAACCCACCTGGCGGACACCTTTCTGTAGCCGAGGGTCTCAGACACAATCTTGTGCACGGAGAAGTGGCTGCAATCTTTATTCAGGCCATCCTCGAACTCTTCAAGGGTTATCCGCCGGTTTGCGCGCACCATTTCGTCGATGTTGGGTGGAAGGAAGGACAGATGGCACACACACCTCTTTAAAATATTTTCTTTCTTTTAATCAACAAAAACATATGCAAAATCTCTATTATTAATTAATTTTTACACAAGAATTTACATATATATATTTACAAGAATTTTTTTTTTTTATAATTAAATTAAAAAAAATACAAATTATTTAAATAATTAAATTTACAAATAACATAGTCTCTATATATATAAAAGTCAATTTCTGTTTGTCTGTTTCGCGATAAACTCACAAACTACTGAACCAATTGGTACCAAATTTTGCATGTCGCTTTTTATAAACCTGAGGAAAATTTTCGGCTGCATTTTGATTAGTATTTTTGGCTATTTCTTTTTTTCATTTGAAGAACTTTTTTTTTTACGCAGACTAATCCGGAATGGAATGAATACCTAAATATGGCCATTTTTTTTAAGCATCGGTGGTTCAGTGGTAGAATGCTCGCCTGCCACGCGGGCGGCCCGGGTTCGATTCCCGGCCGATGCATTTTTTAAAACAATTTTTAAAACTCATTTATATTATATATAATATAAATATATGTGGGATCGGTGCGATACCTTTTGAAGTTGGTTGATGATTGATTGAATTGATGTTGGCGCAGTCGTTGATGCTGAGTGATAAGGTATTCACAAGGGAAAATAACGAAACACAGAGTTTGGGTTTGAAAAGGCTAGCAATCTAGGGAGGAAGGCGTTGAAGCTATTTGATGAGTTGGCTATTGACTATCTATTCACATGATTGAGGATTGACTTATCTGATTGATTGAGGAGATGGGATTGGCTCCAAGTTGGTCTCAAAGCTGGTCCAGGGGCTAACTCGATCCTGTCCAGTTCCCAACTGCTCTCTATGGCGCCACGGTCCTAAATAACTATTCTTCGTTCCCGATTTAAGAAGAAAACTACTCAGGGTTCTGATTGGCTGGATTACCAGGGGTGCTGGATTTCCATTGGTTCCTAGCAAAATCTCCTATTCTCTCATTGGGTCTCTGCTATCCTTTGTTCTGGACTTGTGCTGACCTGTCCCAGGAAATGCTAGGTTCTTGAACTCAGTTTTATGAGTTCCGGGATAATAAAACCTGCTAATGATTGCTCCCTCTTCGAGGGCCTTTCTCTCCCAGATTTCTTAAGCCTTGTCTTTATTCAAATCTTTTAAAACATACATTGCATATATATTTGGGCGGGTTTGCCTCCAGTTATGTACAAATTATGACAGATGCGCCCCCTACATGTGAAGAATTCATGAAGGGGAAAACCTGAGTGAGTTCTGTAAAGGGAAAAAATAATTTTGTGGGAAAATTAGTTGGTTATAGAGAGGCTATATACAAGCATTGGTAGTGATATAAAAGATAAAAGAGAATGGTGTTAATGATATATAGCTTGCATATAATTAATAGAAATCAAAATTTTTTTAATTGTAAGACATCAAAATGAATACTATGGTACATAGTGGGATGAAAGAAAAGAAAATGCGCCTAAACGATATTCTACTCGAGATTGGAAATGAAAATCGAGGGAGTTTTATTAGGTCTTTTGAGAAATCAAAATAAAATAAAAGTTGGAAGAAATCAAAGTGAATGCTTGTGCATGGTGAGAAAAAGGAAAAGAAAAATGCTTTGTCGCATGGTGAAAAAAAAAGAAATGCCTAACTATATTCTACTCAAAATTGGGAATGAAAATTGAGGGAATTCTATTAGGTCTTTTGAGAAATCAAAAATAAAAATAAAAAGTTGGAAGAAATCAAAGTGGATGCTTAAGGCATGGGAAAAAAAAAAAAGAGAAAAAGGTTTTTGTAAATCAAAATAAAACATAATATCTAAGTAAACAGAAAACCAGTGAGTTTTCGTTGATAAAATTTGTTTAGTTATTGAATTATGAACAAAAATAAAAGAGGTGGTAAATAAAATGGTAAATAATTGCTAAAATAAATGATAAGTAATTGAATTAGGAAAAAAAAAGATAAATTGGATTAAGTATTTTGAATTAAAATAAGAAAATATTGTAAATGAATGATATATAAAAAAATATGTATAGAGTGAGGTTCGCAAGTTCGCTTTGTAATTACATGCCACAATCTATCATGCTCGCAATCAATTAATTATATGTACCTTGCAGATTTTTTGTCTTTCCTGTGCGACTCTTCGGTAGAAACATGACCTGTCCCAATTGTGCGGATTTATATGTGTATACAGGAGACATGGGAATCTAATTAACCTTACGTGTGCATTTTGTCTTTGTGTTGTGTTGTTTTTCGAGATCTCAATGCCGAATGTAGTATGTTAATATGTCCCGAGCCTTAATGCGTTCTAGGGATTTTTATGCAATTCCCTAGGGCACTCAAGTTATGCTCGCCCAATACCCACTTTTTATATCGGGTATCGATACCTGAGTCAAAACTTTGAATACAGGATCTGAGGAGAGTCCTCGATCCTTCTAAAATGGTTGTTTAATCCCTTCGGAAGAAAACGTAAGCTCGAAAGCTTAGCTACCTAATTTTTCCTATCATTTAAGTGGTTATGTGCGTGTTTTGTTCATAATTAACCTTGAGATCTGCGTGTTTTAAAGTTCAACATCTGTGTGTCTAGGTGTGAAAAATGTAGTTTTGGAAGTCTTTAGAAACAAAAAATAGAAATGTGAACTCATTTGGATGTGTTTGTAACGTATCAAGTCTTTTGTTATTAATATTATTAAATTGTGTATTTTGTAAAAGTCGATATGTATGTTCAGACTGGAATCCCAGATTGGTGACAAAATTTGTGGACGGGGAAACGTGGTGACCTCAATTTATAGCTGTCGGCCAAGAGGGGCCGCGAGGTGGGAAATATGACCCATGCCCGGATGTGTGGGGAAGGTTTTCTGAAGCCGTCTTCCTCCCCTCGTGTATAAGTAATTTGATGACATAGCTGCGGCATCTTTGTCGTGCGACTCGAACGGCCTCCATCTCATTTCCGGCTTCCCTAATTGTTCTCCAAATTGAATCTGCACGTCGTCTTGGGGTGTCTTAATTGTTTGCTGGCTGAGGCCCCTTTAAGTTGTCCAAGCTCTCTGTGAGAATCTCCCATAGAATATCTAGGATTTTTACAAGTGCTTGGCTTATATGGACGACGGATTTTAAGACTGATTTTCCTATATGGAAGATTGATTTTAGGACGGAATTTCCTATATGGAAGATTGATTTTAGGAAGGAATTTCCTATATGGAAGATTGATTTTAGGACGGATTTTCCTATATGGAAGACTGCCTCCTGCAGCTGGAACAGCCGGTGGTAGGGTAGGGTATAAATTAGCATGTGAACGATGAATAAAAATGGGACGAGTCCATAGGGTAGAAATAAAAAACATATAATAGCTATTAGATGAAAAATGGGATATTGGCACATCTTCTTCCATGTTTTTGCCATGAACTGTGGCTCTGGGCTATCTGGTTGGACTTCTATTAATTGTGACAAATTTGAAACGGGGTGTGTTTGTGGTTGTTCTATGTCGGCATTCTTGTTACCGTGGGTGAATTGCGTAAATCGTTTTTTGGAAAAGATGGTAGGATCTAGATGCTTGAAAGGCTCGCTGTTTGTTGGTTTGAATTTCAACGGTTCTGCTGGAAACAATTCTGATGTGAGATGTTTAAACGGGAACGTATAATTGTGTTTGTGTCGTATATGGTGTATCTTAATGGCGGGGGGTGATATATATTGGAAGTTTTCTGTATATAATTTAAGTTTGTTGACGTGGATCGTATCGGTATCTCTTTGGAGAGGTTGGTTGGGTCTATCGATACGGACCACGTTTGGTGAGACGACCTCTAATATGGTGTATGGTCCTGTGAAATAGGGGGCGAGTTTTCCTGTGTTGGGGTGATGATATAATTTAACTAACACCAGGTCACCTATTTGGAAGTGTGGTTGTTTGTGTCGTTGGTCATAAGTGTTCTTATCTTGTATGTGTTTGTTTTGGGTTTGTGAGTGTGCGATCTTCCTAGCTCTGTCGATGTCTGGATAAGGTGTGGTGTGGTCAGAGAGTTCTGGGGGTAGGACGCCAAACATCAGATAGATGGGCGGAAAACCGGTGACAGAGTGTGGAGTATTGTTATATATCGTTGTAACTCGTTTGACCAACTTGGTCCATGCGACCTTAGGATTCTCCAAATGTAATAGCCTAAGTTTTCCCGTGAGGGTGGCGTTTAGGCGTTCACATAGACCGTTGGCTTGTGGATTATTGCTAGTTGTGAGTAACGGGTGGATACTCCTGTTAAGCAGGAAGCTACTAAATTTTGGTGAAGTGAATGCAGGGGATCTATCCGTAAGAAGCGGTTTCGGAGAGCCATCCTGTAATACTCGCTTGAGTACCTGTTGGTAGGTGGTAATGCTGGTGGATTTGGATGGGAACGTCCATGTGTAGCGCGAAAAATGGTCGACTACAACATGGAGGTATATTTTGGTGTTGCCATATTTGGCAAATCCTGCTATGGTGTCGAGGGAGAGTAGGTCAAAAGGTCCTTTGGCTTCCGGCGGCTGACCTAATTCCCCGTAAGTGGGTCCCAATGGACGTTTTGTTAACTGGCAGGTGGGGCAGGTTTTAACCTTTTGTGTAATGTCTTTCGACATACCCTGCCAGTAATATTGAGCGGAGATGGGTCGTGTCATTTGTGATATACCCGGGTGGTTGTATTGCGTGTGTACTGTTTGTAAGAGTTGGGGAATGAGTGTTTTTGGGATTATAATTTTAGTTACACCTTTTCGGGAAACGGTATGCAGTCCATTGTGATCAGTGGTCAGGTTAGAATCTCCCGATGGAGAAGGCTGATGGGTCTTAATAAGGGAGGCGTCTTAGAACCCACAGAATGGGTTACGGGATAAGAGATCTGCCTCATATTGCTGTTTTCCTTTTATGTAGCGGACCTCATACTCGTAACTCAACAGCCGCAAACTCCACCGAAACAATCTGCCTGACGGGTTTTTGATTGTCTTCAGCCACTGCAATGCGTGATGGTCAGAAAATATAGTAAATTTTCTGCCCATCAAATAAATGCAAAACTTCTCCACACTCTCAACGATTGCTAAGCACTCAAGTTCCGAGATGGAATAGTTTTGCTCGTGAGAGCGCAGAGTGCGGCTGAAATACTGGACTGGATATACTTTCCCATCAGGGTGAACCTGTTTGAGGATGCCTGCTATACCGAGGGTGGATGCGTCACAATACACCTGGCATTGCAGGCCCTCCTTGTAAAGGTGTAAGATGGGTTGTTGTGTGAGGCTCTCTTTCAGGTTAATGAACGCCTTTTGGCAATCTTCATCCCAGACCCACATGACATCCTTTTTGAGAAGGTTGTTAAGTGGTGCCCGCAAGCGGGCGTACTCCGGGATGAATTTGTTATAGACGTTCACAGCGCCTAGAAAGGATTGTAGTGTTTTGCGGTTGTAGGGTTGTTTGATGGCGTGGATGATGTCTGTGTTGCGTGTGAGCGGTGTGGTGGTACCAGCTGTGACGGTGTAGCCTAGGAAATTTATGGACTGCTTAAAAAATTCGCATTTTGCGAAGTTAAGTTGTAACTTCTCTACCTCGCAAAAGGTGAAAAATTGTCGCAGGTGGTTTTGATGTTCCTCCAGTGTGTTGGAAAAAATGATGAAGTCATCAAAATAATGTGCCACACAGTCAAGTCCGTGTCTCTGTAGGACCTGACTCATGGCTCTTTCGTAGATCTGAGGGCTGGTTTTTAACCCGAAAGGTAATCGAGTGGGCTGATATAATCCTTCGAGCGTGGCAAAGGCCAACAGTGGTCGAGAATCGGGGTGTATTGGAACCTGCCAATATGCGGAGGATATGTCGGCCGTGGAGAAATACTTGGCCCACGTGAGACGGTTGAGTATATCCTCGATCATAGGGAGGGGATGTACATCAGAGCTGATTAGCTCGTTCACCTTTCTATAGTCAATACAAAACCTTTTGGTCTTGTCGCGCTTGGTGACGAGAGTGACCGGGCTAGAGAAAGGTGAAAAAGACTGCTCGATAATGCCATTTTCCAGCATCTGTTGTACCTGGTTGCGGATTTCCTGTTGGTCACATATCGGAACACGATATGGACGTATGGTGACTATTTTGTCGGAGTTCGTGGGGATTTTTACTTGGGGAATTTTTAAGCATGGTACACTGAATTTGTTTTGGGTAAAAATGTGGTTGTATCTTTGTAAAAGTGTGGTGAACTGAGGTGAATAGTGAGGGTTGTGTATCGCATTGTAGCATGTGTGTGGGGCAGAAAATGGTTGAGTTTTAGTGTGAGTGTCGCGTTTGTTGCGCGGGTTGTGCGTGTGACCGTTGTGTGACGACGTGTGGTCACTTATGTGCTCGGTGCGTGAGCTGTCCTGCTGTATGGACATGTTTTGTGCATTGTGGTTGCAAGTTGAAGCCGTTGTGGCCTTGTTATTTGAGGGCATATAAAAAAGGCAATTGGCCCTAGTGAAAAAATTGTGTATTGCGCGTGCGTGACCAGATTGGCATGGGGGTGATCGGGTTTTGGTCAATGGATGCACGCAGTGGGTGCCATATGCGGAAGATTTGGATGTATTGTTGGTCTTTTGCAATATCACATGGCATTCCCAATACGTGCATTCATTGGGTACATGGTTGAAATGGTAGGTAGGGGTAGACAATGGAGCGCAAAGTTGGAATATAGTGCCTTGGTTGAAATCTATTGTTAATTTAAAATTACGGAGGGTATTTATGCTGAGAATTCCAAATGGCAGAGGTGCTTCCACCACATGGAAATTCTCTTTTCTAGTTAATTTACCTATTGTTAGAGGTAGGATTATTTTACCTATTGTTGTTATAAGACCATTTATAACCTGTGTTGTTGTTGTTTCTTATCCCCTTGTGTAAAGATTACACGAATTCCATGAGTTCATGCTCCTCGAGCTGTTTTATGATGAGCAGCGGCCTCTCCCAAAGGTCCTGTTTAGTGCATCTAATGCAAGCCAAAATGTGTTCTGGAGCTGCAGGTACCAAACTACATTTTGGGCAAGTGGGATAAATTTTGTTATTATTTTCTATCTTCAATGGCTTGAGATGGCCCGTTCTAAATCTTGTTAGTGTTGTTTGATGCTGTCTATTTCTGATCTTCAGAGCTCCTCCTGGGTTCACTCCACTGTACCAACTGTGCTTAGGTGGGATCCTCCAGTTCTTGTTTATTTTTGTTTTGGCTATTGTTTCTATTTCTTTAAAAGTAAGTTTATTTTTCTGTGGCAAGGGTTCTTTTGTGCCTTTTTTCGCTAGCACATCAGCAGCTTCATTGCCTTCAATGCCAACGTGTGAGGGTATCCATTGAAGGTGAATTTTTGAGATTTTTGAGAGTTTTTGGAGATAACCAATTATGTTCCTGCTTACTTTGTCTCTGAGTTCCCCTGTGTGACTCAAGTGTTGTATGGCACTTCTACTATCAGTAAGAATCCAGATATCTTGATAATTAGTATTTCTGATGGATTTTAAGGCTTCATAGATGGCTATAAGTTCTGATCTGAAGACTGAGCAAAAATCTGGGTTTCTTCTGTTCATTTTCTTAATGCCATTTGTGGTTTTGATGAGACAGCCACTGCCAGTGTGTCCTAGCTCGTCTCTGCTACCATCGGTATATATAGTTATTGCATTTTTAGGAATGTTATTAATTATTTCTAATGATAATTGTTTTAAGTATTCTGGATTTTGGTATAGTTTGTTAGTGGGCTCATTTAAAGTGGCATTAAAAATAACATTTTGTAGTGGTTTGCATGGAGAAATTTTTTCTGCTAAATAATTTTTTTCCACTTTATATTTTAAAAATTCATTTCTTTTGGCCAGGTGTAGAGGGCCTTCTTTTTTGAGTCTTAAATTGGATTCCCAATTAAGTATGTACTTGGAAGTTCTGTGTTTGTTTCCATAACTCTTGATTTTGTTTATATATTTTGGCAGATTGTAGCTTCTTCTATCCTTTAAGGGCATAATGTCGGCCTCGTAAAGTACAATATCATTAGGGCAGGTATTTCGAAGACCTGTAATAATTCTAGCTGCACTTAGTTGTATCCTTTCCAGTGATTTTAGATTTGTTTCAGATGCTGTACCATAGATTTGATATCCATATTCCAGGATAGGTCTAATTAGAGATGTGTAAGTTAATTTTAGTGTGGTTGCATCGGCTCCCCACTCTCTTCCTGAAATATATTTCAGGATTTTTAGTCGGTCTCTTCCTTTTCTAATAACTTCTTCAATATGTTTACTGGAGTTAATTTCTGGATCCAGGGTGTAGCCAAGATATTTAGGATGTTTATTATATTGCAATTGTTGTTCTTTCAGAATAATTTTTGGTCTTATTTTGTATAGTTTCTTATCGGTAGTAAAAAGACAGGTTTCAGATTTTTGGGGGTTAAATTCTAATTTATGTTTATTAGCAAATTTTTCTAGGTGGAAAAGAGTCTTGTTCAAATCCCTTTCAGCTTTTTTCCAGTTAGTATTGCTGCTCCATAGAATAATGTCATCAGCGAATAGTCCAATATTGGTTTTATGTGAAATTTTTTCTTCTATGCCTGCAATAAATAGGGTGAAGAGAGTTGGGCTAAGGACTGATCCTTGTGGTAATCCTTGGTACAATTTGAAGGTTTTAGATAGAGTTCCATTATATTTGACCCTGATGTATCTATTTTTAAGGAAATCATTTATCCAAGTGATAGCTTTTCCATCAATTTTGAAATGCTTGTATAATTTTGTAATTAACTTGTTTTTCCATACTTTATCAAAAGCTTGTGTAAGGTCTAAAAAAGCGGCTATGGTGTGGCTAGTTGGTTTTCTGTTTTGTGCATCTTTTACCTTTTGTGTGAAAAATAAGAGTTGGTCTATTGTCCCATGTCCTTTCCTAAATCCATATTGTTCTTTTGGTAAGAGATTTCTTGTGTCGAGGTGGTAGGTGAGTCGTCTGAGTATAATTTTTTCCATTAATTTGCAGCAAATACTTGTGAGGGAGATAGGTCGGTAGTTTTTTGGGTCATCAGCAGATTTGTCAAGTTTTTTAATAGGAATTATTGTTGCAGTTTTCCAGTCTTGAGGCAATTTTCCAGTTTTCCAGGAGTTATTGAAAATATCAAGAAGTTTTTCTTTGCCATTTTTGCCCAAGTTTGATATCATTTGGCCATGGATTCCATCTGGCCCAGGAGTCTTGTTTAGGTCAGTGTTTTCTAATGCATAATCTAGCTCTTTCATATTGATTTTTTCATGGAAAATATTATGAGTGCTAGTGACGTTTTTACAGTCATGGATAATCTTTCGGGCCTTTTTTTCAACTTTCTTATCTTTTATTTCAAATTTGATTTTACTACTTATTTGATATGAATTACCTAAAAGATTAGCAGCATTTTTGTCATTAGTTGCTGGGGTACCATCTGTATTCTTAATTATATTTGTGTTTTCAGTTTGTGGCTGGGCTCTGTCAATTTGTTTTGCCAAATGCCAAAGTTTTGTATTAGGGTTTCTTGGGTTCAGGTTTTCACAAGTTTGTTTCCATTTTTCCCTTTTCATATTTACGTATAATCTTTTTATTTTTGCATTCACAATGTTCAGTTCAGTTCTACAATTTGTTTGGTTTTGGGTGCACTTTTTTTGTAGTTCATTTCTTTTAGTTATAAGTGTTTGAATATCTTTTGCCTGGTGTGTATAATTTGGAATCCATTTCTTAATATTACCTTTTGTATTGAAACTTTGGCTGCTTTAATAATGGTGTTTTTGAAAGATATCCAATTTTGTTCCAGATCTTTTATTCTAGTGGGTGCTTTTCTAAAGTCTTCATTGGTGTTTTGCTGGTAAAGATTCCAATTAGCCTTTTTGAAGTTCCAGAATTTTTCTTTAATTGAGCTGGTTTTGGTCTTGGTGCTAATTTCTATCAAAATAGGCAAATGATCACTTCCAATACTTTTTAATATTTGCCATTTGCATTTGTGGAAAATGTCAGGACTGGAGAAACTTATATCAAGGGCTTGTGCGGTATTATAACTGTAGGAATGGTGGGTAGGATTCCCATCATTTAAGCACATGAAGGCATTGTCGTCGAATAAGTTTGAAAGTATTTTGCCTCTTGGGTTTGGCGTGGAACATCCCCATAGTTGATGTTTGGCATTAAGGTCACCTACAATAATAGTGTTGTCTGTAAGAAATTGAGCCATTGTTCCATCGTCAATAAGTTTATTGTTTGGTGGGTGATACATATTGAATATGTTGATGGTTTTGTTTTGATTGAAGTAGACTTTGATACCTTGGGCTTCGAGGTCTGATGTGTTTGGAATATTAATGGCTATGTCTTCATAGTACAAATTCTTGATTAAAAATGCAAGGCCACCCCCTTCTTTATTTCTGTCTTTTCTGAGGATATTGTAGTTTTTATATTTGAGATTGTACTTTTCATTTAATTTGGTTTCCTGTAGGGCTATAATTTGTATCTTTTGTTTTTCAGCTATTTCCATTATTTCTTCTAATTTTATTTTTGTTGCTGTTGAGCACAATCCATTGATGTTGCACTGCAGAATGCTCAATTGCTTGGAAGCTGCAAAGTTAGAAGTTTGTGGAGACTGTATTATACTTATCGGACAGAACCCTCTACCTAAGTCCTGAACGCGCCCCTGTTTATTCTGCGCGACGGGCGATGCAGCATGCAAATCAACATCTGATCTCATGGAATGGGGTATAGGGGTGCAGCTTTCGTTGATCATGGCACCATGATCCAGGCACACTTTGGTGAAAGTCTGACTTTGCCTGTAGTTTGAGGCCGTTCCTAACATGGAAGCAGACGCCTTTGCTGCCGACTCTAACATGAGTACAGACACAGCTCCTCCGTATCCCTGGAGTGGGACCCTTGCTGAGGTCCATCAACCGGGCCAGTTGAAGTCAGGATTTTTAAAGAGGTCTACTCCTCTTCTAACAATTTATAACCTGTAGGTCTATAAACTGTTCTTTTAATTTTAAATAGGACGTTTAGCTTTTAACATCTTATACAGACTATGGGGCACTATATTCAAACTTGCGCCTGTATCAATTAAAAATGGGCATGGTAGATCAGGGGTCAGAAACAGTTTCATCGTCAACTGGGTGACGGTAAAGGGTTGAGATCCTACCTCAGTTCCGAAAAGTCTCCGCTGCTTGTGCGTCTTCGGCGTGGGGTGGGGGCGTGGGACGCTGGGCGTGTTGTTGTGTCGGGACCGTTTGCACTGTCCGCGCACTCGTGTGTAGATTTTGGGCTCTTTGCACTGCCCTTGCGTTTGTGTGTGGTGTTGGGGCTGGTCTATGCCGGCATTCGCTGTGCCAGTGACGAGCGCCGCAGAACTTACAGTTTGACGGCGGAGTAGGTGCAGTCCATGCACCTGTTCATCGGGGTGTGCTGGGGTATGGACCCGACATGGTGGGCGGTTGTTCCTCGCGGTGTCGTGCTGTTGATATGTTGGGCCCGTGGATCCGCTGTGCCAGTCGGAACCACTCTCCTAGGCTCTCAGGAGGTACCACGCGGATCAGGCGCTGGTCGGAGAACAGCAACCCTTCCGTCAGCGTCTCGAGGATCACCTCCTGTGGGAGTCCCAGTTGTAAACCCATGGCGGTTTTCTCCCGGTAGTACGTCTCCAGGTCCGCTTGTCCCGCAAGCTTCATGGCGAAGTATTTCGCGAAGGACGCTTCGCTGGATTCCGGATAGAGATCCAAGAGGATTTGCCTCACCTGGAAATAGCTCTGGGTGGCCAGCCGGAGTTTCCTAAAGAGTTCCAGGGGTTGGCGCGTCAGGTAGTTTGGCAGCCGGAGTAGTTTTTCGGGGTTTTCTACGTGGGTGTCATCCATTTTTCGGTCGAAGGCCTGGAAGAATTGGCGAGCGCTGTAGGATCCATCAAAGGCCGGGAGTGCCGCCCCTGGGAGGTCGGACGACCTCCCTCGGGCAAGCGCGGCCGCTAACTGTCCGATATCGTCCGCCAGGGGGCCAGTTTCCCCCACTCCAGTCGCTTCCTCTCTCGATAGGTCACCGCTATTTTTGACTTCTGTTTCCTGGTCACTTTCCATTTTATCCTGTCGACTCACTGTGGGATCGGTGCGATACCTTTTGAAGTTGGTTGATGATTGATTGAATTGATGTTGGCGCAGTCGTTGATGCTGAGTGATAAGGTATTCACAAGGGAAAATAACGAAACACAGAGTTTGGGTTTGAAAAGGCTAGCAATCTAGGGAGGAAGGCGTTGAAGCTATTTGATGAGTTGGCTATTGACTATCTATTCACATGATTGAGGATTGACTTATCTGATTGATTGAGGAGATGGGATTGGCTCCAAGTTGGTCTCAAAGGCGGTCCAGGGGCTAACTCGATCCTGTCCAGTTCCCAACTGCTCTCTATGGCGCCACGGTCCTAACTAACTATTCATCGTTCCCGATTTAAGAAGAAAACTACTCAGGGTTCTGATTGGCTGGATTACCAGGGGTGCTGGATTTTCATTGGTTCCTAGCAAAATCTCCTATTCTCTCATTGGGTCTCTGCTATCCTTTGTTCTGGACTTGTGCTGACCTGTCCCAGAAAATGCTAGGTTCTAGAACTCAGTTTTATGAGTTCCGGGATAATAAAACCTGCTAATGATTGCTCCCTCTTTGAGGGCCTTTCTCACCCAGATTTCTTACGCCTTGTCTTTATTCAAATTTTTTAAAACATACATTGCATACATATTTGGGCGGGTTTGCATCCAGTTATGTACAAATTATGACATATATATTATTATATAAACTATATTAATTAAATCAAATACCTAAACACTAATATAATACAATTTTTGCCATCACACACTTTTTTCCTGTAGTTTATGTGTTACTTCTGTATTGCTATTCTATGGCACTTCTAATATTTATTATTGATATACTTTTAGTATGAAGGAAATTGCACCCAAGGGATTTCCTGGGCGAAGCCGGGTCATTCGCCTAGTATCCTATATTTAATGAAAAGATGATCAGCTGTAACAATCGGCCCCATGATCATCATTTCCCATGATTTACAACATGATAGCTATATTTACACAAAATTATAAAGATATAGAATGAGATAAATAGGACAACACAGTGAAGGAATTTACAGATGATGCAGAGTCCCTTGTCGACTAGTACAAGTAGTGGACTTCACACTCCCTCCTGCTTCGGGTCCAGTCTTGTCTGAAGATGAGTCTTGAATTAATTTGTAGACAGTTCATCTCCAAAACAGTTTCTCTATGAAACGACTTAGTTTCTCTTTAGATAAAGGTTTAGTTAGGAAGTCAGCTAAGTTTAAATTACTATTAACAAATTTTAATGTGAACTCTTCCTCCTCAACAAGTTTTCGAATGAATTGTAGTCTGATATCAATATGCTTGGGTTTTATATTTTCTACACTATTCTTACAGAAATATATAGCTGACTGATTGTCACAAAATTGAATAGGTTTTCCCACATTAGGTAGTACGTCTATTTCTTTTAATATATTAAAATACCATATTGTTTCTTTTACACTTTCAGTTAAGGCTATAAATTCGGATTCCATAGAACTTAATGCAATACACTTTTGTTTTCTCGATTTCCATGTAAATGGGGTATCATCTAGATATAGTATGTATCCACTTGTAGAGTGTCTATTGGTCAAATGACTTCCCCAGTTTGCATCAGAATATGCATTTAAGATGCCTCTATTAACATTTGATAGGTTTATTTTATAATGTTTTGTCCTAAAGACATAATTCATTAGATCTACAACGATTTTCCAATGCTGATATGTGTATCCATTACAGAATTGAGCCATTGTGTTTACTGAAAAAGAAATATCTGGTCCGCTTCTGTCTGCAAGGAAAGATAAACAACCTATTATTGATCTATATGGGTATTTTCTCACGAGTTCAGTCTCAATAATTTCATCTTCCTTAATTTTTGGTGGTAACCAGCACCCTGTTTTAAAAGGTAAATTTACCAATGTCTTAGGTAGATCTGTAAAACTAGTTATAAGTCTGTTTATATATGTTTCTTGATGTAAGTATATGCCCTTGTCTGTAGTTTCAAAGTTAACTCCTAACATATATTTGACCTTTCCTAATTCCTCTATATCTAACTTTTCTTTAATAATTTGAATAGTTTTTCCAATTACAGATGTTTCTATTCCAAATAACAAGATATCATCAACATATACTATCAAGATAACACTATTATTCATTTTGTATACACAATTGCACCATTTAATGGTCTCAAATCCTATTGAATTCAAAATTGAATCCAATTCTTTATTCCATTCTCTTCCACTCTGATGTAACCCATAAATAGTCTTTTCTAAAAGACAAACTTTATCTTCACTACCTTTTATTTTGAATCCATCAGGTTGTTGCATGTAATTTTTTTCCTTCAAATTTCCATAAAGATAGGCTGATTTAACATCTAACTGGACATGCTTCCATCTTAGCAAAGATACTAATATTATAAACAGGAATCTAATTATTGAAAAATTTACAACTGGTGAAAAAATGTCAGTGTAATCTATTCCATATTTCTGTCTATAACCTTGTGCTACAAGCCTAGCTTTATATCTTTTTATATTATTTTTATCATCCCTTTTTACTCTATATACCCATTTATTACCTAATATTTTCACACTTTGAGGTGGGGTTCTACTAATTTCCATACTTTCCTATCTTTCATCACCTTAAGTTCATCCTCCATTGCTTTAACCCAATTCCTTTTTTCCTGTGATTGTTGTACATCATTAAAGTTTTTAGGAAGTTCTACATTATAGATTTCCTCATGGAAAACACTTTCGTACAAATCATCTTCTAAACAATTTGTTTCTATTTTAACTTCATTTTCCTCGCTTATATCTGGTTTTTGTGGTCTAAATGAAAACATTTCAGAATTAAATTCAAGCTTTTGTGTTTCACAATATTTTTGTACATCATTAAATGATCTCAATTTTTGATCATTAGAAGGGGGGTAATAGTATACATCTACTCTTGGTCCTGTTTTCTAGGTACTTCTAGTCTTTTCCATTTAGTTAAGTCTATTGGGGTAAGTGTATGTAAATTATGGTTATCACTATCATTATTTTCATAAGGGTAGTTATCATCCTGTGGATAAAAAACATATTGTACTCTAGAAGCAGTACCAAATAAAGTATCTACACTTTTCTTAGTTTCATCAATAAATACATGAATGTTCAAATCAATAAGCTTGAGGGATAAGTCTCTTTCAAATAAATTTATTTCAAGCTTTCGGGCACAACCGCCCTTCGACAGGAAACAATATATTAGCTACTAAAGTTTTCGGATCTAATCTATATATATACATATATATGCGCAGGAAATGACAGTTATGCAAAAACGGATTTACATAGTGACGAACACAATAAACCAGAATTTGCTATTTATAAATATAGAGAGAATTTGCATGTGTAAAATATGTACTGATATGAATAGGGCAAATAATATGGCATATCTTGGAAACTCAGGAATACATATTGAAATCGTGATCGCAGAGTTCATGATACAGAGGGGGGTTGGGTGGCTGCAGGGAATATTACATTGTAAATTTCAGGTAAATCAATTTTTCTATTGAGGCTGTGGAATTTGCTTGACAGGAGGGATTCTATGATTAGTCTTTGGTGTTTGTTAGCAATATTGGAATAATGAACTTTCGGTGATGTAATGTTGAAGGAATGGCCAGTTTCGTTTATGTGCTGTACTATTAAGGATCTATGGTCTAAGTTATCGATATTTCTTTTATGTTCATGAATTCTAATATTGACATGTCTTCCGGTTTCGCCTACGTAGATTTTTGGGCAGTTCAAACATTCTATGGAGTAAATAACGTTTCGTGGTGTGCTGCGAGGTTCATTAAGTTTCATAATCTGATTTCGGAGAAGGGATCCAGAGGTAGGTGCGCAGGTGAAGTAGGTTTTGATTCCAAATTTCAACAAGAATCTCGCTATTGTGGAGGATAATGGTGAATACGGCATATTGCAAATAGATCTGTATATTGGAGACTGTGTCTTTTTAGATGGGTCATAAAAGTGTCGCAATATAAAGGACATCGGGTATGCGCAGTCCCTGAGGTTAGCTAATATGTTCTGTGTTTCAAGGTTCTTGTACTTCTGGAGGGAGCAGTGGGTATGGACTCGTTTTGATAGAGCAATGACTGTGTTGATTTTGTGACTGATAGGACAGAAGGATGAGTATTGAACGTAATTAGGACGGAAGGATGGTTTATAATAAACGGTGGTATGATATTCATGTTGGTGCCGGATGATTTTAACGTCGAGAAATGGAAGGGTATTATTGGTTTCTTTTTCAACGGTAAAGTGAAGATCAGGGTGATAATTGTTTAGATTGTAGAGGATGTCATCGGTTTTGGTGGTAGTGCAGATGCAAAAGATGTCATCGATGTACCTTCGCCAAAAGAATATATCCTGGGGGAAATTGGCGGTAATCCTTCGGTCTATTGCGCGCATAGAGATCTCAGCAATTGTGGTCGATAGAGGGCTTCCCATTGGGGACCCTTTTGCTTGCCTGTATGATTCGGAGTTATATGCGAATATGCAGTTATCTAGACATATGGTAATGAGTTGTGTGATTTTTTGGATGATATCTGTATCAATATGCTGTTCCTGCAGAAGTTCTATTGTATCACTTATGATCAGAGGATGTGGAAGGCTGGGGTATAAGGCTTGCACGTCAAAAGACACCATGATGCGGTCAGATTCCGGTTTGATCTTTAGGACTTCTCCTATAAAGGTTTGGGTGTTGGCTATGGGGAATGGGGCATTCTGTAATTGGAGGAACGGTTTTAGGAAGTTGGCTATAAATCTGGAAAGAGGGGCTGTTGGAGAAGAGAAAAAGGCCACTATAGGACGCAAGGGAGTTTCAGGTTTGTGTGTTTTCGGGAGACCGTAAATATAGGGCTCATTGTGTGGGCTGGACAGGTTAGATAGGAATTCTTTAAGTTCATCGTCTGTGATCTTGTGGTCGGTATTCATCTTTTTCAGTTCTTTTTTGAATGATTTATAAGCAGATTTTTTATCACTTTCGGATATGGGGTGGAATGTGGTTCGGTCTTCTAGGATTTTGAGCATTTTGCTGTTATAGTCTGATCGATTAAGGATAACTGTCTGTCCTCCCTTGTCTGCTTGGGTGATGACGATTTCTTTTTTGTTGCTTAGGTATTGCAACAATTTCCGTTCATGAGGGTTGTAAAGGGGGAGATTGGGAGGTGACACTATTAAATTGGTGACTTTGTTACGTATAATGTTTCTTTCCTGTAGATTGAGTCTGGTAATGGCTGATTCGATTCCACTTATAATTCTAATGGGGTCTGGTTTCTGGACTGTTCTATATTTCATTCCTTTTGCTAGTAAGATTTCTTCGTCTAATGATAAAGTGGCATTCGACAGGTTCATTATTGCGCTTGTTATGTTCCGTGGGTTCAGTTTTGGACAGTTATATTTGCGGGCCCAATGTTCCAGTTTTTTGTGGTGCTTGGTCGTAATTTCTGTCTTTAAAGAAAGAACTTCTGAGGTGATATGTGTCACCATCTCGTACATTCTATGGGGTGGCACTACTTGAGAGGTGAGGCAAATTAATTCTTTGATGGTTTTGGAAAGAATACGGATATGGGAATAACATCCCTGTGTTCTGCATCTTAAAAGTTTCATTTGAGTGTCTTTGATTACTTTGCAGGAGAATGGGTTCTTCACTGGGTCCTTAATTCTCAGAGGCGGTGGGATGAAATTTAACTCTTCACACCTGCGATTGAAGGCAAGGTGGCATCTCCATTTGGTGAGCTGGATGGACTTTTTTCGGATCTGCTCAAGATAATAGTGGATTTCTCTATCCGAAAACATATGATTCATGCTAAAACTTTGGCTAACAATTAATAGAATAATCCCCTAATAGTATGTTCAAATCAATAAGCTTGAGGGATAAGTCTCTTTCAAATAAATTTATTTCAAGCTTTCGGGCACAACTCGACGGGCATTTCTCGACGTTAAAATCATCCGGCACCAACATGAATATCATACCACCGTTTATTATAAACCATCCTTCCGTCCTAATTACGTTCAATACTCGTCCTTCTGTCCTATCAGTCACAAAATCAACACAGTCATTGCTCTATCAAAACGAGTCCATACCCACTGCTCCCTCCAGAAGTACAAGAACCTTGAAACACAGAACATATTAGCTAACCTCAGGGACTGCGCATACCCGATGTCCTTTATATTGCGACACTTTTATGACCCATCTAAAAAGACACAGTCTCCAATATACAGATCTATTTGCAATATGCCGTATTCACCATTATCCTCCACAATAGCGAGATTCTTGTTGAAATTTGGAATCAAAACCTACTTCACCTGCGCACCTACCTCTGGATCCCTTCTCCGAAATCAGATTATGAAACTTAATGAACCTCGCAGCACACCACGAAACGTTATTTACTCCATAGAATGTTTGAACTGCCCAAAAATCTACGTAGGCGAAACCGGAAGACATGTCAATATTAGAATTCATGAACATAAAAGAAATATCGATAACTTAGACCATAGATCCTTAATAGTACAGCACATAAACGAAACTGGCCATTCCTTCAACATTACATCACCGAAAGTTCATTATTCCAATATTGCTAACAAACACCAAAGACTAATCATAGAATCCCTCCTGTCAAGCAAATTCCACAGCCTCAATAGAAAAATTGATTTACCTGAAATTTACAATGTAATATTCCCTGCAGCCACCCAACCCCCCTCTGTATCATGAACTCTGCGATCACGATTTCAATATGTATTCCTGAGTTTCCAAGATATGCCATATTATTTGCCCTATTCATATCAGTACATATTTTACACATGCAAATTCTCTCTATATTTATAAATAGCAAATTCTGGTTTATTGTGTTCGTCACTATGTAAATCCGTTTTTGCATAACTGTCATTTCCTGCGCATATATATGTATATATATAGATTAGATCCGAAAACTTTAGTAGCTAATATATTGTTTCCTGTCGAAGGGCGGTTGTGCCCGAAAGCTTGAAATAAATTTATTTGAAAGAGACTTATCCCTCAAGCTTATTGATTTGAACATACTATTAGGGGATTATCCTATTAAAATACATGAATGGTTTCTATTACTTTTCTATCTGCTGGTAACCAGATTCTATAACCTTTTGTTTTGGTTGCATAACCTACCATTATGCCTGAATTGGCCTTAGGTTGTAACTTATTTCTTTTCATTTTAGGGACATGTACATAAGCTAATGAGCCAAAAATTTTAAAACGTCTTACAGATGGTTTATGTCCTGACCATAATGCCATTGGACTTACTCCTTTTGTTAGGGCATGTTCACATCTGTTTTTAGTATATGTAAAGGTATTTAGGGCTTCTGCCCAGAATCTGGGTTGTAACCCACTATCTAAAAGCATTGCTCAAACACCTTCAATAGCAGTTCGATTAAACCTTTCAGCAATTCCATTTTGTTCAGGACTATAAGTTGATGTTCTTTCTATTTTAATACCCAAATTTACTTGAAATTTTTCAAATTCTTTGTTACAAAATTCTAATCCATTATCTGTCCTAATACATTTTAATTTGGCATTTAATGCTCTCTCAGACTCATGCAAGTATTGCTTAAAATACTTAAAAACTTCTGACTTTTCTTTTAGGAAATAAACATTAACCTTTCTAGAGTAGTCATCTATGATAGAAAGAAAATATCTACTGCCACCAAGTGATCTCACTGGTGCAAGACCCCAGATATCCATATGCACTTTTTCTAAAGGTTTTCTAGTCAGAATTGTATAGCTAAATTTAAATGATGATCTGGTGATCTTAGCTACTTTACATATATCACATGTGGTTGGATTACCCTGAACTTTTTCTAATCCTTTGACAGTATCCTTTTTACTCATAGAATTAAGTATTTCTGAATTAATATGACAAAATCTCTTATGGAGAAAATTAAGATTTGAGTTATAGGAAACTGAATAGTTTTGAGCTTTGGCTTTATTAAGGTATCCATTTACAATATATAATTTATCTACTAGTCTGGCTGTAAATAAATATTCCCCATTATTTTTAAAGATTGTCATTTTACCATTTTTCCATATAATCTTATTCCCTGCTATGTCTATGCATGATCCACTAATGAGATTTCTTCTCATGTTTGGTGCATATAAAACATTAAGTAGAGTTACCTCTACAAATGTGTTATTTATATCTCTTAAAACAAAGTTAATATCTCCCTTACCTAAGATTGTTGACTTGCAGTCGACATCTCCAATCAAAGCGTCCATCGGGGGGATATCCTGATAGTTCACAAACCAATCCTTTTCTTTGCAAAAATGAGATGTAGCTGCGCTGTCTATCAGCCATTCTCCCCCATTCACTAGTTGGATCACTTGCTCTTTCACTAATGTGGTGATAGCTTAGAATTTCTGAATGAAATGCAGAAGATTTTCCCCTGTAGTTCTGATCCTTTCTGTAGTGTTACCTTGAGAGTTTTTGTTTCTAAGAAAACAGTCTTTTATAAGATGGCCAGTTTTCCCACAGAAGGAGCAATTCCTTATATCATAGGTTCTTGCTGTTCTTGGATGCACTGTTGGCTCCAGCATGCTTCCACTGCTATACTGTGCTTTTGCAGAAAAATAATTTTTCTTTTTATTTCCCTGGTACATCCTGGGAGTTTTTGTTTGATAAGCATTTGCCACAATATCAAGTCCATCATCTTTTTTCTTTTGTTGAACTCTTCCCGATTCAGTTATTAAGTGGGCTTCAATGTTTTCAACATTGAAATGTTTTTTTTCTAGTCTGTATAGGACTTGGACAATGCCATCATAATCTTGAGGCAATTTCCTTATAATTGAAAACATACAAGCACTTCAGGTAGATCAAATCCTGCTTCTTCAATCAGTTGTTTTTTCTCTTGGACTCTTTTAATAAATATTCCAATTTTTTTCTTCATCAGGAGCAAATTTCAGTTCATAAAATTCGTCAATCAAACCAGCCAGTCTGGCCCTTGAATTTGGCTCAAAATTCTGCTTTAAAATATTCCAAGCTTCTTTTCCATCAGCAGCATTAGCAATCAAGGTTTGGTATTTTCTTTCTACTCCTTGGTAAATAGTAGTGAAAGCTCTATCCTTCCTCCATTTGAACTCTCTAATATCTTTGGCTGTTGCCTCAGCTGGAAGATCAGATTCATCTTCTATGATAAAATCCCAGCTTCCTCTATCAATCAGAAGGACCTTCATATCCACTTTCCATATATTATAGTTAAAAGCATTCAGCTTAGGAAAAGTGAAATTTGTATCAGTCATTTTCAAACTTTTAATACAGCCCCAAAAGTTTAGCCAATTCTTTTTTCTTATGTTGCTATAGTATTCAGCTAAAAGCTTGCAAGTAGGCCCATAACCTTTGTTGGGTGGAAGGAAGGACAGATGGCACACACACCTCTTTAAAATATTTTCTTTCTTTTAATCAACAAAAACATATGCAAAATCTCTATTATTAATTAATTTTTACACAAAAATTTACATATATATATTTACAATTTTTTTTTTTTTTTATAATTAAATTTAAAAAAATACAAATTATTTAAATAATTAAATTTACAAATAACATAGTATCCTATATTTAATGAAAAGATGATCAGCTGTAACAGTCGAACAGCGGTCTGGGCGGCCGAGTTTGCCGGAATCAACCGTGGCTCGAATCGACGAAATGGTGCGCGCAAACCGGTGGATAACCCTTGAAGAGATCGAGGATGGCCTGAATGAAGATTGCAGCCACTTCTCCGTGCACAAGATTGTGTCTGAGTCCCTCGGCTACAGAAAGGTGTCCGCTAGGTGGGTCGACAAGTGGCTCAAAGAGGCGGCGGGAGAGTGGTACAACACCGGAATTACAAAGTTGGTTGACAGGATGAAAAAAGTGATTGAGCTTCAAGGCGACTATGTAGAAAAATAGCAAAGTGTCCAACCTTTCCAATGATGTATAAAAAGTTGTGATTAAATGTGTTTTTCTATGAAAAAAAAAAATAGGAGAGCTTACTTTTCTATTCACCCTCGTATATGCAAATCCAATCATATACTATGGAAGGAAGGAAATAAGGGCAAAATAAACAGGAAATTCAAAATGGGTGGCTGGAATTAGTACAAATGTTGGTTATAGATATCTGGAAACTCTATCTTTCTATTAATGCTATGAAGTTTGTTGGACTTGTAATCTTTGGTGCAGGATTGGTATATGATCATAATGTGTTTTTGGATTGTTAAAATTGACCCAGTGAGTGTGCTCCACAGATTTCGACGGCAGGCTCCATGACTTCCACTCTGGACTACAAGACTTGGAAGGCCGGCATGTTCGATTTATTGGGGATCCCAGCACTAGGATAAGAGAGGACTACAGCCGCATACTTCGATACTTCAGGTACTTTCAACTTTAGCACGCCATCTATGTTCAAGAAATGACACCATTCTAGCAAGATTTATTTCACATTTTATAACCACCTTCCTAATGTCCTTACTGCAATGTAAAAATATATTGGAAGGGCTTTGCTTATCTTTGGTGTTGTTGTTGCTTCTTCCTCAAGTCATTTAAACTATCTCCATTAGGTTCCATTGTCTCAGCTTTTCTATTATAGTCCTGGGGTTTTCCCAGAGATCTTTTTTGGAGGATTTGATACAATCCAATAGATCTTCAGGACTAGCTGGTATGTGGTTATCTGAGAGACTTCTATTAGTGTCTTGGAGAATACTTTCTTGCCCTTCTCTAACACATTTAGAAACGCTAGATACACCTAAACCACAAAACCTATTTCCACTCGACCTGCAATAGAAGAATACAGAATCTAAAATGACCGATTCTTCCATTAGAGATGTGCATGTGTGTGTTGAACATTGAATGTTTTATTATTATTATTATCCCCAGTACCTTATTATTTCATGTAAACAATGAAGGCTTACAGATGACATGTGTCCATATGTTCCTGTACACAACAACGGCTTACATATGACATGTGTCCCTATGTTCCTCTTCACAACGACGGCTTACATATGATATGTGTCCCTATGTTCCTGTTGACAACGACAGCTTACAGATGACATGTATCCCTATGTTCCTGTACACACCAATGACTTACAGATGACATGTGTCCCTATGTTCCTGTACACAATAATGACTTACAGATGACATGTCAGGTTCTGTGGCAAGGTGGGGTCTGGACACTTTGATGAGGAAGTCCTCGGAGCAATCAGAGAGAATGTGAGTGGACTGAAATGTAAGTCTGGACCTGTGTGACACCGGGAACAATGGCTGTGATGGAGTCTGTGAGTAGATCTCTCTGGACAGAGGAGGTGGATGGAGCTCCGCAAGATCCTGGGCAACAGTCTCTCTGACGGTGGACAACAGACTGTTGGACTTATCCTCCACTGCATGGGGGATGTGGGAGTCCTGGAGCAGCTGGGTAACTTCTTTGGCTTGGTTGGCTGTAGCTGCTACATCTCTGTTGTGATTGGTGACGGGAGGTGAACACTGGAGTAGGATTATCATGGCCTGGTACTGCATGTGTAGACATGTGGTGTACTTACATCCTAGGAGTAATATGGCCACCCAGACCTTTCGGTCCACATAAGCCGATCCGTTTACACTAGCCACCGTACCAATAGAATGATGCTTTCTCCATGCACCAAGCGACCAATTGTTTGGCCCCTCGCGCTCGCCTTTATGGTCTGGTTCCATGGGGTTGACCAATCAGCCCATAGGTGTCTCCGAGAGTTCATGGCCAGGTTGCTGTCCGAGCCCTCCCATTCAGACTTGGTTTAACCCGTTCTACGCTCCAATAGGACTCGCCCCCCCCTTTGGCCCTCATACCCTTAGTTCCCAGTACTCCCTGAATCTGCCGACGAATCAAGGCCCTTGAGGTACGAGGTTGACACGGGGAACTGCGCGGAGGCGGGAGGGTGGTACTACTGTGTGTACCACTTACACCCTTGAAGCAGATGGCCACCTAGACCTTTCGGTCCACAAGCCGGCATGAAAAGCATGCTCTTTGCTGCTATCTTGTTCCACTCGTAAGCCAAGTAACGGTGTCCAAGCTAGTGCTTGGACATTGTACCTGGAAAAACCACCTCCCAGATGACGAGTCTGGAAGGATTTCTATACCAGTGGCCTTTAGTCCCAGCAAAATAGTAGACTCTCTACTGTGTCCAGCGGGGACCACGGGAAGGCGGCCACCGGTCGACCCTGTTCACTCACAGCTGAGGGAAAGCTCAGCTGCCACGTCATGAGCCCTCTCAAGAAGCATGATGTGATTTCTCAACAGCTCGCTCTCGATCGCGCCCCTCGCCCTCCTTCTCTCTTCCTGCACACCCACAACCCTTGGGCAATCCAAGACGTAGTGGCGTGCATCTACATCCCTTTCCCCACAGACGCAATCAGGATTGCTCTTAATTTTAAATCTGTGGAGACTCCTGGGGAAGGGCCCATGTCCCGAAACTACCCTAATAAGTTTGTAGGACATTACCTTACAGAGGTACTTGGGTGTCGTTACCCAATTGAGTACCTCTCTACCCTTCTCACTGTTCCTCCATCTGTCCAACCATAAGTCCTGGACGTGCCCCCTGATCCTTCTATAAACTTCTTTCTTGGTCACTGGGGTCCTCACTGATCTACCTCTAAAGCACCCTGCTTTAGCAAGCCTGTCTGCGAATTCATTACCTTCGATGAGGCTGTGTCCCCTAACCCAATGGAGATCCGGTGCCCGTGGCATCATCTCCAACTTCTGGATGATTTGATGCGCGAGTTGCCCCTTCTCCAGATTGATGGTGACAAGAGCCGACATACAATCTGAATAGAGGCGGTCCGGGCTGAAGTTCTCGGCACACACTCTGAGGGCCTCCCTGATTGCAACCAGCTCAGCTGAATAGATCAGTTCGTCCACTCTGTTAAGCTTTCTTGGAAGATCAACTCCCCTTTGTTGAAAATCACAACCCCAGCTCCAGTATTGGTTCCAGACTTACTCCCATCAGTGAAAGCCTCCGTGCCAATCCCTGTCGGCACTCCAGGACTCCAATTCCACTTTGGCAACCACTGCGGAGGCTTCCTTGGGTCCCTCTTCCATTCTTGGGCACCCGCTTCAAGTCCCGGGGCATCTTCCCTGTTTCCCAAATCTTCTGTCAGATGGCCTCCTCCTCTAGTTTCAATCCCAGGGGAATAAGCCCAGCGAGGACCATTAAGGCCTCCGTGCTGGTGGTGCGATACTCCCCTTTGATTCTTAGTGTCGCTGTTGAATTTGAAAAAAAAAAATGGGGGAAGGTCAATCTTACCCAGATAGAAAATAGAGATTCACCCAGTTGTGTTTGTACAAGTTGTGAAAATACAAATTAACAAAAAGGGCATAAATATATTTTATTTTGCTTATCAAAAATGACTGGTCATCAAAATAAAAAAATTAGATAAAAAAGGTGATAATCAAATTGGCCAAAAAATTAGATATATTTAAAATTAGAAAAACAAGTGGTACAAAATAAATATACAGATAAACAAATAATGTAGAGAGCAAAAGTAATTAGGGTTGGAAAGGCAAATCTTTTTCAAAGTTCACAAATACTTATCTTTCAATACTATACTTTCAATTCTTTCGATCAATCAGATTATGAATTCCTATAGAATTCTTCACTTGAAATTATATCTTAATATATCTTAATTATATCTTCAGTTTCATGACAGGAAAACAATATCTCGCTACCCACTTAATTGGTGCGCAATTCTATAAATACTCTTCTCTTTATCTTCTTGATAACGTGGTTACTCATTCCTTCTGAGGCAGGGAGCTCATATTTCCCCAAGCCTATACACCAGTGCTGCCGGTTGTCCTTTTTCTTTTTCCACTCCGTCACCGCGCATAGGTGCTCACGCATGGGATGGGGGGGGGGGGCGATGTCTTGTGTCGTCAGACTCAGCTTGCCTCTCACCTTGGGACAAATTTTGCTCCTTTCATTCTTTATTCTTTTCCACCCATTAAGAGAAGGAGGTAACAAAAATAAACTAAAAAATATATATATAATAGTAATAGGGTAAAATCTATAAAATATACATTTATAAATTATCTATTTTTAACAGCCGCTGTCCTCTGTACTCTCTCTAGAGTTGTCGCCACCTTCTGGTCTTTATTTCGGCCCACCAAGCCCTGGAAGCATATAGCAGGATTGGCTCGACACAGGAAAGGTAGAGGTTCCTAAAAATGGTACCCTCCTTACTCCCCCCTGTTGAGAGCCAACCGCGACAGCCTGCACAATGCCTCTCTGCCTCTCGCCACCATCTCCTCCGTGTGGTATTGCCATCCCATCTTATCCTCAATGACCAACCCCAGGATGGTCATCCTATTGACCACCACTACCCTCCGTCCTTCCATCCGGATAGCCGGCTTATGTTCCCATTTGATCCCTTTCCTTTTAGTTCTTATGTCCCTAGACTTAAAATTGAGGGCTTTAGTTTTGGAGACATTGAACCTAAGGCCAGAGTCATGGGCCCAGATCGAGAGGATTTGGAGAGAAGTTTCAACACACTTCTCAGCCTTCGCTCAGGATGTTCCACAGAACAGGTTCGCAGCAGGAGCCCTGGGGGCAACCCCTGGCACAGTTTCTTTCCAACTTCAGCCCACCAAAACTGAGGCTAATCCATCTATCCCTCAGGAAGTCACGAACCAAGCTGCACAAATTATCTGGACAACCCATGTCCATCAAATTTCTCATCAGCTTGTTCCAGTTCATGGAGTTGAACGCGCCATCAATGTCCAGGGCCACAAGAAAAACCCAAGCACCCTTATTTAGCCCTCTCTAACACTTCGTTCAGAGCTGTGGTTGTTGACTTCTCTTCCCTAAAACCATGTTGGGAAGAGGAAAGGCGCTCATTACTCTCTAGCCAGTGCTTCAGACGCTGAGCTAGTAGGCTATCCAGGACCTTACCTAGACACGCTAGTAAAGAAAGCAGACGATAAACATTAGGAGAATTACCCTTTCTACCAGACTTTTCCAAAAGCACCACTTGGGTAACCTTCCATGCCTCAGGAAAAGTACCAGTATCCAGGCACCTATTGAATAACCAGGCAAGAAGCGATGGGTGTATCCTAACCAGTGCTTTCACGACCGTGTTATTGATCCCGTCGGGACCAGGAGATTTCCTGTTCCCAAACTTGAAAGCCGTCCGTTTCACCTCAATCTCAGAAAAGGGCGGATCCACCAAACCGCAAGTGGTCAGCGAAATCTCATCCTCTGGCTCTTCGTTTCCGAAGTACCGATCCAAGATGAGGTCCAGGGTCTCCTTCAGGTCCCGGGTCTTGAACCCATCTTCCCCTTCAAGCAGCCTCAAGTTAGCAGAGCTCCTTATCATCCCAGAGACAACCCTGTAAGGGAGACCGTATGGATTTATCTCCAGTACGGTTTTGCACTGCTCCCTCCAGTGTTTTCTCTTCGCCCTCTTGGTGCTTCTCTTGTACCCTACCAAGATCTTCTTATAAACTATTCCCCTCCTGACTCTTTCCTCGCCTGCACTATTCTGGAATAGTTTCCTCATGGCCCTGAATCTCTTCCTCTCGATCTCCTGCTCCTCGGTCCACCAAGGCTGTTTAAGCCTTTTAAATGCGGTAACCTTTCCAGATCCAGGCCCCAGCGCTTTACAGGTGTTGGTTATATCCTGGTTGAGCTCATTGACCATGCTATTAATAGCAATTCTGTCAACTGTTCCAGCCAGGCTATCCCCAAGCATGCAAACGAACCGGCATCTGAATCTTTCAAGGTTAGGCCCCCTGATGCTGTACCGAGGAGCTCTCTCCACTGACGGCGGTTCCATATCACAACTGGCCTCAAACCTGATGAGTTTGTGGTCGCTTACGTCTGTTGGGTTCGTTTCCCACCTAAAACGCCGCATCCTGCTTGTTCTTGCCAGGGAGAAGTCTATGATGCTTTCACCATTTGCCGTGGCAAACGTTGATTCACCATAGACATTCCAAATTTCCAGACTCTGACCAATAACAAGATCGACCAGAGCCTTTCCTTTGCGATTTTCCTCCCTGTCCCCAAACAGCTGGGTGCGTGCGTTAAAATCCCCGCTAATCACGATCTCGTGCCCTTCCTTCTGAACCAAAAAGTCATTTAGGAAGTCTAGCTTACCAAGATCGTTTTCCTGAGGTGGTATGTACGAAGAGAGGCAGACCAGTTTTAGGTCTGTCGCCTCGATCTGTACAGCCGCCGCCCCCTCCCAGGACCCACAACCCAAACAAGGAAGATCTCCCCGGACCAGTAAGGCAGCCTTTTTGCACTCGCTAGAGAAGAAACTGTAACGAGTATCTAGACCCATCCTCCCGTCATCCTCCAGGTACATCTCCTGCACCAGGATGACATGAGGGTGATCACTTTTAATGATCCGGTCTAGCTCCTCGGAGCTCCTCCTCGAACAGGTGCAATTAAGCTGCACAAATCTCCACACCTGTTTGGCCCCTCTACCATCGCCTCCCATTCATGTACCAGGCCTTCACCGAGCACTGCGTACTCCGGGGCGATGATTAGAGTCATACTTCCTGCTGTACTTCTTGTTGGCTTCGAAACAGAGCCAACAACACTGCTTCATATCGCATCCCTGCTCTTGGGAGTGCACGCCCTCGCACCTCCCACACCTCTTAGGATGTTCGCAGGTTCTTACGATATGACCGGGCCTGAAGCACCTGAAACAGGTCGAAACTGCATCATTCACCCTGATAGGTACCATCCTGGCACCTATCTTTAGCCTCTTTTTGTCCAGGAGGGATTTCATGGTGGCCGCCTTTAAGCCAGAAATGACCCAATTCGTTGCGTAGCGCCTCCTTGTACTCTTTGGATACTGTTGGGTGGAAGGAAGGACAGATGGCACACACACCTCTTTAAAATATTTTCTTTCTTTTAATCAACAAAAACATATGCAAAATCTCAATTATTAATTAATTTTTACACAAGAATTTACATATATATATTTTGAAGATTTGGCAATCCATAATTAAAATTATATTTAAAAAAGATGCATATATTGGATTTCTAATTATTTTTATTGTTCCAATATTTCGAGGGGCAACTCGCCTCTCTTTATCGAGGATGTTTGTGTTTTTCACTAGAACACGCGCGCACGCGTACACCACTCTTGTTCTACAAGGCCAATGAAAGAACTGTATCTTTGACTCAACTATTGCCTTCAGTTTATATACAGCAAATAATTATATTTATATTTAATATTATATATTATTATTTTATCTATGGAAGATATAGAGATTTATATACAACACAGTGTAATTGTAAAAAATTGTGTTTACACATTAATTCTAAATTAAAAAATCTTTTAAAGCAAAATAAATTATTAAATAAAAGGTATATACATAGTTATTTATAAATAACTATGTATATACCTTTTATTTAATAATTTATTTTGCTTTAAAAGATTTTTTTATTTAGAATTAATGTGTAAACACAATTTTTTACAATTACACTGTGTTGTATATAAATCTCTATATCTTCCATAGATAAAATAATAATATATAATATTAAATATAAATATAATTATTTGCTGTATATAAACTGAAGGCAATAGTTGAGTCAAAGATACAGTTCTTTCATTGGCCTTGTAGAACGAGAGTGGTGTACGCGTGCGCGCGTGTTCTAGTGAAAAATACAAACATCCTCGATAAAGAGAGGCGAGTTGCCCCTCGAAATATTGGAACAATAAAAAATAATTAGAAATCCAATATATGCATCTTTTTTAAATATATATATTTACAAAATTTTTTTTTTTTTTATAATTAAATTTAAAAAATACAAATTATTTAAATAATTAAATTTACAAACAACATAGCATCCCATATTCAATGAAAAGATGATCAGCTGTAACAATCGGCCCCATGATCATCATTTCCCATGATTTACAACATTATAGCTATATTTACACAAAATTATAAAGAGATAGAATGAGACAAATAGGACAACACAGTGAAGGAATTTACAGATGATACAGAGTCCCTTGTCGACTAGTACAAGTAGTGGACTTCACACTCCCTCCTGCTTCGGGTCCAGTCTTGTCTGAAGATGAGTCTTGAATTAATTTGTAGACAGTTCATCTCCAAAACAGTTTCTCTATGAAACGACTTAGTTTCTCTTTAGATAAAGGTTTAGTTAGGAAGTCAGCTAAGTTTAAATTACTATTAACAAATTTTAATGTGAACTCTTCCTCCTCAACAAGTTTTCGAATGAATTGTAGTCTGATATCAATATGCTTGGTTTTTATATTTTCTACACTATTCTTACAGAAATATATAGGTGACTGATTGTCACAAAATTGAATAGGTTTTCCCACATTAGGTAGTACGTCTATTTCTTTTAATATATTAAAATACCATATTGTTTCTTTTACACTTTCAGTTAAGGCTATAAATTCGGATTCCATAGAACTTAATGCAATACACTTTTGTTTTCTCGATTTCCATGTAAATGGGGTATCATCTAGATATAGTATGTATCCACTTGTAGAGTGTCTATTGGTCAAATGACTTCCCCAGTTTGCATCAGAATATGCATTTAAGATGCCTCTATGTTGGACTCCTCCTGTTTTTAGACATATGGGAATGGAGCATGTAAGATGTGACTTAGTAAAATTTCCTTATTAAAATATTCAAGTGTGACATTTTGGTAGCAACGTCGTTACCATCTTCGGAATAGCGTGTGACATAGAAGTGTTGAGTTCCCGTTACGCACTATCGACATGTGTCCCTACAATAAATTAAATGATCTATAGAGCAAAATAGGCTATGAGACAAGCAGAATCTATAGACCTATACTATTGACATTGACATTTGTAATAATAATAAGATGTGGGGGTAGCACCATAAAACAAAAGAATGAAATATGTATGAGAGGAAACAAGAAAATTTCTCCATATAAGATATATTACTAGATATTTATTCAAATAAATTAAAATTTGGGAACATTTCTATATTGACGAGATATGCTATTTACATAGTAATATTGATAGAGGTGACCTGAAGCTACGAATTTGCCTTTATCAAGAAAAAAAAAACAAACTAGATCTCCATCTATTCTAGCGAGACAAAATATGAGAACCTTATCATTCCTATAAGTTACTTAAAAGCCCTTTAGGGCCCATGCGAAATCTAGGTTGGTTTCTATTCAAAAAAAAAAGGGGGGGGGCGCTAAGTCATAATGACAAATGGCTTACCTTTTCTCGAAAGTGCCGGCAAAGGTCTGGTCTCCCGACTGAAGACTGTCCTCTCACTGAGCGACTCAGATTGAATCCGCCTTTTGGCAAAGAAACCCTCTTTTATACTTGTCTCTCTCCGTTTTCATTCCCTGGCCGCGCCAAAGTTTCTATTGGTTGGCATTTTCATTCGTCGAAAGAGAGCACCAATGAAAATGGCCAACGTCTTCAGTATACAATTTCACCGACGCCCCAGGCCTCTCCCATCAAAATAGAACATATCGTATTGCCAAAACAAAAAAATCTAAAGAGGGAAACAGCCACGGCACTAGTGTAAAATTTCATCAGACCCCAGGCCTCCTCCACATGGGCTGTAATACGATCCTCCCTTTTCTCGGGACGGTATATATATCGCCCCCCGTCTTGGCTAAAAATCGACCCAGGCCCCTTTTACCTGGACTGTAATGTGATGCTTCCCTTTTTCGGGAAGGATATTTATAAGGCTTAGTCTTTTAGAAATCTTCCTTCTCCATTTCTTCTGGTCACCTCTACCTAAATTTTTGGTGAGGGGAATATATGTACATATGGAACAACAGCTTCCAGCGCGGATGTCTCTGGATGTCACTGGTGTCTTCTTCACCAGGCATCAGCTTTCAGCATGGAAGTCTGGTGTCATCAATTGTCTAGGTTTCTGGGCAAAAAGGTGGTCTATAAGTCTATGTGGGAGGGAAGCCATGTATCCATTTGATGTTGATTATACATACGCCTTCTGTTGGGGTATGGTTACAAAAACGTGCCCCAACAATCCTCCCCCTGCCAAGTAATGGACAAATGAGTTTGTGCTACTCATTATTCATCTGCCTTTCATCAGTTACTATGAAAGCAGGCCCATTTCTAGCAAAATGCATTTTCCATTACTAGGTGAAACCAGATGTACCGAAACCTATAGGGAAGATAAGGCTAGTCAAAATGATGGTATGCCATTCTAGATGTTTATTATTCCGAACATTAGTGGGCATTGCGCATCCTGGCAAAGGGGTTTTTATGTGTTATTATTATGTCAGCACACTGTTATCAACATAGGTTATGGGGGACAGTCATATCATATGTATGGAAGTAAGCAAGGTCATCTGTCTCACCATTTATGGGCATATATACCACCCTTCCACTTTCTTCTTTGGCCTTGAGGAGTAGGCCATCCTTGTGGTAAGTCCTCTCACCTCATCCTTGCCTCTTGGTGTGCTGGTTTCATTGCTACCTTCTTTCTGTTAACAATACAGTTAGAACATTTCCCTATTACATATTATATATAAAAAATATTGGGCGCCAAGAAGTCGTTTAGAAATAACTGACTAGTCCAACTCCTAAAACATGCCAGTATCTTTATTTAAGTACCAATCAAGACATTCGTGTGGTATAGTTATATATACACAATCAAAGGAAAGGATAATTATAGTTAGCTGAAAGAAATATCTTGGTATATAATGATTAGCCTATGACATGATGACTTTTGCTAAATAAAAAATTACAGAAAACAAATTATGAAAGTAATCATTAAATAAGGCACGAAATATGTAATGATAAAATGAATCCTTCCATGTTAAATGATGAGTGTAATATATATATTGAAGTAAACATATCATGTAGATAGTGATTAATATGTTAAGATATAAGTGATAAAAAATCATCCCATGATAGATGACAAAAGAAAACTACTACAAGATTATATATGGTGACAAAATATATATAATTAAATATTTAATATAAATATTAATATCATGAATATCAAAATAAAATTGTTGAAATGAATAGTATATGACTATAATATAATATATATGATATAAAAATAATAACATATTGAATAAGAAAATGTAAACATAATATATATTTGTGCGCTGAGGGTTCAAGGTTTAGTATCTCAGTTAAGTTTTCAATCTTATCCAGTCTGGAATCACGAGTTGGTCACTGGGTAATATTCGTCTATCCCGATCCTATTGGAGGGTGTGTTCTCTCTTGTGTGTTAGATTCCTCAAATTACAATACTCTCTCAACCCAGATGGGTACGTCATTTAGAATCTTGGTCAAATGGAACATAGCCCAGACCTCTATTAAACTACAAAGTCCATCTAAATCTAGGGTGACAACCGTATGAAGAGAATTTTTCTGTTTTGGCAGAGCGACTAATCAATTTCTACTATTTTGTTTGTGGCTCCGTTTACCTTGCCTCTGGGGTGTGTACAGTTCAACTACCTCCCCCTTCCAAGAAATTCATATTACTTTCATCTACTAATATACTCTCTATTCATTGACCTGAATCCTACAAATCTACATCTTATAAATTTGAATTTTATCAATCTGAAATTTTGGTTCTTTTACAAATTCCTTCAGAATTCTACTCCCTGTATAACTGCTCTTAATTCTACTGTCCTCAATACAACACTTCTAAAACTTTGACTCACTGGCTTGTTCTGGCGTCTCGTTCGCGGTCATTATAGTTAACTAATACTTTAAAATCTTATCCTATCATGGAACGAATTTAAACTCGTTGAAGGTCCTAATAATTACTTATTCTGCCTCTCGAATCGGTCCTATACTCGAATTCATTCCAACAAAACGTATGGCAGGGCGAATCCTTTATTAGAAGAAACTTCCGCTAGCTATGGGGGATCAAACTGGTACCAAAAAAAATTCAATAGACGGAAACACTTCGTCTAGAATAACTGGGCAATCTCTGCCTACATGCCAATCTTACAGGACCTCCCGTCTGGAACACCCTCGCTCCAGCCACGCTAAAAGCGTCGAAACTATGGTGTCAGATCGGTTACCCAAGGTCGCGCCGTTATACCCCAGGCTATACGGCATGGCTAAAACAAATCCCCCATCCTGCATAAAATTCAATCTATACCTCTTCGTTTCCTCTTGCGAGGAGGAGATGAGTGGGCTGTCGGCTTGATCCTTGCCTTCCACTATCTCCAAGTCTGAGGGTCGGGATAGGGATCATTTATCCACAATCCTTAGAATTCAAGCTAAACTAAAATAAAAGAAAATCAAAGGAAAATTATATCCTCTAACGAGGGACCTAACAAAAGGGAGCGAATATTTCTAACTAGATAGAGTTGTAGTTGTCCTGTGAGGCTTCCGATCCTAACAAATAAAGAAATCAAAATTAAAAATCGAACCTATTAATTCCCTACACTATTCTAATCTACCTTTGGTCTAACAGTATGATTGTTTCTATCCTTGGACACATTCACTAAGATTTCCCATTCATTCAATTTCATTCGCATCTTGCACATAAACTAAAGCTAGAAACTACTATAAAAGCCAAAGCACTTCAATCGTCAATGTTAACATTTACTCTAACTATTACTAATCTCCAGGACTAAATGTGAAATCAAATAAAATAATAAAATTAAAACAAATTGGGAACTAAAGCCCTAGGTTACTCAAAAGAAAATGCCTCTGTACAAGCTCTATATATACTAATACTTTATACTCGATAAATGATTGTTAATAAAATGGTTAACAATTCTAAATAATCTGAAAGCTAACCTACCTAAAAAAAATGTAATTTCAAAACTGCCCTTGCTTTGACACTAAGTGACTATTCACGACAATTCTATAAAGACACACACAAATTATAATGGCGAATAAAGGACCATTAAACGTGTCACCTCATAAAAGCGGAATTGAGTCACTCCCCTAGCCACCGTGGGTGAATTCACTTTCTTCCTACTTCATCTTGCGTCTGTCCCCTTTGCAGTAGTCCGACCTCAACACTCTATTGAAAGATGGATTTATAGGGTTTATGATTCACTACCCAACACTAACATTCTCAAGTGCTTTCCAAGGATCAACTACAGTCTGGGTCTACTTAACTTCTACCCCTGGCTTAGGGTCCCTATACTTCACAACTTCACTCTGAGAGATTGACCTTTCATGTCCTCATTAGAAACCTATTTCAAAGCTACTACCTGAAAGCCAGGGATTATAGAGTTTCTTTTCTAAATTACCCAACACAAGCCATAGGATGCCTATTAGGTTTGTTGTTTTAGACATAGCCCCCCTCTAAGTTGTGATTTCCTACACCTTCCTTCACCTATTACTCCCGATAATAACTAAAATTTCAGATTTACACTAAATAATTAATTCACAATGGTATACATTATTCTCACTGGTCTTTGAAACTCTGGATTTAACAAGAAATAGTTTGTATAGAAAAAAAAATCCTATTGAAGTTTTACCTTAAAAAAAAAAAAGGTTTAAAAGAAAAAAAAAAAAAAAAAGGTTGGAATCTCTAAGCTTCTCATTCTATTGAGATGATTCTCCGTACACACTCCAAAATCCTAGTTAGTGGCGACAGTCTGAGCAGAATTTACACTGTGTGGGCCTTTTCACCCTTGTAGACCTGCGTAAAGTTAAACTGTCCACACTAACTCTGTCAATTTCCCCTCGTCTCATTACTTCTGAGTTCGCTCTGGTTGTCACCCCTTGTGCAACCACTACATTAACAGACCTATTAGGGAGATAAGCTGGACCTGTAAGCTGAATCCAATGATCTTCATCACTGGAACCTTGACTTGAATTACCATCACTAGTCTCCTCCTCCTCTGTGGGGAAAATCCTAATTGGTATATGGTATTGTAAACGAATACAATAAAGCATCAAGGGCTGCGTATCTTTATTAAAACGACAATTTACGAGCTTTCGAGCACATACGCCCTTCTACAGGAAATAATACAATAATAATCCAACCTAGTTTGAAATATAATTTATATACATATAGCTATTGTTTTGCATATCTACTTAACTAGAATAATATTAAAATGATTGAATTTACATGTAGGTATAATAATTTGGAAAACTAATTCTAAAATATATGAGGTAATATGATACATTAAAGTAAACTTATTTTGTATTTTACAAATTTTACAACTTGCAAGGAATCCCATTAGACATGTGATATCATATGCCAAGAATGAATTTGTATTATCTTATTGTATTTAAGTCTATTGAATTATATGCTTCTGGTAAATCTATTTTGCGATTTATACTATTGTATTGCTTGGACACTTGCTTCAATTATATAATCATCACGAGTGCAGACAAAGGAGGGATGACTGTTGTGATGGACAAATCTGATTATATAAACAAAATGAACAACATATTAGAGGACAGAACCATATTTACAATAGTTGATGAAATTAACAAGAAACGAGAATACTCATACTTCAAAAAAGAAATAAACAGAATGGCCAAAAGCAATATGATATCAAACGATGAATTTAAATTATTCATGTCTAATTTAGACTCTGAGAGTTACATATATGGAAAACCCAAGGTTCACAAGCAAGGGATCCCATTAAGACCAATAGTAGCCTATCACAGCTCACCACTAGCACCAATAGCCAGGTATGTTACAATATTTTTACAGTCATTAATTAAGAATAACGTATTTCCAATGTCAATAGCCAATATTCCAACATTCATCACAGAAATAGCCAATTACAATTATCAAAGAGAACATATTTTGGTATCATTCGATGTAGAGGCCTTATACCCCAGTCTCCCCCACGGCTTAATACTTAAAACTACTAAAACCTTTTTGGATAACAATAAGATAGACCCTAATACAATAGATAAAATAATAGGTTTAATCACATTATGTCTTAGAGTTAACATTTTCACATTTGACCAGAAACAGTATAAACAAATTAAGGGTTCTCCTATGGGAAGCCCATTGTCAACTCCATTAGCCGAAATAGTAATGAGAGAATTAGATTTATGGATCACTTCATTATACCCGGCAGATATCATATTATACAGACGATATATAGATGACATATTTTGCATTTGTACCGAAAAAACAGATTCCCAACATCTTAGCCTCTCTCAACAATTACAACAATAGCTTACACTTTACAATAGAACAAGAAGATAATTGCACATTGCCATTTTTAGATATTAAAATAATGAAAATAGATAATAGATTGCAAACTACAGTTTAGTACAAACCTACTTTCACCCCTAATTATATAAAGTTTTCTTCATTTTGCCCCATCAGTCATAAAATTAACACAGTGAAAACGTTGACTAAAAGACTTTATACTCATTGTTCACTAAATCTATACAAAAATCATGAAACACAGACAGTTATCCAGAATTTAACTTCAGCCGGTTACCCTAAAACATTTATATTAAAACATTTCTATCAGGAACAGGTCACATCTAACATGATAGCACAAAAAACTAAAATATACAGGCAAAATTGTTACATTCCATATTCCCCGAAATCTATCCATATTTCCAGAACATTAGATAAATTTGGAATAAAAACCTTTTATAGTAACTCACCCAGCCTATCAGATATCTTAAGAAACCCGATAACAAAAAACAGGCAAACCGAACACATATCACACAGAAAAGAAGTAATTTATTCCATACAATGCAATAACTGTAATGCCAGATATGTGGGGGAGACAGGTAGAAAATTATATAATAGAATCATTGAGCACAGAAGAAATATAAACAGAAATGACCCTTTATCTTTAATAGTACAGCACTCTAATTCAACAGGACATACATTCAACTTAAATGAACCTAAAGCACATTACAACAATATCAGTAACAAATATCAAAGATTAATAATTGAAGCAATAGTGTCCAAGCAATACAATAGTATAAATCGCAAAATAGATTTACCAGAAGCATATAATTCAATAGACTTAAATACAATAAGATAATACAAATTCATTCTTGGCATATGATATCACATGTCTAATGGGATTCCTTGCAAGTTGTAAAATTTGTAAATTACAAAATAAGTTTACTTTAATGTATCATATTACCTCATATATTTTAGAATTAGTTTTCCAAATTATTATACCTACATGTAAATTCAATCATTTTAATATTATTCTAGTTAAGTAGATATGCAAAACAATAGCTATATGTATATAAATTATATTTCAAACTAGGTTGGATTATTATTGTATTATTTCCTGTAGAAGGGCGTATGTGCTCGAAAGCTCGTAAATTGTCGTTTTAATAAAGATACGCAGCCCTTGATGCTTTATTGTATTCGTTTATAAATTGTACAGGGTTTTTTCATTCTATATGGTATTGTTTTAACCTATCTATATGGTATTTATCCAAATTTCCAGTTTCTAGATTCTTCAAGAGATATACAGTATCACCAGCTCTTTTTAGTACCTCATATGGACCCCCATACCTTGGCTCAAATTTGTGACGCCCCTTCGTCTCATGCATTCTCTCCACTAGGACTAAATCCCCATTATTAAAAGTTCTCAGCCTTTTGTTTTCAAACTTAGTCCTAGCTTCTTCCTGTTCACTCAAGTAGGTTTGCCTTACCACCTCTCTTATCTTCTCGACCTCCTCTGTTAGTTCCCGCTCGTAGAAGGCTGCCGTTTGAGCAATCAAATCTTCGCTTACAGGACTTTGTCCCGCTTCCTGAAAGGGTTGCGGGAGCCTCAGCTCATGTCCGAAGACTAGTTTCGCTGGCGTAAATCCTGTACTAGAATGTTCAGTGGTCCTGATAGCTAAAGCTACCATGGGTAGGATGTCATCCCAATTAGAACCTGCTTCACACCTACGCAAAGATTCAATTACTGTTCTGTTGAGCCTTTCTACAGCGCCATTACTTTGAGGTCTCCAAGCAGTGGTGTTCACTGCACTTACCCCCCATGGCCTTGCAAATCCCTTTGAAAATACTGCTAATGAATGCCGAGCCCCGGTCCGAAAGTATAGTTTTCGGTACTCCAAAGATAGTAATTACGCTTTCCAACAGCGCTTTAACCACTGTACTGGCACACTGGTCTCTTGTAGGTATTAAATTAGGGAATTTGGTAAATAAATCGACTATGGTCAGGATGCTAGAATGTCCTCTGGAAGTCTTCTCTAAGGGTCCTATGAAGTCTAGAGCAAGGTGCTCAAATGGTTTACCAGGCCTGAAGTGGGGAGCATTACCAGCCTTGGTTACACCTTGATTTGAGAGCTGGCAACCCTCGCATCTGTGTATATAGTTTCGCACCTGTGTCCTCATACCCGGCCAATAATAATCGTCCTTCAGCCTTCTCATTACCTTCTTGACCCCAAAATGACCTCCCGTCGGAACGTCGTGGTGATATTTAATCACTATCTCCCTAATGTCTGACGGAACCACCTTCACCCAGATACCCCCACTGTTCTTAGACACAAGGTAACCCTCGTGCATTTTATAATCCTTATTTTTATAAGTTACAGTCTCGGTAGACCGTCTGTCACCTATTAGTTTCAATAAGGGGGCCCATTTCTTGTCCTTTGTGACTTACATATCTTGGTTTTAAATAAAATAAAAAAAAAAAAAAAGGTATGCAAAGAAATTAGAGATATCTAGAAATTTATCTTATCAATTTACCTAACCCCTTAACACGTGCATGTGTCCATTGTCACTTAGCGGCTGTTATTAGAAATTTCCTTTTGTATTTATACAGTATGAGGCATAGTAGTTAAAGGCTGCATTCCCATGAGTTCATCCCTCTTACAACATGCTGAAACGAAATCAAATGTGGTTATAAGATCACTGTCTATGGAGTAACAGGTGCATATTGGACTGGGAAATGACAAAGTTATTTCGCTCTAATTGTGACTGAGTTTTCTGTTGAGTTATGATGATACACTGTGAATTTGGTAGTGAAATTAATCTGTAGGATTGTGTTGCATATCAGGGGTTTCGTTTGTTCCTGGGTTAGAAATTCTTATATTATTACTTATTACTGTCAGTCTGATAATTACATTCCTGGCTCATGAGATAGGTGTGCAACTTGTATAATTCACTGTGGAAATATATATGCGGACATTTAAGAATTTACAGGGGTATATCTAATATGGAGTCGTCACCTCAGCTCGATCTATTCACATTTTTGTTCTGGAATTAGCGCCATTTTCTAGATGGGCTTCACTGCCTCATCTATAGCTCAAGCGCATCACTTTGAGTGTTAATTTTTAGGAAACGTCATCTCGTCCTCGACTTTTCTTCTCTTCATGCTGGCACATCTTCAATGACATTTCCTATGTGGTGGACACATCCTTTAAGCGGTCTATCGGCATCCAGTGATCAAACTTGGCTGAAAACGTCGTCAAAGGGGGCTGCCCTTCTCGCGTGTCTGGCCTTCTAAACCAACCACAATACCGCCTCACGCCTACAGGTTCCGAATTACATTCAATGTTATATCTTTGCTCGGGTGTCCAGGCTTTATCAATCCTTATTCACAGCCTTTAGGTGTTATTACCCCGCACTGGGGACTCGCATCCCGCTAATTTCCTCATTATATACAAGTGTCAAAATCGAGCCTCGATAAACTCTCCAGTCTCCTATACCCCCATTATTAGATAGATCCTGTCTCTAACTCAGGTGGCTTTTTGCTGCCTTGTCAACAACTTAAAGCTGTCCACGCGTGCCTCGGGATATCTCAGTTGTCTTGCAGACACACGCTTCAGTCATCTCCTTTCCTTTGAACATTTAAAGATTATCCCAGGTAGTTGTCATATGTTAATACATAGTTCCACAGGGATTAAAAGTACTCGTGCAAATTGGTCACTATATCTATTCCTTGAGATTCTGCCATTGGAATGTTAAAACCAGGTTCCTACCCATTATTGATTTCAATTAAAAAGAAAATAATTCATGAAGAGAATGGTGATCGAACTTCTCCTTTTACGGGTATGCTAATTGATTCCTCAATTCTACTTTCATCTTAAAGCTCATGTATTTGTCACTCTCCCAATCCACTATGCGCTGGAGAAAAATCGAATAACTATCTCTTACGATGCTAGCCCTAATCTGGATGCACAGGCTAGCATAACTTGATAGAAAGCGCTATAAAAATAAAGTTAAGAAATTTGTAGCCGGCAATAATTATCAGAACTCACCTCTGCTGTGAGAGAAATCATAGCAGAGCCATGATGAAAAAAAAAATTCTAAGTCATTTCAGCAGCCTACTGTAAAACACTGATCACCGTTCTAAATTTGAACCATGGCAATCCAGCCTCATTTCTCATACTGTATATAATAATTTGAGAAAGTAAAATAAAGAAATTGTAATCAATGGTGCTCGCAACAGAATTCAAAATGATTGAGACACAGAACATTATAAATAATGTCCAGCAAGCAGGATACCAAACCACCTTTATATTACAACATTTCCACAAAAGTATAACTATCAATAACCCAATAAACAAAACCACAAAATATCTATAGGGCGATATGTTACATTCCATACTCACAAACATCTATAACAATAGCCAACTACTTAAGAAACTCCGGCATCCAAACATATTACTGTAATTCCCTTAACATAGGCTCCACCATAAAAGTCCATTATCTAAAAATAATCTTACTATCATAAAACCCACTAACCAAAACAGAAAATAAAAGGCAATATATTCCGTAGAGTGTAACAGCTGCCAAGCCAAATACGCAGGGGAGACAGGAAGGAGAGTCAGCAATAGAATATATGAACATAGACGCAACGTTATTAATCAAGACAATAGGTCTCTAATTTTCCAATACTGCAAAGGAATAGGTCACACTTTCGCATTAGGAGAACCTAGAATACATTACAATAACATAAACAGCAAATATCAAAGGCTTATAATTGATTCTCTATTATTCAGAAAACACAATAGCATTAATAGAAAATAGATTTGCCCGAAACATATAACACAATATATCCTAGTACCAGCTAATAATATCAACAATAATATAAGTAACTTATATGTAATAGCCAATAACTATTATAAAACTACTTAAATAATAGAATTTCTAACCTATAAGATAATTCATAGAATATAGCAAACAATAGTAGAATATGTATAAATACCTTAACCAAAAAAAAAAAATGTGTCTTAAGAAAACAAATAATATGCAAAACTTCCTAATGTATATATATATATATATATATGTACATAGAATCATAATAGTTTTAGCATCAAGCGACGTTATATTTTCTTGATATATTGTATATGTTTCTCCTGTAGAAGGGCGGACAGGCTCGAAAGCTTGAGAAGACCAGAATAAAAGATACTCATCCCCATAAACGTTTTACTTTGATATCAGAAATCAATGATAATATTAAGGCTTTGCCACAAACAATGTGAATCGTAAAAGACAGCGGCGAGAGATTCTATGTACATATATATATATATATATATATATATATATACATTAGGAAGTTTTGCATATTATTTGTTTTCTTAAGACACATTTTTTTTTTTGGTTAAGGTATTTATACATATTCTACTATTGTTTGCTATATTCTATGAATTATCTTATAGGTTAGAAATTCTATTATTTAAGTAGTTTTATAATAGTTATTGGCTATTACATATAAGTTACTTATATTATTGTTGATATTATTAGCTGGTACTAGGATTATAGGTACTAGTTATATTTTCTTGATATATTGTATATGTTTCTCCTGTAGAAGGGCGGACAAGCTCGAAAGCTTGAGAAGACCAGAATAAAAGATACTCATCCCCATAAACGTTTTACTTTGATATCAGAAATCAATGATAATATTAAGGCTTTGCCACAAACAATGTGAATCGTAAAAGACAGCGGCGAGAGATGCGGTAGACATCGCCTCAACTTAACTTTCATTGCCTGATAAAATGCCAGTGAAACAGAAAGCATAAATTAAAATTCACGATTTAAAATCATAGCAGTAGGTGTGGCTAGAAAACTGAAAGGGCGCTATGAATAGCTCTTAAAATTAGCGGGAAATCTCAAGGCAACAACATGACATTCCTTAAGTAAGCCCGCTGGAAATTTTTGTAAGTCACTTTAGATATAGACTCTTAACTCAGGGTGTAGACTACTTCACCAATTTAATTAATTAAATAATTAAATAGTATGGCTTTTCACTAGGTATACATTTCTAAAGTATTCAGGATGAAATGTATACTAAATTCGAGCCCCACGTTGGGCGCCATTGTTGGACTCCTCCTGTTTTTAGACATATGGGAATGGAGCATGTAAGATGTGACTTAGTAAAATTTTCTTATTAAAATATTCAAGTGTGACATTTTGGTAGCAACGTCGTTACCATCTTCGGAATAGCGTGTGACATGGAAGTGTTGAGTTCCCGTTACGCACTATCGACATGTGTCCCTACAATAAATTAAATGATCTATAGAGCAAAATAGGCTATGAGACAAGCAGAATCTATAGACCTATACTATTGACATTGACATTTGTAATAATAATAAGATGTGGGGGTAGCACCATAAAACAAAAGAATGAAATATGTATGAGAGGAAACAAGAAAATTTCTCCATATAAGATATATTACTAGATATTTATTCAAATAAATTAAAATTTGGGAACATTTCTATATTGACGAGATATGCTATTTACATAGTAATATTGATAGAGGTGACCTGAAGCTACGAATTTGCCTTTATCAAGAAAAAAAAAACAAACTAGATCTCCATCTATTCTAGCGAGACAAAATATGAGAACCTTATCATTCCTTTAAGTTACTTAAAAGCCCTTTAGGGCCCATGCGAAATCTAGGTTGGTTTCTATTCAAAAAAAAAAGGGGGGGGGGGCGCTAAGTCATAATGACAAATGGCTTACCTTTTCTCGAAAGTGCCGGCAAAGGTCTGGTCTCCCGACTGAAGACTGTCCTCTCACTGAGCGACTCAGATTGAATCCGCCTTTTGGCAAAGAAACCCTCTTTTATTCTTGTCTCTCTCCGTTTTCATTCCCTGGCCGCGCCAAAGTTTCTATTGGTTGGCATTTTCATTCGTCGAAAGAGAGCACCAATGAAAATGGCCAACGTCTTCAGTATACAATTTCACCGACGCCCCAGGCCTCTCCCATCAAAATAGAACATATCGTATTGCCAAAACAAAAAAATCTAAAGAGGGAAACAGCCACGGCACTAGTGTAAAATTTCATCAGACCCCAGGCCTCCTCCACATGGGCTGTAATACGATCCTCCCTTTTCTCGGGACGGTATATATATCGCCCCCCGTCTTGGCTAAAAATCGACCCAGGCCCCTTTTACCTGGACTGTAATGTGATGCTTCCCTTTTTCGGGAAGGATATTTATAAGGCTTAGTCTTTTAGAAATCTTCCTTCTCCATTTCTTCTGGTCACCTCTACCTAAATTTTTGGTGAGGGGAATATATGTACATATGGAACAACAGCTTCCAGCGCGGATGTCTCTGGATGTCACTGGTGTCTTCTTCACCAGGCATCAGCTTTCGGCATGGAAGTCTGGTGTCATCAATTGTCTAGGTTTCTGGGCAAAAAGGTGGTCTATAAGTCTATGTGGGAGGGAAGCCATGTATCCATTTGATGTTGATTATACATACGCCTTCTGTTGGGGTATGGTTACAAAAACGTGCCCCAACATCTATTAACATTTGATAGGTTTATTTTATAATGTTTTGTCCTAAAGACATAATTCATTAGATCTACAACGATTTTCCAATGCTGATATGTGTATCCATTACAGAATTGAGCCATTGTGTTTACTGAAAAAGAAATATCTGGTCGGCTTCTGTCTGCAAGGAAAGATAAACAACCTATTATTGATCTATATGGGTATTTTCTCATGAGTTCAGTCTCAATAATTTCATCTTCCTTAATTTTTGGTGGTAACCAGCACCCTGTTTTAAAAGGTAAATTTACCAATGTCTTAGGTAGATCTGTAAAACTAGTTATAAGTCTGTTTATATACAACAACAACAAAAGCCTTTATTTAGGGCATTCCGCCCCATACAGGATTCGCCGTATTTACACGTCAACAAGAGGAGAGGGAAGAGGAAACATTTACAACAAAATCAAGTTTGTCTCACATTCAGTTACCTATTTACAGATAGTTCATCCTCCAGTATCCTTTGCCCTGCATTCTTTCTCATGCGCCCAGCTTCTGTGCAGAACTTAAAGTATCTAACAATCAGTAATTCATCATTCAGAACTGAAGAGAGAAGTTGACATATGCGATGGTATCTAAATTGACCAGAGGTAGGGCTTGGGAAATTTCAGTACGTTTTTCTGTTAAGAGAGGGCATTGGAAGAAATAGTGAACCAAATTATCATCCATGAGATCCATACAAAGTAAACAGTTCCGGCCATTTTCTTTCCAGAAGTCTTTTCTTTCTTCCCTGAAAAATTGCCATAAAACTCTATGTTGTGCAACTAGTCTCTTGTTGGGAAGCGAGATATTTAATCGTAGGTACTCCTCTGTCATGAATGATTCACTCAAAAATTTGTAGTGAGCAAAGTGGGTTGAATCAGTGATTTTCATCTGATCGTTTTGAATTAGTTGGTCTGTGGTAGTTCTAATTATGCCTGGCAATTCTTTCTGTATGGCTAAGTAGTCTTCGCAGCCCTTAAGAAAGGAATATCCCTTAGAGTCTAGAATTTTTATTAAATTTTGAGTAAAACTGTTTTCTATTTCCTTTTTCGCGGTGACTTTCCAGAGATAGTTTAAGCAAGCATGTGGTAATCTGCTCGTCTCCATTTTTAAAATCCTGACCCAAAACTTTAATGTGAGTTTTACAGCATTAAGTTCAGTTGATATTCTTCCACATTCTCTTCTGAGGACATATCCTGGTGTGAAGTTTGGTAAGTCTAAGAGACGACGAAGAAATGCATCTTGGGTATTTTTGACTGTCTTCAGCTGGTTAATTGCCCACATTGGTGCCGCATAATGTAAAGTAGGAAGAACAATAGTGTCAAGAAGTTTCATCACTGAGGTAAAGGACTTTATTCGCGCCTTTGTAAGGATTCTCCAAAGTGCATTAATTGCATTCAGTGCTTTGTTTCTAAAGTATTGGGAAGCATATTGGGTCGAGATTTTTGTAGTCAGAGGGTAACCCAGATATGTATACTTAGCTACTATTGTCAGGGGTTGCTGACCCCAAAACCATGTCTCGGAACGAGCTGTTCTTCCACCGTTTCTAAACACCATTATTTTAGATTTATTTTGGTTTAACGTTAGGCAGTTTTCTTCTAAGTACTTTTTAAGTAAGTTAATCTTCAATTGCAAATTAATTTTCGATTCTCCTAAGATCACTATGTCGTCTGCATACAGTAAAAGGTGTATAGTTCCATAATTCTCAAGATTTATGCCTGGCAATTCTGATTCATCGAACAGGGGTACCAGATCGTTTAGGAAGAGAATGAATAAATAAGGTGACAACGGCTCCCCCTGCAATACTCCCGCTTGTATTTTGATAGCCTCCGTGAAGGAACCCCGCCATCTGACTGTTGCCGTCATTTGGGTATAATAGTTCTTAATTAGTTTAATAAATTGACAGCTCAGACCATTTAATGCTAGTTTTTTCAAAGTAGATGGTGCGGTACAGTATCAAAGGCCTTCCTTAGGTCAATGAAGAAGGCATATGACTCTCCCCTTCTACGGCTAAGGGTCATTTGAATTAATGATACGAGCGTGAAAATGTGGTCCTGACAAGAGTAGCCTTTTCTAAAACCAGCCTGATTTTCTGCCAAAATTGACTTTCTCTCCATCCAATCATTCAATCTTGTCTTCAAGATAGATGTAAATAATTTCGATAGGTTAGAAATCAGGGATATTCCTCTGTAATTTGACGGGTTGTCCGGATCATTATTTTTAAATTTTGGGTGGATTATCGTTTTTGTCCATTGTTGAGGAACTTGGGATGTCCCTAAGATTTTATTAAATAAGTTCCTGAGATAAATTGTATGTTCTTCTAATAAATATTTAATCGCTTCGTTAGGAATTTCATCAAGTCCTGTAGCCTTATTTTTACCCAATTTGGAAATATCTGTGGTGACCTCAGTTAGAGATATTTCACAATCTAATTCGGGGTCAATGTTCAATATCTCAAGTGGTAACTGTACAACTTTTGTTAAATTTGAACCAAGTAACTCCCGATAGAAGACCTGCCAGTCTGCAGTAGAAATTTCACCTTGTAGGTTATTCCTATATTTAAGTGAATTAATAGTCTTCCAAAATTGGGAAGGATCTTTTACATTACTGAGGATAACTTGAATTTTGTCAGTATATTCCCTTTTTTTGAGCTTTAGGATAGCTGAATATTTCTTCTTACTCGACAAGTATGCAATTTTATCGGCCGAGATATTATGTTTTACGTATAATTTAAGATTTTGTTTCATTTCCTTTTTAGCCAAATAACAGTCTTTGTCGAACCATGGCTTAGATTTTATATTTTTTGTTTTTGCCTCCATCCGCGTCCCCGAGCGTAACATTGCTGTTTGAATTAAACCAGTAAAATCTCCAGCCTGAGTATCAATTGTCGAGTCAGCTGGATGTTCGGGAGTTAATTCTTTTAAAGTTTCTATATATGTTGGGATTTTATCTACTGACCAGGAAAATTTAATTTGGCCCTAGGCACCATGTAACAATTTTCAGTTTTATTATTAGGGCCGATAAACTTTAAAATTATTGGTAAGTGATCCGAATATGGCATACAACCAATTTCAAAATCTGCTATGTGTTCAAGCACCGCAGGTGAGACAATCGCCAGATCTAACACAGAAGAGCCTCTTCCGGAGATGAATGTAAATTTACCACTTTTATCATTAATGGATCTACCATTTATTATAGTTAAGTGATTTTTATCAAGAAAGTCAATAAATATTTCCGCTTTGGCAGATTTTGTTAGATCACAGGAATTTCGGGTGGTTGAAATAAGGTTTGAAGTATCTATCAAATTATGGTAACCCCCCAGATTGCCAATACGGACATTCAGGTCGCCGACCAGTATTATTTCAAACCCGTTATATATCTTATTTTCCATCAAATGAAATAGTCGTCCAAGTTTTGTAGCATGCGTATCGTTTGGGGGTAGATATACGAATATTACACAGATCGCTGGAGAGTCATTGTCTAAACTTGGATTGAGTGTGACTGCAATCCAAGAGGTTTCGATTTCAACATTGTCAATTTGGGGCTGTAGTTGTTTATTTATGCCGAGAATTATACCTCCGGAGCCTCTCCCTTTATCTGATGACTTTACAGCAGGTGATTGATACATTCCGAAGTTCGCCAGGTTCAAGTCGATATTGAAGTGGCACCAAGTTTCTGTAAGCGCGAACATCTCATATTGTTTCAAATATTCGAACAGTGGAAAGAGAGAATTTATCCTAAAAAAACCGTTTATATTCCAATACATGAATCGTTCGTTTTTAGCTATGTCAACCATTGGTTTTATTTTTTCGATCTTAGTTTTATTATGTTTCAGATTTGTGCCCTTAGGTTGACTTTCTTTAATAGTATGAGTCTTGCTATGTGAAATATGAGGAGTTCCTGTGAGTTGAGTTTTGTTTATAGATTGTACATCTTCATTTGTATGTATTTTATTACCTGAATATTTACATCTCTCTATTTACAGAGATCCGCTGGTGTGCCTCTAGCTATATTAGTTCTCCTTTGGCATTCACCACCTGTCCCTCCACTACCATGTAGTTGATGCCGTTTAGGAGAAGTTTATTATCCCTCAACTTCGATCCTATACCTTTCTTGTAAAGTTCCCTTCTCTTTTCTATCAAGATTTTTCTCTGCTCTCTAATCTGGGGGCTGTAATCCCTGCTCATAAAAATATTGAGTATTCGAAGTTTGGATGAGTTCTTTAGGAGACTTATTCTGGACTCGTGATCAGGAACTTCAATCAGAATAGGCGCCTTTGGTCCCCTGCCCAGGCGATGACATTCGGCAATTACCACATCATCAGTAATCTGCATATCTTCCGCCATTAACTTCTTGACCTTTTGTAGCAGCAGTTCCCGACTGTCAGTCTCTGCTGATTCAATGCCATATATTATTAAGTTGTTTTCTCGGGCTCGTCTCTCCAAAGCCTCCGCGCGTTCTTCCAGATTCCTTATTTTTAGGGTATTGTGAGAAATTAACCTCGTGTTAGTCGCCAGTGCATCTGTGCACGAAGCTATAGATGTTTCTATTCCCGTCATTCTTCGTTCCCAATCCTCCATCTTCTGCTCAATATTAAGCAACCTTGCATCCATTTTCTCTCCCAATCTGTTCACTTCAGCCGAAAGGTTAATTATCAGTAGCTTTAAATCGTCCATTGGTGCCTGGTCTGGAGTTGAGTGAGGTATATTTGTCAATGTGGCCTGGTCTGGAGTTGAGTGAGGTATATTTGTCGATGTGGCCGGTCTTTTCGGCCCTGGATTTAGTTCTATACATCCAATTATCAATAAGGCCGTGATCACTTTTAGCCAGTAAGCCATCGAACAGTGCTTCAAAGTTACACCAGTTCTATCCCTGTAATATTTCATCTTATTGAGTTTAGTCTTAAAATCGGCAAATTTTACCATAAGCTCTATTGGCCTTGTTATGCAAATCACCATGTATAAAACAATCATTAAATATGCAATTTTTGCAATTAATCTCATTTTGTTTCACCGTTAACTTTATTTTACTTTTCAATATGATATATATAGTATTATTTAGAAGATCGAATTTGAGAAATCAAAAAGCAAGAAGAAAATATTTTTAGGTCAAAAGAGAAAGAAATAAATTACACTTATCTGGAGCCGTAGCGCGGTGCGACCGTCCAGCCCTGCCTCCTAGCGGCGAATCTATAAGTCTGTTTATATATGTTTCTTGATGTAAGTATATGCCCTTGTCTGTAGTTTCAAAGTTAACTCCTAACAGATATTTGACCTTTCCTAATTCCTCTATATCTAACTTTTCTTTAATAATTTGAATAGTTTTTCCAATTACAGATGTTTCTATTCCAAATAACAAGATATCATCAACATATACTATCAAGATAACACTATTATTCATTTTGTATACACAATTGCACCATTTAATGGTCTCAAATCCTATTGAATTCAAAATTGAATCCAATTCTTTATTCCATTCTCTTCCACTCTGATGTAACCCATAAATAGTCTTTTCTAAAAGACAAACTTTATCTTCACTACCTTTTATTTTGAATCCATCGGGTTGTTGCATGTAAATTTTTTCCTTCAAATTTCCATAAAGATAGGCTGATTTAACATCTAACTGGACATGCTTCCATCTTAGCAAAGATGCTAATATTATAAACAGGAATCTAATTATTGAAAAATTTACAACTGGTGAAAAAATGTCAGTGTAATCTATTCCATATTTCTGTCTATAACCTTGTGCTACAAGCCTAGCTTTATATCTTTTTATATTATTTTCATCATCCCTTTTTACGCTATATACCCATTTATTACCTAATATTTTTACACCTTGAGGTGGGGGATCTACAAATTTCCATACTTTCCTATCTTTCATCACCTTAAGTTCATCTTCCATTGCTTTAATCCAATTCCTTTTTTCCTGTGATTGTTGTACATCATTAAAGTTTTTAGGAAGTTCTACATTATAGATTTCCTCATGAAAAATACTTTCGTACAAATCATCTTCTAAACAATTTGTTTCTATTTTAACTTCATTCTCCTCGCTTATATCTGGTTTTTGTGGTCTAAATGAAAACATTTCAGAATTAAATTCAAGCATTTGTGTTTCACAATATTTTTGTACATCATTAAATGATCACTAGAAGGGGGGTAATAGTATACATCTACTCTTGGTCCTGTCTTTCTAGGTACTTCTAGTCTTTTCCATTTAGTTAAGTCTATTGGGGTAAGTGTATGTAAATTATGTTGTTGTTGTTTCTTATCCCCTTGTGTAAAAATTACACGAATTCCATGAGTTCATGCTCCTCGAGCTAAGATCTCATGGAATGGGGTGTAGGGGTGCAGCTTTCGTTGATCATGGCACCATGATCCAGGCACACTTTGGTGAAAGTCTGACTTCGCCTGTAGTTTGAGGCCGTTCCTAACATGGAAGCAGACGCCTTTGCTGCTGACTCTAACATGAGTACAGACGCAGCTCCTCCGTATCCCCGGAGTGGGACCCTTGCTGAGGTCTATCAACCGGGTCAGTTGAAGTCAGGATTTTTAAAGAGGTCTACACCTCTTCTAACAATGCTGCTGTTGGTCCGCGACTGCTTATTCGTCAGAGTTATTCTGCTTGTTTCGCAGCTGGCTTTCATATCTGAAGCAGTACCAAATAAAGTATCTACACCTTTCTTAGTTTCATCAATAAATACATGAATGGTTTCTATTACTTCTATCTGCTGGTAACCAGATTCTATAACCTTTTGTTTTGGTTGCATAACCTACCATTATGCCTGAATTGGCCTTAGGTTGTAACTTATTTCTTTTCATTTTAGGGACATGTACATAAGCTAATGAGCCAAAAATTTTAAAACGTCTTACATATGGTTTATGTCCTGACCATAATGCCATTGGACTTACTCCTTTTGTTAGGGCATGTTCACATCTGTTTTTAGTATATGTAAAGGTATTTAGGGCTTCTGCCCAGAATCTGGGTTGTAACCCACTATCTAAAAGCATTGCTCGAACACCTTCAATAGCAGTTCGATTAAACCTTTCAGCAATTCCATTTTGTTCAGGACTATAAGTTGATGTTCTTTCTATTTTAATACCCAAATTTACTTGAAAATTTTCAAATTCTTTGTTACAAAATTCTAATCCATTATCTGTCCTAATACATTTTAATTTGGCATTTAATGCTCTCTCAGACTCATGCAAGTATTGCTTAAAATACTTAAAAACTTCTGACTTTTCTTTTAGGAAATAAACATTAACCTTTCTAGAGTAGTCATCTATGATAGAAAGAAAATATCTACTGCCACCAAGTGATCTCACTGGTGCAGGACCCCAGATATCCATATGCACTTTTCTAAAGGTTTTCTAGTCAGAATTGTATAGCTAAATTTAAATGATGATCTGGTGATCTTAGCTACTTTACATATATCACATGTGGTTGGATTACCCTGAACTTTTTCTAATCCTTTGACAGTATCCTTTTTACTCATAGAATTAAGTTTTTCTGAATTAATATGACAAAATCTCTTATGGAGAAAATTAAGATTTGAGTTATAGGAAACTGAATAGTTTTGAGCTTTGGCTTTATTAGGGTATCCATTTACAATATATAATTTATCTACTAGTCTGGCTGTAAATAAATATTCCCCATTTTTTTTAAAGATTGTCATTTTACCATTTTTCCATATAATCTTATTCCCTGCTATGTCTATGCATGATCCACTAATGAGATTCCTTCTCATGTTTGGTGCATATAAAACATTAAGTAGAGTTACATCTACAAATGTGTTATTTATATCTCTTAAAACAAAGTTAATATCTCCCTTACCTAAGATTGTTGACTTGCAGTTGACATCTCCAATCAAAGCGTCCATTGGGGGGATATCCTGATAGTTCACAAACCAATCCTTTTCTTTGCAAAAATGAGATGTAGCTGCGCTGTCTATCAGCCATTCTCCCCATTCACTAGTTGGATCACTTGCTCTTTCACTAATGTGGTGATAGCTTAGAATTTCTGAATGAAATGCAGAAGATTTTCCCCTGTAGTTCTGATCCTTTCTGTAGTATTGCCCTTGAGAGTTTTTGTTTCTAAGAAAACAGTCTTTTATAAGATGGCCAGTTTTCCCACAGAAGGAGCAATTCCTTATATCATAGGTTCTTGCTGTTCTTGGATGCACTGTTGGCTCCAGCATGCTTCCACTGCTATACTGTGTTTTTGCAGAAAAATAATTTTTCTTTTTATTTCCTTGGTACATCCTGGGAGTTTTTGTTTGATAAGAATTTGCCACAATATCAAGTCCATCATCTTTTTTTCTTTTGTTGAACTCTTCCCGATTCAGTTATTAAGTGGGCTTCAATGTTTTCAACATTGAAGTGTTTTTCTTCTAGTCTGTATAGGACTTGGACAATGCCATCATAATCTTGAGGCAATTTCCTTATAATTGAAAACATACAAGCACTTCAGGTAGATCAAATCCTGCTTCTTCAATCAGTTGTTTTTTCTCTTGGACTCTTTTAATAAATATTCCAATTTTTTCTTCATCAGGAGCAAATTTCAGTTCATAAAATTCGTCAATCAAACCAGCCAGTCTGGCCCTTGAATTTGGCTCAAAATTCTGCTTTAAAATATTCCAAGCTTCTTTTCCATCAGCAGCATTAGCAATCAAGGTTTGGTATTTTCTTTCTACTCCTTGGTAAATAGTAGTGAAAGCTCTATCCTTCCTCCATTTGAACTCTCTAATATCTTTGGCTGTTGCCTCAGCTGGAAGATCAGGTTCATCTTCTATGATAAAATCCCAGCTTCCTCTATCAATCAGAAGGACCTTCATATCCACTTTCCATATATTATAGTTAAAAGCATTCAGCTTAGGAAAAGTGAAATTTCTATCAGTCATTTTCAAACTTTTAATACGGCCCCAAAAGTTTAGCCAATTCTTTTTTCTTATGTTGCTATAGTATTCAGCTAAAAGCTTGCAAGTAGGCCCATAACCTTTGTTGGGTGGAAGGAAGGACAGATGGCACACACACCTCTTTAAAATATTTTCTTTCTTTAATCAACAAAAACATATGCAAAATCTCTATTATTAATTAATTTTACACAAGAATTTACATATATATATTTACAATTTTTTTTTATAATTAAATTTCAAAAAATACAAATTATTTAAATAATTAAATTTACAAACAACATAGCATCCCATATTCAATGAAAAGATGATCAGCTGTAACAGATACAATCTCATGTATCCTTCCAAGAAGTCCCCACACCCCGAATTTTGGAGCACCACTATTTCTCTTAGCGTCTCCTCTTTAATGTCAGAGTTGACACCCAAGAGGATCAGCTCCCTCCTGGCCCTCTTGAGGCCTCCTAGCCTCAGTGCAGGCTCCCTCTCAATGGCCTCCATGGCCAGTTTCTTGTCCTCGGGGTTCTTCAAAATGAGGGCCACAGCACCCCCACCCCGAATCGTTTTGAGGTCATAGCGGTGCCCAGGAATGCTACCAGCGATGCTTTTCAGTACCGCGAGCATTAACCCGGATCCCGCTTCCTCACTCTACTCAACTACCAGGGTCAGATCCTCCTTCCATCTAGGGGGGCCCTTGACCTTTGGAGGTTCTGGCTTGGTACTCTTGGCCGCCTTGGGAGGAACCTTGTTTTATTTGGCCCTGGTCTTCCTTGGGGGTTCTGGCTTGGTGGACTTGGCTGCCTTGGGGGGTTCCTTGTCCTCTTCAGCCCTGGTCTTCCTTGGGGGTTCTGGCTTGGTGGACTTGGCTGCCTTGGGAGGTTCCTTGTCCTCTTCAGCCCTGGTCTTCCTTGGGGGTTCCGGCTTGGTGGACTTGGCTGCCTTGGGAGGTTCCTTGTCCTCTTCAGCCCTGGTCTTCCTTGGGGGTTCAGGCTTGGTCGTCTTCGCCACCTTGGAGGGATCCTTGACGTCATTAGCCCTGATCTTCTTCGGGGAGGAGGCTCTTTCGCCTCCTCTGTGGGCTTTGCTCCTGGTGGGTCCTCCTTCGCACCTGCCATCTCCTCTGTCCTACCCTCCTCCTCCTTTCTTGTAGGCTTCCTGACCCTCTTCTTCTTTTTATTTTTTCTGTCATCCCGCTGTTCCCAGTGTGAACAGGTTGTTTTGGGGGAGATGGCAGAGCGGCCTCTTCGTTTTTGGTCGGTGTTTTGACCGGGTCTCCTCTACTTCAAGGCAGTAACTCCCGGCCCTTGCCCTTGCAGGCTTTTCTGTCTTCTCGTTTTGGGGCGACTCTCGCCTAGGGAGGACTGGGGAAGCGTCATTGGGAGGACATTCCTCGACCTCAGCTATTTTCAGCGACTCTGCAAGAGCCGCTACCACTCCCCTCTGTATGCCATACTGCAGGGTGGTTGGACTGAGGATCTTTTCCTCCAGTTTCCGCTTCTCCACCCGCAGGAGCTCGAGCTCTTCAAGAGCCGCCCTATGCTTCTTGAGGAGTTTATCGAAGCATTGCTCGAGGATGTTCGGGTGAACATTTCCAATCTTCCTCCCTCGACGAATGGTGTCTAGGGAGTCCTGGAATGCCTCAGTAAGCTTCGTAAGCTCCGTGCTCTTCTTCTGGGGTGTCAATCCCTGATTTAAAAATTCATTCAGGTCATTGAGGTACCCTGGCTTGGTGAAGGTCTATCCCAACCTCCGACTCCTCGACTATAGAGCTGATTCTCGCCTCATATGGAGAATCAATCAACATGAAAGGATCCAACAGGACCTCCATGTTGATGATCTTGTTGAGGCGGATATCAGGGGGGGACAGACGATCCTTCCTATCCTCTCGCTCTGGGTGTCCAGAGCTAGCTGTGCGGAAGGCACCTGAGTTCAAATCCTCAGGCGGCTGTGTCGCTTTTCGCGGACTCAAGTGGGCTCCCTGCCTATCTTCTCGAGTCGTGTCGACTCTCGCTGTGCGGAGGGTGCCTGCTTCCATAGGGGACTTCCCTGGGCCATTAGAGGGCACGGCAGGGGAATTATTTGGGGAATCTAACGAGGTATTTATGGGCATACGCTCGGAGTTCTTGTCTTTAGGGGTTTTTGTAAGAGGGATGCATGAGATGCTACTAGACCCAATATGTCGAGCTGGCCCATCAGCTCCGACTAGGTCGTTCACTCCACAGCAAGAGGGATCTTCCTCCCACCCGTTCTCAGGCGCTACCTGAGCCTCATTTGCAGTATCAATCGCTAATGTTTTCATTGATACTTTGGGGGGGGGTGTGACTTGTATAATAATGACACCAGAACGCTACCGGTCACCAAAGCAGAACTGGGCATATCCGTCTTTCCAGATTTGTCAGACGAGCTGTCAACGTGGGCCACGTTCTTGTTAGAAACGTGCTCAGGACGCACCACGGGAAGGTGCTGATCAGCATATATAGGTAACCGTCAAGCTTCCCTACTTTGCGTATTCTGCAAATTGACATCACTCCTGTCACAGACCCCTATTTGCATCACTAACTCTTCCACTAAGTTCCACAATGGTCTGTCGTGATTAGTTAGCCCCTACCCCCCTCTTTCAGGCAGCTAGGTACAGACCGCTACTACTCTCGAGTCGGGTGCCGAGGACTGCAGATGCCAGGCACATAGTCCTACCCACTCTCCATGCGGTCAGAACTAGGGCCCCAGGCCCTGTGTACCACTTACATCCTAGAAGCAATGGCCACCCAGACCTTTCGGTCCATAAACCGGCATGCGAAGCATGCCCTCTGCTGCTATAAGGCCACTGTACCAAAGGAATGATGCATTCTCCATGCACCTAGCGGCCATTGTTTGGCCCCTCGCGCCTGCCATTATGGTCTGGCTCCATAGGGATGACCAATCAACCCACAGGCGTCTCCGAGAGTTCATGGCAAGGTTGCTGTTCGAGCCCTCCTGTTCGGACTTGACTTAACCCGTCCTACTCTCCAATAGGACTCCCCCCCCTTGGCCCTCGTACCCTTTGTTCACAGTACTCCCTGAATCTGCCGACGAATCAAGGACCTCTGAGGTTCCGAGGTTGACACAGGGAACCGCGTGAAGGCGGGAGGGTGGTACTACTGTGTGTACTTACAGTACAAGCTGTCACAACCCTCTACCCACCATGGTTATCATGGCCTGGTACTACATGTGGTGTACTTACAGTACAAGCTGTCACAACCCTCTACCCACCATAGTTATCATGGCCTGGAACTACATGTGTAGACATGTGGTGTACTTACTTCTTAGGAGTAAATATGGCCACCCAGACCTTTCGGCCATAAGCCAATCCTTTTTCACTAGCCACCGTACCAAAGGAATGATTGCATTCTCCATGCACCGAGCGGCCAATTGTTTGGCATCTCGCACCCGCCTTTATGGTCTGGCTCCATGGGGTCGACCAATCAGCCCACAGGTGTCTCCAAGAGTTCATGGCAAGGTTGCTGTCCGAGCCCTCCTGTTTGGACTTGGTCCAATAGGTTTTACCCCCCTTTGGCCTTTGTATCTTAGTTCCCAGTACTCCTGAATCTGCCGACAAATCAAGGACCTCTGAGGTACGAGGTTGACACGGGGAACTGCACGGAGGCGGGAGGGTGGTGCTACTGTGTGTAACCCTTGGTTTTCCATGGCGCGTTCGGCAAGGACGCTCCTAATGGCGCACACACAGAGCGAAGACCCAAGAGTTTCAAGACTCATGGTGCTCGCGCCATTGGTAACACTGGCGCAAGAATAAACCACGCAGAGTCACCTCTCCACTCCCCTATCCCCAAGGGTTGAGTGGGGGGTGGGCGTCCCTGCCTTTTTCCAGCAACAGGCTGGTGCCAAGACAGGGCCTCTTTCCCCATGTGGTGTACATACACCCTTGAAACAGATGGCCACCCAGACCTTTCGGTCCACAAGCCGGTGGTGTACTTAAGTACAAGCTGTCACAACCTCTGTCCACCATGGTTATCATGGCCTGGTACTACATGTGTAGGACATGATGTGGTGTACTTACAGTACAAGCTGTCACAACCCTCTGCCCACCATTGTTATAATGGCCTGGAACTACATGTGTAGACATGATGTGGTTGTACTTACAGTACAAGCTGTCACAACCCTCTACCCACCATGGTTATTATGGACTGGTACCACAAGTGTAGACATGTGGTGTACTTACAGTACAAGCTGTCACAACCTTCTACCCACCATGGTTATCATGGCCTGGTACTACATGCGTAGACATGTGGTGTACTTATAGTACAAGCTGTCACAACCCTCTACCCACCATGGTTTTTATGGACTGGTACCACAAGTGCAGACATGTGGTGTACTTACAGTACAAGCTGTCACAACCTTCTACCCACCATGGTTATCATGGCCTGGTACTACATGTGTAGACATGATGTGTGTGTACTTACAGTACAAGCTGTCACAACCCTCTGCCCACCATTGTTATAATGGCCTGGAACTACATGTGTAGACATGATGTAGTGTACTTACAGTACAATCTGTCACAACCCTCTATCCACCATGGTTATCATGGCTTGTACTACATGTGTAGACATGATGTGGTGCACTTACAGTACAAGCTGTCACAACCCTCTACCCACCATGGTTATCATGGCCTGGAACTACATGTGTAGACATGATGTGGTGTACTTATAGTACAAGCTGTCACAACCCTCTACACACCATGGTTATTATGGACTGGTACCACAAGTGTAGACATGTGGTGTACTTACAGTACAAAGCTGTCACCCAGGTCAAGACAGTGACAGGTTGTGTCCAGGGCTACCGAAGGAGACTGACCACTCTGAATTCCTCACAGTCCACAGCCGTCTGAGCAGAGGCCAGATCCCTCATTTGGAGAACAAGGATCCGCTGTTGCTTCTAGCGGCCTTGCTGAGGAATGAACAAGAGGTGGGTACTGCTAGTGAGATATCACATTTCATGCTAACTACCTGTTTCTAGCACAGCTAGCCAGATTTTTATTGACACGAAAGATGTGTTATTTCTTTTTTCCCCTACCATTTAGTATACAACCCTACTCTATTGATAAGGCACTATTTTGGATTATAGATATAAACACAAGGTAATAAGACCAAATCCAAATAAATAAATAGTGTGTGACGTTTCGGTAACAGCGTTGTTACCATCTTTCCACTTTTAATTCTAAGAATAATATTCTGTGTTTTCTCAGATAAATATCTTCTTCTTATCTGTTATCTTGTTTACACACTTGATAACAGTAACTATTAAAAACATGCTGTGGTAAAATTTCTCATTCAGTACTTTTGTCTGAAGATGGTAACAATGTTACCGAAACGTCACGCACTATTTATTTATTGGATTTGGTCTTATTACCTTGTGTTTATAACCCTACTCTATATAACAAAATCTCCATTAAAATTGTCCCAAAGAAATACTCGGGATGATAAATGTCAAAATTATACTTTGATCAAAACAATCCTACCTTATGAAAAACACCATTTTGCAATGTTGGCTTTATAATGGAGCTTTAAATAATGTATTTTTTAATATCAGATCATTCCTAATCTATGAGGCTACTAATAAACTTTAAAAAAAAGTTTTCTCAGAGGATTAGTGAAACTTTTGAATAAAGTATGCAAAAAAAGGTGAAGTAACTCATTCCCACCTTATTTACATAACAGAGAAATATTGCTGAGTGACAAGCTATTAAAATTAATTAATAAATAATAAACAATATATAATAGAATGGCCCTGGAATTAGAAGAAATGAAGATAATTGCACAGATCTAGGTGTTCCACAACCTCAGTATCAGTACATGACAAAGACATTAAATATTCAAAGAAAAAGGCACCTCCTGATCGTGCAACTGAAGTTGCTGATGGCTTCAGTTACATGATCAGGAGATGTCTTTTTCTTAATTTATCCACCTGATCCCAGTACAATTTCACTTATGTTCCACTAGTTCACATAAAGTATTTTGTTGTGATATACCTATATCAGACATAGAATAGAGGTTCAGTGGAAGGGTGGTCTAAACCATTGGTTTTTGATGCCACGACTCAGGATCAAATCCCGCATTAAGCACTTTTTTCTAAATAAAAAAAAAAATGCTCTAATGGCCCCCGATTCTTGCAAAAGACCAACCCCACCAGCGAGGGCAAGTAACCAAATGGGGCTCTGGCACATTTGTAAGTGCAAAAGTCGAACTGCTTTTAACAGGTGTAGACATGTGGTGCACTTACAGTAAAGCAGTCACCTAATTCTAACCCACCATGATTATCATGGCCTGTACCACGTGTACTAGGGATAATAAAAAGAAAAATGACATAGAATGATGGCCCATCCAACCACTTTAAACAACTCTTTGATCAATTCTACGTGTTCCTTATGGCTCCCTATGACATTGAAGCCATCCCAGACTCGGATGAGAACCAGGTAGACATCCTATATTTCTCTCTAAATTGGTGTTGCAGAATTTAAACTGAAGAGTCGACAATATTGAGGAGACAATCAATAGACAGCATTTAATTTTGGCATCAACTTTTGTGGGATCTTTTATTTCTCAGAAAATTATTTTTAAAGAGAGGAGAGAGAGTTATAACACACTTTTCTATACAATCAGGTATTTTGATGTTCTATTTCAATACAATAGAGCATCCCATTAGTGGACACTCCACTAGCAGACACCTCTCTACAAAGGACAGTTTTCATTTGCAAAATTACTATTTTTACTATTTAGAAACTCTCTGGTAAGAGGACACCTCTCCCTAAAGGACAGTTTGGCTCTGAAATTAGGCGTTTTTTTACAGGGAGGTTCTATTTCAATATAAGCAGTTGGTTGATCCATTGTAGTCCACTCCACGTGTCTACAGTTCTGCCGCGGTGTTGTAGGTATGCCAGCTTGCTGAGCTTTTAGAAGCTGAGTCGGGCAGAGCAGAGGCTGCTGCAGTTTATCCTGGACTACCGGAGCTACTCACTGACCCTGGAAGCTGCCAGAGTCCTGGCAGAGTATGAAGACAATCCCCGGGAGCACCATGCTCAAATTGCACAATTGTTGCGCTACCAGGGCCATTCCGTGGAGGAACTATTGGACTTTGTTAAACAACCCCGCTCCCGTCATACTTCTGGATAACTTCCTATCCATCCCTTGGTGTATATATATGTATACAGTAAAACCTCCCTGTATAAAGGACACTCATGCTAAAGGACACCTCTCTACCAAGGGCAGTTTTTATCACCAAAATTACCATTTTTACTATTTAACAACTCTCCGGTATAAAGGCATCTCTCCCTAAAGGACAATTTGGCTCTGCAACTAGGGTTCCTTTACAGAGAGGTTATACTACTGCATATATGTGACAAATAATTTAAAATAGAAAAAGGTCAGGTGAAGATATTAAAAACAAAAAAGGCATATCCAGACTGTGCTCATATGAGCATTTCAGAGGGGCAGAGCGCCATCTAGTGGAAAAAAAAAATAAACTAAACATTTATTTAAATTGTTCCGTGATATTTAGCCAATCCAATTTCTTGATAAATCAAAAAAAGCCAACCATGTATGCATTTCGGGCTGTTGGTCTTTGTTAGCGTGGTGCAGGCTGTACCTGGTTTGACCAAATATCACAGAACAAGTTAAATAAACATTTAGTTTATTTTTGTTCCACTAGATGGCACTCTGTCATCTAAAATACTCATGTGAGTGCAGTCAGGATATGCCTTTTTTGTTTTTAATATATATATGCGTCCTCTTTCTTTCGGGCTATGTGTGCAATAAACATGTTTCCCCTCTGTGCCTGATATTCTACCAATAAATCAGCTCCTGATTCACCGGGTTTCTTTTAGAAAGTTTCAGTAACCCCAGTACAGTAGAACATACTCCATGAGAGGACATTCCCACTAAAGGACACTTCTCTATAAAAGACAGTTTTTTTTAGAACAACAGTTTTTTGATTTCCAGATTTAAATCTGGTCATCTACGGACAATGACTTCCAGAATGGTTGCAAGGTTTTCTCACTATGTACTAAATGCACTTCTAAACCTGCAACCCCAAACCACATCATTGACTCATCCATTAATGAGCTCTACTCATCCCCAGCCACAGACACCATCAAAAGTCTCAAACTCTACAAGCTTGATACCCTAATATGATTGAGTGGAGATAAGAAAGAAGAAGGACAGTTTTTATCACCATATTTACCATTTTTATTAGGAAATGAAAACATTAAGACACAAATGTTTCTTTTGCATATAAAACATACTTCTACTGTCATGAAAGGGTACAATTTGGATTATAGATTAGAACTACAAAGTAATAAGACCAAATCCGCATAAATTAATCGTGTGTGACGTTTCTGTAACAGTGTTGTTATCTTCATCAGAAAAAAAAAAGAATTAAAAAAAGTAAATGTACACACTATTAATTTATTTGGATTTGGTCTTATTACCTTGTAGTTATTCTACTGTTCTTACTGTGATGAAATATATTGCAGTAAGGACAGTTTGTTTTAGAAACAAGAAACATTTTTTTTTTTGTGTCTTAATGTTTTCATTTCCTATGTAGAGATAGGAAGTTATTGCTCTATACCAGGGGTCGGCAAACTGCGGCTTGCAAGCTACATGCGGCTCTTTGGATGTCAAGCTGCGGCTCTTTCATACGCAAATATTATGCATGCGAGTACTATTTATTGTGGCAATGAAAACATTTTGTGGCTCTTTAAAAACTTTGAAATTTTGTAAATTGTATTTTTGACTCTTCCGACTCAAAAGTTTGCCGACCCCTGTTCTATACCATTTTTATTATTCAGCAACTCTCTAATAAGAAGACACCTCTCTTTAAAGGTGATTTTATCTCTCTGCAACTATAGGTATTCTTCACAGAGAGGTTCTACCGTACTGTATATCAAATTCCACTGTAAATCTACACAAATTACTCAAATAAATCCTTGTAGGTTTTTTTTACTGAAATCTGTTAAATCAGAGGTTGATTGTAAATACACTATGTAATGTTGTAATTGCTAGATGACCATTTGTGACGTTAAACCTTCGCAGCACAGAGAACACAACATGGTGAAACTAATGTAAATATATCTCTTTCATAATTGTTGTTGTTTCGTATCACCTTGTGTAAAGAGTTCATCTCATGGAATGGGGTGTAGGGGTGCGACTTTCGTTGATCATGGCACCATGATCCAGGCACACCTTGGTGAAAGTCTGACTTTGCCTGTATTTCGAGGCCAATTCCTAACATGGAAGCCTTTTCATGAGTACAGATGCAGCTCCTCCGTATCCCTGGAGAGGGACCCCTGCTGAGTTCCATCGACCAGGTCAATTGAACTCAGGATTTTTAAAGAGGTCTTTCTCCTCTTCTAACAATGCTGCTGTTGGTCCGTGACTGCTTATTCCTCTTTCATAACTAGATTCTTATTTTCATATAATAGAAATATTGTTTCTATCAAAAGTCCAATGTGTGTTTCATAGACAACTACATAATAAATTGGAAACCAGGATTAACTCGTGGTATAAATATTTTATTTTCTATTAAAAAAATAAACAAAAAATGGCTGCCAGTAAGCCTACATCTTTTCAGAAAAATGGTTCATAGACTTTGAAGAATGGATATACTGCTTCAAAACTTTATAATTCATGAAGATAAAATAACATGGAGGAAAATAGAAAATTGCTATCCTCTCTTGAATAACATTGAAACACAACTACACATTGCCAGTGAAAAAACAACCCTGGATGAAGCCGCTGGACTGTTAAAACAGAGATATGTTGTGATATCTTGACCTAAGCAACCAGGATGAAATTCAATGATTGTAAGCAACTACAAGGAGAAACGATCGCTGGCTACATCTAGACAGTACCTGTGCTGGAAAAGGATTGCGCATAGGGTCCAATACAAGATGAACTAATTTAGGATCGATTCATCATTAGGACCAGATTTAAACGACTAACTGTGGGAGCAACCTCTGGTGGGGACAATATATTTGGAACAAGTAATACAGCTTGCAATGAAGCTTGGGATCAGGATTAAACAACTGAGAGATCAACTTTTGTTTGATACAACAGATCTGCAACAAGTAATACAACTTGCAATGCAGCTTGAAAAAGAAAAATATGAAGGATACTAAGATTTTTTCGACAGTAGGTTATAATCTATAAACAAAATTATAACTAAGGACTGCTGCAGCACTAAGCCTAACACTCAGCATTACAAACAGGCAATGCTCTTCTTTCTTATCTCCACTCTATCATATTAGGGTTAAAGCCTGTAGAGTGGGGTAACCATCATGACTGAGTGAAGTGGAATGAGTCTGCTTTTGTCATTAAGACTAGGAGAACTATTCAGTAGCAGGTCAACTTAACTCCAATATGAAATTGCCGCCTCTGACATGAGGAACAGATGCCATGTGTAGCCGCTCCTAACATGGAGTACAGACACTGCTCATCCTGTATCCCTGGATCAGGAGCCCTTAAAGGGTACTATCAGCCGGGCCAACTGAGCTCAGGTTTTTGGCGAGCTTGTTACTGCTCCCCCTTCATCCGGGCTTGGGATCGGTGAAGAGAGCAGGCAGTTGCTGATAGGAGGAAGTACAGTCAGCCAGCATCACTGTGGCAGTGAACACAAGTCTGGAATGGCCTGCCAGGTCTCTTTAAGCACAATACTGTTCACCTAGAACATCAGTGGCAAGCTGGTACAATTACACAAGCTTACCAACTGGAACATAAACCCTTAAAACAAACTTGTATTCCTAGAAAGTGCCTCATTGATACAGGATCCATTCCTCCCTGTAACACTTTGTACATCGGCCCGGGTAGCTCAGTCGGTAGAGCATTAGACTTTTAACTAATGGTCCAAGGGTTCGAGCCCCTGCTTGGGCATTTTATTTTATTTTTTTTTGGGGGTAGGGGCGGAGGGTTTGTTGAAGTGTTGTCTAAACTGTTTATTTTCAACTGCTATGACCCAGGATCAAATCCAAAATTGGCACATTTTCCTAATTTAAAAAATGCTCCAATGGCCCCCAATTCTTGAAAAGTCCAATTCTACCAGCAAGTGCACATAATCAAACGGGGCTCTGGCATATTTGTAAGTGCAAAAGTCGAACTGCTTTTCACATAGGTAGACATGTGGTGCACTTACAGTAAAAAGCAGTCGCCAACTTCTTCCCACCATGATTATCATGGCCTGTACCATGTGTACTAGAGATAATAATAAAAAAAACTTTGTACAGTAAAAATTTCTTTAAAATTAAACCTGCTTCTGTAGCCATTAAAAGCTCTACCCGGCAAGTTATTGGTGTCTTTGTTGATCTCCTTGTTAAAATTGAAAATATGGTAACATGGATGTGCCAACACTGCTACATGTAGTTAAAGATTTTTTTTTTTTGCTTATCCCTAGTACACGTGGTACAGGCCATGATAATCATGGTGGGTAGAAGTAGGCGACTGCTTTTACTGTAAGTGCACTACATGTCTACACACGTGAAAGCAGTAGTTAAAGCTAACTCAGCTATTATTTAAGTTGTTCCATCAATTCATACTATCCATAGTTAATGGCGGTGTTAACCAAATCACAAAGGTCTTGCCGTTTGCAAAGAACATTGAAAAAAGGTTTTTTTCTAACACCAGTGTAGCTCCTGTACAACAAAAGCTTTGAAGATTGATCCACCAGCTGTCTTAGATGAGGTAAACCTGGAAATGGTCAATATTGAACCATTGGATTTCATCCATTGTGGTCTTTAAAAAGAATAAATAGTTGACCTAAGGGAGGCAAATAAAGCTATGATCCTGGATCCCTATCTAATTCCTCACTTGGGGCTTTCTAAAGGTACTACAAAGGTGAACTTCCAATGGACATTAAAGTAGTAAATTGTTACCTTGATGATGGAAGATCATAATAGAAACTAAATAAAGTGGTAACTAGAGTTAAAGAAGCCAATTTAATTTAATGACTTAGTCAACCTTTGGGATACCTCATATGGATGAACATGGCCTTTTCTAAAAGCCTCTCTGCCCAAGGCCAGTCTTAGATCTTTAATTGGAATGATACATTTTGTTTCAGAAAGATGTCCCTTGTAAAAGTGTAATTATGGAAGGCTGTAGTCACCATTCGGAGGAGATTAATAGAATCACCAAATGTCGTGGTCCATTTGGTTGAGGAAAGTGAAGAACAAAATGCGGCTGATTCAACACAAGCCTTTCAGTGATACGTTAACCTTGAGGTACGCAGGAAGAAATGGGTGGCCACTGGAAATGCGTTGGACCTGGAGGCTCATGTTGGGTGCTGTGCTGCCTGGAGTATAGGAGCTCCATCTATACTTCCTTTCTTCCTGTGGTGAATCTGTTTAAGACCGATGGTCTTAATAAAGCTGTGTTGTTAATTATAGAATCAACAACAACAACAACAATAGCCTTTATTGGGCACACGTGCCATACAGGATTCTCCCTGTAGGACAAAATAAGTAAAAAATAAATTAGCATCGTAGTTATATACAAATATTGGGTATTGACCTCGACCAATTATCGAGTTGGATCCGGTGTCTGTGCTAAATATTTTGATTGAGCTGATTTCCAGTATTTATAAAAAGCGAATGCAAAGGGTCTGTATTTTAAGACTTTTGCCATTAAAACATAAGGCGAATTGCTATTATAACCGGTCTCTTGACGAAGAATTTCTCTTTCTTCTTCCATTGCCGTACAGTAGAACATGTAGTGTGGAAAATTGAGACTAAATTCACCGTTGCATAAGGTGCATTTTATGGTCGTAGTTTTCAATAGTGAAACATGATTAATTCTCTGTACTACAAAAAGGCTTCTTTCTTGTACAATGATTCTCTTTAAGGTTAGGGGGATATTGTCATTCAGATAGCATTCCATTGTAGGTGATGAATGAAAGTATTTATAGTGAGAGTAGAGTACTGATTTTCTTATTCTTACATAATCCAGCTGCAAGGACTGATCGGTTGCCGTTCTAATAATTAGGGGGATGTATCTTTGTAGAATATTGAAGTCTGTACATCCAACAAGCCATGAGAAGCCGGTGTTATTAAGTAGCTCTGTTATACTTTTTACCAGTCCGATATTCTGTTTTGAAGAAATTGAAATGTCCCACAAATGTGCCAAACAAATTGAAGGTAGCCTGCTGCCGTCCATTTTCAGAATTCTAGTCCAGAATTTTAAAGTTAGTTTTTTCACTGTGATATCAAGAGAGTTTCTTCCTTTTTCGGCCCTTAAAATATAGCCCGGAGTATAGCTTGGAAGGCACAGAAAATGTCCGAGAAAGGTATCCTGGATTCTATCTAAGATTAAGGCTTGATCATGTGCCCAGATTGGAGCCGCATAGAGTAGGACTGTCAAGATCATAGAATCCAACAATCTCATACTTTCATGGAAGGATTTGAGCTTGGACTTCAAAATAATCTCCCCCACAGCACCCATCGCGGCCATGGTCCTGCCTCTATAATTTAAGGCAACTTGAGTGAAAGAAATCGAAGGGGTTAGCGGGTAGCCAAGGTACGCATATTTTGATGTAACACTTAAAGGACTTTGACCCCAATACCATCTTTCTGAACGCGCCACCTTTCCTCCATTACGGAAAACCATTATTCTTGACTTGTTTTCGTTCAGAGTTAGTAAGTTAGTTTCTAGATAGGTTTTCAGTATATTGATTTTCAATTGAAGGTTTATTTTAGAATCACCGATCAAAACAATATCGTCGGCATATAGGAGGAGGTGTATGTTTCCGAAATTGGGTAGGTATATTCCTGACAACCCCGAGTCATCAAATATTTTAATCAAATCATTAATAAAGAGTAGGAATAGGCATGGGGATAGTGGGTCACCTTGGAGCACCCCCGAACGAATTTCAATGAATTCAGTGATAGAATTGTTCCAACGAACCGCAGCGGTCATGTCTTCATAATAACATTTAATTAAGTTGACAAATCGGTGAATCAGTCCTATTTTGACTAGTTTTGTCCATAGCAATGCGTGAGGAACCGTGTCAAAAGCTTTTTTTAAGTCTACGAAGAAGGAGTAACGTTTACCTCTTTTCTTCATTAGGGCAAGTTGGATTACAGATGTCAACATGAAAATATGATCTTGACATGAGTGAGCAGATCTAAAGCCCGCTTGATTCTCTGGGATAATATCATTAGTTTCAATCCATTTGACTAGGCGGGACCTAAGTATTGCTATAAATAGTTTCGCGAAATTGCTCAGCAGTGAGATTCCGCGGTAGTTGGATGGATTATCAGAATCGCCATTTTTAAAATAATAGACTGCGAGAAGGAGGATGGGAATACAGCTGATCTTAGTTATCTGTTGTATAGATCCTTTAGTAACAGTAAGTATAACTGGGGGGAAGGAGCTTAATTGCTTCGTCGGTACCTCGTCGATTCCAGCTGCCTTACAGTTCTTTAAACGCGAGATTTCTTCTATTATCTCCTTCATTGTAATTTCCGCCAATAAGCCTGTATCCACTGAAAGCGTGTTTAACATAGGAAGGATATATTCTGTTGATGTTTCAGATGAGAATAGTTTGTCGTAAAATTGGTGCCATTCTTGAAGCGATATGTTTCCTTGAATGAAACTTCTTTTTTTATAAATGCTTATTGTTTTCCAAAAGTTTTTAGAGTCATGAGTATTGCTTGATAAATTTACATGCAATGATTGGTAGTATTTTTTCTTTTTATCTCTAATTAATGCAGCATAGAATTTCTTTTTGAAATATAGTTAACACAGTCTGTTTCTTTTTTTGATTTCATGTAGATGGGATTTAGTATTCTTTTTTGCTAGATAACATTCTCGATCAAACCAGGGCTTTGAATTTGGGTTCGATGTTTTAGATCTTCTCTGCATCCCCGCTTTGCCCATAGTATCAATGATTTTATCAGTTAAAAGCCTCATTGTACTATCTATTGAGTGATTCCAATTCAGGTGTATTTCATTTAGTGCCTGCGAGAAAAACTGTGAGTTCTCATGTGTCCATCTATAACTTGTTAAAAGTGTTGGATTTGTATGTCTCGATAATTCACCATCGACTGTAATGAAGTAATTCTGCGATCAGAACCGGGCACTATAAGGGCAGACAAGGTGATAGGGAGATGGTCCGAGTATGGAGAGCATTCGACTTGGAAGCTCTCAATTAGATCCAAAAGCAAGGGGGTTACCACAAAGTAATCCAATACCGAAGAGCCACGGTCTGAGATGTAAGTAAAATTGCCATTTTGATCTGCTATCGATCTGCCATTTAATATTGTCAGTAAACTATTGTCGAGGAACTCAACAAAATGGGTTGCATTTGGAGAGATCATCTTATCACTGGAATTATGCTGTGAGAAAATATTTGAAGAGAGCGCAAATACATTGTGAAAACCGCCCATAGATCCCGTTCGAATGTTAAGGTCGCCCGCCAGCATTATTTCATAGTCACATAATAATCTTTCCTCAATAAACCTAAATAGTTTGTTTAAGTTGAGTTTAAAAGTATCACCAGGTGGTAAATATGCGACTAGTATACATAGTTTACATACAGAGGTTTGTTTAAAACAAATTGAAATCCAGTTAGGTTCAATTACTATTTTGTAAATATAATTTGCAAACATTTTACTGATTCCGACCAGTATTCCACCAGACAGTCTTCCAGTCTTGCAGCATCTTGTAGCCAGCGATTCATAAATAGTGAATTCATGTATGTCAACTTGTATATTGTGGTCGAGCCAGGTTTCTGCAAGTGCAAAAATATGATAATGTTTTACATAATCGAGAAGATCAAACAATGAACTAGCTCTCATGTATCCATTTATGTTCCAGTATAAAATGTCAATAGAATTTTTACATTTAACAGATTTCAAGTAATTAGAATTACATGTATACGGTTTTTCAGCTTTTATAGTGAAATCTTTTATCTTTTTGTTCTCAGAACTTTTTTGTGAACATTTATTTGTATGTATTTTATTTTGCAATGGCTGTAAAGTTTCTGAGCTGTCAACATCGATTCGTGGGTGTGTAATTGTAAAGTTTATATTAGATTTAAGTGTTTTATTGGGTGGACAGGCTTTGTTTTGATTTCCATCAAAAGGTATATGTTGGTTAGATTTATTTATTTTTAAATAATTACATTTTTTATCTAGATTATTTTTGTTTATTTGCTATAATTCAGCCCCATTTGGACTGACAATTTTTCCATTTACGACTTGGTACTTTATGCCTGCGACAATCAACTTGTTGTCTCTTAATTTCGCAAAAGTTCCACTTGTTAAAAGTTATTTTCTTTTGGCGATCAATATTCTACGTTGTTCTCTGATCCCAAGAGTGTAGTCTTTACTTATGTATATTTTAAAGTTTCTAAGCTTAAATGCATTCTTAAATAGGTTTATTCTTTCATTGTGGTCAGGAATGCTAACAAGGAGTGGAGCCCTAGCCCTTTTGGACAGCCGACGGCATTGTAAGATATTAATTTTATCCAGTATCTGCATCTTGTCGGCAATTATCTGTTTTATAGTGGAGTAGGATTCTTCGGGATCCTCACCCTCATTTCCTTCTACTCCATGGAAAATTAAGTTATTTTCTCTCATTTTCATTTCCAAAAATTCTATTCGAGTATCCATTTCTCGTATTTTCTCCGAGTTCATCGAGACTGATTTCGCAGTGTTATCCATCATTGTTTCTAACTGTTGTATGCGACGATCCAATTTCTCTATTCCTTGTTCAACAGAAGATAACTTTGTCTCTAGTTTCCCATGCCAATCTTCCATCTTGTCAGAGAGGGCAACAATTAGTTATCGGATATTCTTATCCAGGCTGGAATCAAGTGTTGTCTGCTTAGTGTATTTAGGTCCTGGATTTTGTTCAATACCCGAGATAAGTAGGAGAATATATATTATTCGTCTAAGATTATATTTTCTATAACAAGTATCCATCTTAGTAATTGTATTTTTGATGTAAGTTAGATCAATTTCAATAGTCCGATTTGCATATTTATCGTTACTGACACAATTTCCATAGTTAGAAGTCGGGCATAGCCTTTTCTTAATCAAGTATAAATTAAGTAATATCAAAATTATAGTAAATTTCATCATTTATTTTCCCTATTCCTATTTTCAAAGTTAATTTAAGTTGCTATCTTAGTTTACTTTAAGTGTATAAGTATTAAAGTTAGAAAAAAAAGATAAAAATACAAAGATAGAAAGTACTTAGCTGGAGCCGACGATTCTTGCTGCTCATCCGTTGGCCACCTAGCGGAGAATCCGTTAATTATAGAATCTCTCTAAAAGTTACTTATGAAAAATGTTCCATTCAAATAGGAAGAACAAACAGAAGTCTAACAAGTAATAAAGAATTCTCTTAAAAATGGACCTGTTCTTGCCCTATTTTGCCCATCCTTGTGTGTGCCTATGCTGATCACCATTGTTGCATCTAATATTGGCATAGGATATGTAGCCTCACAGCTTTCAGGAGTGGGGGAAGCATCTGCCTCTAGAACACTTTCTGATGCTGAGATCTGATTCAGGTGTTTGCTAGCACTCTGTTTGACTACATTCTAAATGTCCCAAAGTCTTCTGTGCCAACAAGACTATCTTTAGAGTTTTCTCCATATGGTACACCCTTCATTTCCAAAGAGTTTGAAAATTTTCAGTTGAGTAATGGAATTAAACATCTCTGTTATGCCACTTCCATCCTGCTTGCAACAGTGAAGTTGAAATCTTCAACCAAACCCTAAAGTCTATAGTTCTGATAACCAACCTACGTAATAGGATGTCAGAAGGATGATTCAACTATTCCTTATAAAGAATATCCATTATACTATACTTCTATTAATACAAAGCAAAATGCGCAATCTATATACAACTAATGAATACATTAAGACGCGAATGTTTCTTTTCGAAATAAATCAAACTTCTATAATATGTAATGCACTTTGGTTGATGTGTTTGGTAAAAATGGACTCCAAGAAACAAAATAAAGTTCCCCATCAGGTTAACCGACAATCCAGCTAATATAAAAATGACACGGCTATAAGTTACAAGTTGGTGACCAAGTAAGAGTTCAAGCTGGTGATTCAACTTTGAAATAGTGTTCCCAATACATAGGCCTGTTTACTATGAAGAAACAACTAGGACCATGTGTACTGTGTGATGGTGAAGTGTGGAATGTTTTTGCAGATTGTACTAAGGGTGTAATCTCTCCACTCTGACACCCACCTTCAGTTGGAAGTACACCCACCCATCACACCAGATGTCAGCCAGAAACCTACACTACCTGCTGACTACTCTCCCTGAAACTGCGCTCCAAGGGCCCTTTCAGGAAGAAAGGAAAATGTAGTGTTGTAATCAGATGGCCATTAGTGACATCATACCTGCGCTGAACAGAAGCCTCAACATGGCAGAAACAATGTAAATATATCTTTTATAACTATATATTAATTTTCATATGATATAAATATTGTTTCTCAAGATCTTAATTCCTCCATATTTGATTAATGAGGAAAAAATCCTCACCCTTGTTTGTCACCACAGGGTACAGTAAAACCTCTACACTCACGCAACCTATGTTCTCTATCTGGTGGACTTGTCATCAAGTGGTTCACAATGAGATGGTACCAGATAGACAAACTGCCAATGCAGACATCTATATATTAGGAACTGTGCAACAGAAATTTAGGCAGAAGGAGTCAGCATTAGTTAACTGCAAGGAGTACCACTCGTCCAAGACAACACTCCTCCACGACAATGCCAGACCACATGTTGCAAGGCTCATCAGGGATACTTACCTGGGAGGTTCTGTACCATCCAACCTAGTCCCCAGAAATAGCACCAACAAATTACTACCTTCCATTTCCTGGACAACCATAAATGAGAAAGAACTGAGGCATGCACTTTGAGACTATTCACCTCCAAAGCCACTGAACTTTACCTGCAGGGCATTGCCAAGTTGAAATAATGTTGGCAAAAGATGCAGATTTAAATAACCTTGGTCAATAAAGATTTGTAATATTTAATACCAAAATGGCAAGAACACACTTTAATGGCTACCATATAGATTAAATGGAATCCCAAACTCTTCATATATTACAGTTACTTCAAGTATTTAAAAAATAATTGACAATCCCAAGCAATAATCGCTGTCCAATCAACCACTTGGAATAAATATAAAGTTTTCCCAAAAGTTCATGTTTTTCTTAGTACTTGGCAAATAATATTATTAGGACGAATATATACATAATAATACATAATACAATTACTTTAAACATAATACAAAGACATTATACATAACAGCGAATAATATTGGTATTTCAGATTTTTACAAGTGTTTACAAACTTTTGGGACAACTTGTATTTATTGAGCAGCAAAGATTACTGTGGCTATGTTTTCTTCATTCAAAACTTTGGAAAAGCAATCATCACCTAACCTGAGATCTGTGCTACAACAAAACAACAATATGACACACCAGTCAATACTCTCTGTTAAAACAAAAAAAGCTTCCACTGCTATCAAATTGTATCAAGACAGCAGCAACCCACAGATAAACAAACTACTCACAACCTTATCTCAGACAAATATTTACTCCTCCCAGTTCTACAAGCAGCAGTACTGCTGTGAAGTTGAAATAGGAAATAATATCTAAGGCCTTTAACATTTCATTTTCCTTATCTCTAATTAGTCATAAACGATTGCGGCGATTTCAGCATCAATACTTTGGGTAGCCATCTTATATACAGTATAACCTCGTTAATTCAACACACGCCAATTCGACACTGGACCTTTCAACTATCCTCTACCCACTTAATCAACTCCTAGTAAAGAGAAATGATTGGAGATGGGATAGTGCTCAGGAGGAAGCATTTGGAAAAGTGAAGAAACTTCTTTCAACTTCTCCAGCACTAACACTTTTTGACCCCAATCTACCAACTACAGTGTCTGCAGATGCCTCTTCATATGGACTAGGAGCAGTGCTTTTACAAAAATCTGAAGATGGATACCAAAAAGCAGTTGCATATGCCTCCAGGACTATGTCCGAAACTGAAAAGAGATGGGCTCAAATTGAGAAAGAATCTCTAGCAATAGTTTGGGCCTGTGAAAGATTTCAAGACTATCTGATGGGAAATACATTTTCCATTGAAACTGACCATAAACCTCTCATTCCAATATTTTCAACCAAAAATCTAGATGAAATGACACCACGCATACAGCGACTATGACTTAGGATGATGCGCTATTCATATAGCATTCATCACACACCAGGCAAGGACATTGTTGTTGCTGATGCTTTGTCCAGAAGCCCAATTAAGATATCGCATGAGAAAGATCTGGAGAATGAAATCTGTAGTTTTGTTCAACAGATCACTTCATGTCCTCCATTCAAGGATGAAAATATGAAAGAAATCTGGCAATATCAAAATGAAGAGAGTGTGTAGAGAAATAAAAGATTATTGTGAAAAGGGCTGGCCTACAAAGAATGAGCTTTCTGCAGAAGCAAAAGCCTTTTGGTGTCTCAGATATGAAATATCTGTCATAAATGGTCTTCTAATGAGAAATTCCAGGATTTATATTCCTAAGTCCCTCAGATCAAAGGTTCTAAACAGCCTCCCTGAAGGTCATCTTGGCATCGAAAAATGTAGAGGCCGTGCCAGATCATCTGTGTGGTGGCCTAGAATCAGTCAAGAAATTGGAGACCTTGTGAGGAACTGCCCAAATTGTATTGAAGAAAGATCTAATCCCCAGCAGCCATTAATTGTTTCTGATTTCCCAAGCACGCCATGGGAGAAAGTAGGAATCGACCATTTTTACTTAAAGGGCAAATACTATCTTCTAATTGCAGACTATTACTCTAGATTCCCAGAGTTGGCATTGCTGGAGGATCAAACAACACATTCAACAATTATGCATTGCAAGTCAATTTTTGCTCGCCCTGGAATACCCGAAGAGGTTAGATCAGATAACGGACCACAGTTTGGGTTAGAATTCAAAAAGTTTGCAAAATAATATGGTTTCCACCACATAACATCTAGTCCCAGATTTCCTCAAAGCAATGGCTTCATCGAATCGATGGTGAACTATATCAAAAACCAATTGAAGAAAGGAAGAGATCCATATCTTTCTCTTCTTGGTTATCAAACCGCTCCATTGGAAAATGGGTACAGCCCTGCTGAACTATGCATGAATAGGAAACTCAGAACAACTGTGCCGACATCTCCAGTTCAACTCCAGTCAAGAATACCTGATCTTGAAAATCTAGAAATGAGAGAAAAAGGTCAACGGCACAAAAAGAAAACCCATTTTGATATACATCATCGTGCAAGAGAATTGCCCCATCTGGATAAAGGAACTAGAGTATGGGTGAAAGACTTGAGAGTTCCCGGTGTGGTACTTGAAGACGCTGGAAGTCCAAGATCTTATATAGTCAACTCTCCAAAAGGAATTTTAAGAAGAAATAGATTCCACCTACTACCAAACCCACAGGGTGAAAAGATTGACATGGAAGATGAAGAGATGGAGTCTCCTGAGATGAGTCAGTGCTTCACATCTACTGGGGACAACACTACTTGTAACAGTGAACCGAGGACATTCCAGATATCACCGGAACCAGTAAAGACCAGGAGTGGATGCGTGATAAAGCCGCCAGACAGGCTAAACCTCTAGAAGAAAAAGGGGGAGATGTGTCGAGAGTAAGTTACGATCATCATCATATTAACTGTTTTGTTTACCTTAGGCTGGCGAAAGTTCCGCCATAGCTGTGAATGTTATAAGTTTAATAATTACCTTGTAAATAGTTAAATAAATAAGATAAAATATATAATCCTTAAGGTAAGAGTATCTTCTTATTTATTACAAGGCAATACACCATACACGTTTAATTTCTTTTTAATATTATAATTAACATGGTGTTTTTATTTAAACATAGAAACTTTCTCCTTGGAATATAAATACTATAAACTAAAGTGCCAGGAGAAAATTATTTTTTATTCATTTTCTCCTGGCACTTTAGTTTATAGTAATTAACATGGTGTATTATTGATTTTAAAAGTCGGCCTGAGAGGCCGAACGCCAGTAATTGTGTAACGAAATTAGGCGCCAGTAACTGGCGAACGGCGGGCGCCGATAGGATCGCGCCTGCGCACTTTTGGTTTCTGTTAGTTTAAGTTTCACTTTGCAGTGCCGTTGCGCAATATCGCGAGTGTTATTTTTTTTTATGCGGGAATTTAGGCATCGTGCGCTGATTAATAATATTATTTTCTTTTTAATTTTCAGCATTGAAATATTTTAGTTATTTTAAAATTTACAAATAATTTCCTTTTAAATAAATAAATCTTCATAAAATATGTAGCCCCAATGATTATGATAACATTTTATTTCAATATTCCATTTTCATGTTATTATAAAAGATTTAAACACAAAATCAATAACACCTGCTCTTTGTTATTTAAAACACATTCCAGAAGAAGAAAGACATGCATGTTTTTTTTTAAATGACCATCTGGAATTCATCCTGAATAGGATTTCAGTGCAAAA
>CP092874.1:50913906-51055737 GCA_030710605.1 Cordylochernes scorpioides
ATCAGAATGGTGTTGTGACTACTAAAGGACCATCTTTGTATAATTGTAAATTTCAGGCGAATCATTTGAGCCCAGAAACAAATCAAATGCTCGACAATATATTACATAAATATACGACTATTTTTAGTGAAAAATATTTTGATGTAGGAAAAATCAATATAGCAAAACACAACATCCATACCGTTTCTCATCCGCCTATCCAACTTCGACCGTATCGAAGATCAGCCTCAGAGTATGATGAGATTAAACGACAGGTTGAAGATTTAAAGAAAAAAGGACTAGTTCGAGATAGTCGAAGCCCATGGGCCTTCCCAGTCACACTTGTACCAAAGGCGGATGGCCAAAAAGAGGCTTTGCGTTGATTACCGCTGCCTCAATGCCCTAACCATTGACGACAAGATGCCTCTGCCTAACATTCAAGAAGTCATCGATCGTGTTCAGGGAGCGAAATACTTCACTTCGTTGGACATCGCTTCAGGTTTTTGGCATGTCGAAATGGCTCCAGACAGCACAGAGAAGACAGCATTCATCACCAACGAAGGGCTTAATGAGTGGTTAGTAATGCCTTTTGGGTTGAAAAACGCCCTTCTACTTTTCAGCGGATCATACAACAAACCCTTGGTCCATTAATGTACAAGGGGTGCATCAACTATCATTATGATTTCATCATATATTCTAAACTTTTGAAGAACATTTTGACCTTCTATCAGAAGTGCTAGAAAAATTATTTTCCCAAAACCTCAAGCTCAAGCTTCAAAAATGTTCTTTTATCAGAGAAGAAATAGAATATCTTGGATATATCATCAAAAACAATCAGGTTACACCTTCATCTCGGAAAATAGAAGCCGTTAAAAGTTTCCCAATCCCCAAAACAGTCAAAAACATACAGCAATTTCACAGATTGTGTGGTTATTATCAGAGATTTATAGAAGATTTCAGTTCAATAGCACAACCTCTAACAGATTTATTGAAGAAAGATAAAATTTTCCACTGGTCTGAAATTCACCAAAAAGCATTTGAAACATTGAAAAATTTAATCACACAACCTCCAGTTCTGGCAGTGTACGATCCCACCTTACCATGAAAGCTCTACATTGATGCCTTAGAGCAAGGACTTGGTGCAATTCTTGCACAGAAACATCCAGATGCAGAGAACGGGTTGTTTGCTATTTCTCAAAACGGCTCAACCCAACACAATCACGCTACACCGCTACAGAGTTGGTATGTTTCGCCATCATCGAAGCAGTCAGACATTTCAACGACTACCTAGACAAGCCATTCCAAATTGTCACTGATCATAGTGCTTTAAAATGGCAATTGAATCATAAAAACCCTGGGGGAAGACTTTTCCGATGGTCGATGGAGCTATCTTCTAGATCGTTCACCATTATCCACAGAGCAGGAGGACAGCAAACACATGTTGATGCACTTTCCAGGAATCCAGTGTGCACATTCATAACCGAAGATAAGATGAAGATTGCTCAACAACAGGCAGACTTGCGATTTGTAAAGAACCCTCAAATTAAAAGTGGCATTGTCACTATACAAATTCGAGGCCATTCCAAAGCAGTTGTACCTGATTCCCTACAGGCAAAATGTCTTCACCACTTTCATGATGACTTTGGACATCCTGGAAAAAAACAAAACATTGAAGCTGATTTCCACATATTACTGGTGGCCACAAATGCTCAGGACCATAAAAGAGTATGTTTCCTCATGTAAAGTTTGTCAGCTCAGCAAACAGTAAAACCAACCGACAATCGGCCATTACCAAATACCAGACAGGGACCTCCAACCATTTGACTCATTGGACTCGATACAATTGTTTTGGGAAATGAAGCCAAGAACACCAGACATAAGTATCTCCAGGTCATCATATATCATCATAGTCGTTACATTTGGGCATCTCCCACCGCATCCAGCAATTCAGCTGCCATTCTCAACATCCTTAGACAGCTGTTATCTTCTGGAGTACCAATCAAACGTATTCTGACAGACAATGGTTCGAATTTCACAAGTAGAAGATTCAAAATTTTTCTATCGGAAAATAAAATTGCCCATTCCCTTGCTACTCCATATCAGACATTTGGAATGGTAGAAAAGGCTAACCATACCCTTCTCACAATATTGAGAGCTGCAATTTTGGAAAAACCGAAACAAAAATCGTCGACACTTGTACCATTTATTGTCAAGACATATAAGCAGACCCCACATGAAGTAACAAAATTCAGCCCAAAGTTTCTTCTGTATGGGATTGATGAATCACCATCTTTTGCTGACCATCCCATCACTTTAGAAGAAGCAAGAAATCTGGCTCGCGAGAATACCAGAAAATCTCAGATAAAGAGGAAGAACCATAATGATGATAAACATCCAGATGTGGAATTCTCTGAGGGAGATCAAGTAATGAGGACTGTTGCAAAGCACCATCCATGCATGTCTAAACTCAGCCAAGACATCAAGGCCCTTTCTTCGTTAAGAAGAAGATCAGCAGTCTAGTCTATGACATCCAAGACACCGAAGGACGAGTGTACCGGGCTCATGCTTCTCAACTTCGATCTTTCAAGGACAGGGAGTCCTTTGGAGCCGCGGGTGTAACGGTGTTTTGACCCACCGCCAATTTTGAACAGCCCTTTCAACCGCCACCACCTCTGCCGGCTGGGTAAGCTAAGTCGGCGCATGCGCTGCGGTGGCGGGTGACGTGGTAAGCACGGGGGAGGATACCATTGTTTTGACGCCTCCACGAGCGAACGGTTATTTTTCATCCATCCATTTTCATCAAACCTTTTTAAACTCTTCTTTACTAGATTTTAATTTGTATCAATAATAATTAACATTGATATTTATTTTTATATTTTATCTGTAATAATTAAAATACCTTGGAATGAATAATTGAATCATTTCTATAAAACCAAACGAACATCCACAGTTTTGGCGCAGCCGACAGGATATTTTCAATTATTCAAGCATCAAAAAGATTTTATTCATTTGAATATTACAGTAAAACCCCTCTATAGTGAACTCCAATGGGACAGAGCTTTTGGTTCACTATAGCCACGGTTCACTATAGCCACGGTTTGGCTATTTTTTTTTTACTTTTAAAAATTTTTAGACCGTATAATTAAAGGACGGGCATACACACAAGAAGAGACTGCCTCTTAATAGTGGTCACTTTGTATTGATTCCCTTAATTGACCAATTTCTTTATATTAATACTGAATAATAATAGAAATCATTAGATGATAGATTCTTCTTATCATTAACCTTAACTGGACGGGTGGATTTTTCATACGTAACTGGACGGGTTGGGTAGATTCAACCCACCTATGTAACTTTATGAAATAAGCGCTCAATAATGATTGAAATCAATATTTAAAAAATATATTTTATTAATATATTCAGTAAAACCCCTCTATAGTGAACCCCAATGGGACAGAGCTTTTGGTTCACTATAGCCACGGTTCACTATAGCCACGGTTTCACCATTTTTTTTACTTTTCAAAAATTTTAGACTGTATAATTAAAGGACAACCATACACACTGGAAGAGGCTGCCTCTTAATAGTGGTAACTTTGTTTTAATTCCCTTAATTGACCAATTTCCTTATATTAATACTAAATAATAATAGAAATCATTAGATGATAGGTTCTTCTTGTCATTAGCATACATGTACCTCTATGTCTAATTTAAAAATCAAGACAAATCCTAGGCAAAGTTTTATTAAATATATATTCAAAGATATAAAATGATTTTAAAACATCATTATCACATTATATAATACAATGTTTATTTGGAAAAATGGCTCTAACACCATGTTGCTTCAAAGCATTCTTCAAGCATTGCACCATTCAAATAAAGTTAGTGTTTTACTTCCATTTCATTTTTCCACATATTCTTCTAGGTCTAGATTTCTTTTTTTTTTTTTTACCTGTCATGCAAAACATTGCTGATTTTAAAATCACCATATTTAATGGCATAAAAATAATTTTTGTTTCATCACAGGACCGTTTATTTGGACTTTTTTTTTTTTTAAGTTCTAAAACGTACGATCGCGATCGCGGCAAAAGTTGGGGTTGATTCCTCTTTGTAACAATTTTTAATGGTTTTATATTTTATCTTTTATAATATAAAATTTATATTATCTTATTTTATTATGTTCTTAACATTTTGCCTGTGTTGTTTCACTTTGAAGAGTTCTGAAAATGGCCTTTTTTTTTTAAAAGAAATAACGCTTTTGTTTTTAAAATGCCTTTGTTTTCTTCATTTTGGAAGCCATTTGCATTTTTTATATTTCAAATTTAATGGATGCAAATATATTATATTTAATAAAAAGTAAATTGTGTTAAAATTTATACAATATACAGCAAAAATAAAGTGCAAAAATCAAAACAAACAATGCCGCTAAATTTATTGTTTTGAAATCGCGATCCGCGAGCTGAAATATGCTCAAAATTTTGTTGTTTCTGTGCAGAGTATTAGGCTCATAGATTGTTGAGCTCTGGAAACCAAAAGGAATAATACTCTACTTTGACTTGTCTATATATACTAGACGAATGACCGGGCAACGCTCGTGTTTTACCCGATTGAATGTTTTTATTCAAATACTATTTGTTACAATTATAAATTGGAGCCGTGGATGTCACTCTTGTGAAACGTCCTGCTCCAAACTTTACATGTACATTAGGTCAGCTGGTATTACCCCTCATTTTCACCGCTAGAGGCGCGAGCGAATTGACTTTTTGTAAATATACATAATTATAAAGATAGAAGCTTCTATAGAAGATAATAATCATAATGATGATGCGCGCGCATCCGTGACAGCGATGAGGAATTGAGGAAAGACGGTCGTGACTATATATTAATGACGAATGACCCGGGCAACGGCCGTGTTTTACCCGATTAAATGTTTTTATTCAAATACTATTCGTTACAATTATAAATTGGCGCCGTGGATGTCACACTTGTGAAACGTCCCGCTGCAAACTTTGTGTCTGAGAAGCGATATTTTTATAGAAAGATGATCTGGCTTTTGTTTTCTGCTCGAATGAATGTTTTTCTGTTAGAATTTTGTTCCTGCGTACAAAATAATGAACTGGTTTCACCCGTGGTCTCTGCTTTTTGGAATTTTTCCCGATATAATTTTGTATCTGATAATCAAACATGATACAGCAATATCTTCATCATCATTTTCTGACTAAAAATATATAGTTTTAATAATTGATTTATATATATTTTTAAATAGCCTATCGTCTTTCCCGTATTTTTTACCTATGTATGGAAATTTTGGTTTGAATTAGTGAACTACTGCGAATTTGTATACCGGACATACAAACAAACATACAAACAGACAAACATTCATTTTTATATATATAGAGATTTACTCTTCATTGTTGGCTTTTTATATTATATTTACTCTTCATTGTTGGCTTTTTATCTTACATTCACTCTGTTGGCTTTTTATATTACATTTACTCTTCATTGTTGGCTTTTTATCTTACAATCACTCTTCATTGTTGGCTTTTTATATTATATTTACTCTTCATTGTTGGCTTTTTATCTTACATTCATTCTTCAAGGTTGGCTTTTTATATTACATTCACTCTTCATTGTTGGGTTTTTATCTTACATTCACTCTGTTGGCTTTTTATATTACATTTACTCTTCATTGTTGGCTTTTTATCTTACATTCACTCTTCATTGTTGGCTTTTTATATTATATTTACTCTTCATTGTTGGCTTTTTATCTTACATTCATTCTTCATTGTTGGCTTTTTATATTACATTTACTATTCATTGTTGGCTTTTTATCTTACATTCACTCTTCATTGTTGGCTTTATATCTTACATTCATTCTTCTTTGTTGGCTTTTTATATTACATTCACTCTTCATTGTTGGCTTTTTATCTTACATTCACTTTTCATTGTTGGCTTTTTGTATTATATTTACTCTTCATTGTTGGCTTTTTATCTTACATTTATTCTTCATTGTTGGCTTTTTATATTACATTTACTCTTCATTGTTGGCTTTTTATCTTACATTCACTCTTCATTGTTGGCTTTTTGTATTATATTTACTCTTCATTGTTGGCTTTTTATCTTACATTTATTCTTCATTGTTGGCTTTTTATATTACATTTACTCTTCATTGTTGGCTTTTTATCTTACATTCATTCTTCATTGTTGGCTTTTTATATCATATTTACTCTTCATTGTTGGCTTTTTATCTTACATTCATTCTTCATTGTAGGCTTTTTATATTATATTTACTCTACATTGTTGGCTTTTTATCTTACATTTATTCTTCATTGTTGGATTTTTATATTATATTTACTCTTCATTGTTGGCTTTTTATCTTACATTTATTCTTCATTGTTGGCTTTTTATATTACATTTACTCTCTATTGTTGGCTTTTTATCTTACATTCATTCTTCATTGTTGGCTTTTTATATCATATTTACTCTTCATTGTTGGCTTTTTATCTTACATTCATTCTTCATTGTTGGCTTTTTATATTATACTAATGATGATTGCGCGCATCCGTGACATGAGGAATTGAGGAATTGATTGACGGTGGAAAGACGGTCGTGACTATATATGTTGATAAAAATGAATGTATGTGTGTGGTCTGTTTGTCCTTTATGCCTGACCAAACCACTCATTGGAACGCCATGAAACTTTGGGAAGTTATTTAGTATAGTACTGGGAAGGTTTCTAGCAAATAAAATTTTTGAAATAACTTTTCGCTTTAAAATAATCAAGATAAATATTCTAATTTATCTGTTATAATTCAACAATCTGCTCTAAATATTATCATGATGATACAATGATTTTGTAATGTAGAAAATTAGGAAAGACAAAATTCAGGATGACATGGCAATTTATTTGAGACAAGAATAATGATACAATTCCAAAGAAAAGATATTATTCTTTTAACTTCCAATTACCGAGGGAACCAATTAATATTGATTTTATTCAACTTATCGAGTATTTTTCAAGGGACGGGGGGAAAAAATGTTCACTAGATAAAACGATGATTTTGTAATGTAGAAAATTAGGAAAGACAAAATTCAGGATGACACGGCACACAGGGACCGGGAAAAAATGTTCACTTTATCGAGAGATTCAAATTTACGATTTTCATATATATAAGTTTATAGAGAATTGTTTTAACAAATGTTCATTAGACAAACCTTTACTCGGGTAAAACCCGGGCGAAGCCGGGTACGTCCGCTAGTAGGAAATAAACTAATGCTTAGTTAATCTTGCCTCGTCTTGGATAACAACACATGGTGGCAGCAGTAAACTGAATTCATAAAGAAGGTCGTTGTTCGAAGAAAATTTGAAATTCGACATCAAGCAAGCTTAGAAGCAGTAAACTGAATTTATAAAGAAGGTCGTTGTTCGAAGAAAATTTGAAATTCGACATCAAGCAAGCTTAGAAGCGGTAAACTGAATTCATAAAGAAAGTCGTTGTTCGAAGAAAATTTGAAACTTGACATCAAACAAACTTTTTGGTAAGTTATATTATATTATAAGTAAGTCTTTATAATGTCCCAAAATTATAATTGTGTAGCCCCAGAACCTTTTAATTTTTCAAATCCAGGTGATTGGCCAAAATGGATTAGGAGATTTGAACGTTTTAGGCAGGCAAGCGGGTTAATTAATAACCCAGAAAATGAGCAAGTTAATATGCTCGTGTACTGCATGGGTGATAATGCAGATGACATTTTGTTGTCATGTAAAATAGCAAGTGACCAACTAGAAAATTATAATAAAGTTATTGAATGCTTTGACAGTCACTTTATTCCAAGACGTAATATAATTTATGAAAGGGCAAGATTTAATCAAAGATGTCAGCAGGAAGGGGAAAAGGTGATTATATTTATCACAGCACTCCATAGCCTAGCTAAGCACTGCAATTTTGGGATGTTACATGATGAGTTGATTAGGGATAGGATAGTTGTTGGTGTAAGGGATAGAGCATTATCTGAAAGAATGCAACTTGATACAGACTTGACCTTAGTAAAAGCCACACTAATGGCAAAGCAATTAGAAAGTGTCAAAGAACAGCAGTCTAGCCTTTACCAACAAGATTCTGTAGATCAAATAAAGAAAATGCATAATCACATAAAAAAAACAAAAAGGCACGAACCAAAAATAAGACAATTCAAGTCAAACCAGTTGGGAGGGTCATCACATGGATGCACCAGGTGTGGCAATTCAAATAATCATGATTGGAAAATTGTCCAGCTATGAACTCGTATTGTAGTAAATGCAAGAAAAAGGGCCATTATGCCAAAGTATGTAGATCAGAAGCCATAAATGAAATAAAATCAGAGATAGCTTTTCTAGGATCTGTAGAAGATAATTCCAAGAAATGGATAGTACCAATTAAGGTAAATAATAGACAAATTAATTTTAAAATTGACACCGGAGCTGATGTCAACGTGCTCCCCCTACAATATTATTATCAAAGTTTCCAAAGAATAAAACTGGAAAAATCTGATAAAATATTACAAGGTCCAAATGGAATACCTTTGGAAACAGTTGGAATGATCCACGTAAAACTTCAAAAAAAAGGCCAGCACTTAAACTCGAAAATATACATTGTTGATAAACTAAAGCAGCCACTTCTCTCTAGGGAGACAAGTGAAAAATTAAACATTGTGAGAATGATTCAGCAATTATCATCAAATTTTTTAAATCCGAAAAGAGAGTTTCCAGAAATATTTAATGGTTTAGGACATGCTAAAATAAATTACAAAATATCCCTACAACCAGATGCGAAACCAAACGCTTTATGCACCCCTAGGAGAGTTCCAATTCCCTTAATGAAACAATTAAGGAACAACTTGAAGAGATGACCAGGCTAGGAGTCATTGAATCAGTAGAAGAGCCGACTGAGTGGTGTGCGGGAATGGTTGCAGTATCGAAACCAGGAGGAAAAATAAGAATTTGTGTTGATTTAACGAAGCTAAATCAGTATATAAGAAGAGAAAATTATCCGCTACCTGCGACAGAGCATATCCTGGGACAGCTGGGAAATGCTTGCTATTTTTCCAAGCTAGATGCAAATTCTGGATTTTGGCAGTTTGGGTTAGCTAAAGAATCCCAAAAACTAACCACCTTTATAACGCCATTCGGCAGGTTCTTTTACAAAAGAATCCCATTTGGAATAACGTCGGCACCAGAAATCTTTCAAAGAAAGATGACTCAGCTTCTGGGCAAAATAGAAGGGGTTGTATGCTTCATGGATGATATTGTAGTATACGGATCTTCCTTAGAAGAACATAACGAAAGGGTACGCCAAGTTTTGAAGAAAATCCAAGAAGAAGGGATGACACTCAACCCAGAAAAGTGTCAATTTGGAGTTAAAACTGTAAAATTCCTGGGACACACATTGAGTTCAGAAGGCTTATTCATTGACGAAGAAAAGCTCGATGCTATTACAAAAATGGAGGCGCCTAGATCAACAAAAGAATTGAAGTCTTTCTTAGGCATGGTGAATTATTTAGGAAAATTCATCCCCAACCTTGCGGATAAATTACAACCCTTGAATTCGTTACTAAGTACAAAAAACGAGTGGGTTTGGGATGAACCTCAGAAAAAGAGCTTTAACCTGCTGAAACAAGAGTTAGTATCTAGACCTAACCTCGCTTTATTTGATCCCTCAAGAACAACCATAGTATCGGCTGATGCTTCTTCATTTGGATTAGGTGGGGTTCTAAGACAAGAACAACCCTGATGGATCTTTAAAACCTATAGCTTATGTATCTAGAACACTTTCAGAAACGGAGAAAAGATACAGCCAAATTGAAAAAGAAGGACTGGCTATAGTATGGACTTGTGATCGACTAAAGGATTATGTTACAGGTATTAAAATCCATATTGAAACAGATCACAAACCACTGATTGCCATTTTTACGTCCAAATCCTTGGAAGACATGACTCCCAGACTTCAGCGATTAAAAATGAGGATGATGAGGTATTCTTATCAAATAAGTCACATTGCTGGCAAAAAGCAAATAGTGGCTGATATGTTATCAAGGAAGCCTATGTCTAAACCACATAAAGATGAATTGGAAGAAGAACTTTCTGCGTACATCCAATCCATTGAATTTCCAGCAACAGAAGAAAGACTTTTGGAGATTTCTAGAAAGCAAAAGGAAGATTCACTTTGCTCTCTGTAGTATTCTGTGTTTTAAAATATATTATAGATCATCATCATAAACAATAATAATAATATACGATGTATAATGTAAACAAAGTGTTGATGTAAAAATATAAATCTAAAGTGTAATAAATAATTTGTATCATAATTTCATCTGGTGAGTAATGTTTAATTAAATAATAACTATACAACAATAACTATACAACAATAACAATACAACATAAATTGGCGACGAGAATGTGAAAATATAACTGTAGCCCTAAAAAAAAACAAGTATGGCAGCCAACCTGACGCCACCGTTACCCATGAATATAAATGCAAGCAATTTATTTGCGGAATATAAGCAATGGATGGAATCCTATGCCATTTTTGAAATAGCATCTGGAATTTCAAAAAAAATCGGATGAAATTAAGAGAGCAACTCTATTGCATTGTTTAGGGCCAAATGTACAACGTATATTTTTCAACTTGCCAGATGAAAAGGAAAATTATGAACAAACTAAAATGGCTTTAGATAAATATTTCACACCTCATAAAAATGTGGTCACTGAGAGATTTAAATTTAGACAAAGAGTCCAGAAAGATGATGAATCGATCGACAACTACCTAATTTCTTTAAGAGAGCTTTCTAAATCTTGTGAATTTGGGAATTTAGAAGCTGATATGATAAGAGACCAAATAATTGAAAAATGTAACAACAAAAAACTTAAAGAAAAAATTGTTGCAACAAGAAAATTTGACACTGTCAAAAACCATTGATATTGCTAGAATGTTAGAAATTTCTAGAAAAGAAATTAGACTTCTTGAACCTCAAAATGATCAAACACTAAATAGAGTTCAAAATAAACCTAAAAAGCACTATAATGCTAATAATTTCAACAAAGGTAGATTCACTAATCAAGGTACCCCATCATTTTCAGGTGCCTCAAAGCCTAAATGTTATCGCTGTGGATTAGATACACATTCAGCACAAGAATGTGGTGCTAAAAAATGACTTGTTCATATTGCAATAAATTAGGACATCTTTTTAGAGCTTGCAGGAACCGCCCAAATCAAAATAATAATAGAAACCACGAAAATTTCAATCAAAATAAAGTTAAGACCATACAAGAAGAAAATAAGACTGAAGTAGGTGAAAGTTCAGATGAATATACCTACTATACAGGTGCTGAAAATAAAGAAAAAGTGCAAATAGATGGTAGTGAAATAAATATGATAATTGATACAGGGAGTGATAGAACTTTCATAAGCTATAATAAGATGCTTGAATTATATGGCCATAAAATTATGCCAAAATTACATGACACCACCCGAACCTTTTTTGCCTATGGTCAAGATAGACCTCTTCCATGTTATGGTTATTTCAATGCTGTGATTTCTTGGAAAGAAAATTCAATTTCAGAAGAAATTTATGTGATTGATAAAAAAGTTGAATCTTTGTTGGGAGGCAAGGCTAGTTTTGAACTAGGTATAATTAAAAAGGTAAATCATGTAAATGAATCAATGTCTACTAATATAGAAACTCTTGTTCAAGAACATGAACATCTTTTCCATGGACTTGGAACTATAAAAGGCTATAGTCATAAAGTGACATTGAAAGACAACTATAGGCCCATTGCCCAGAGATGCCGTCGTATACCTTATGCAATGGTAGAAGCAGTAAATCAAGAGCTTGATAAGATGCTAGAGAATGGAATCATTGAAGAAGTGCATCAAGGTTCTGAATGGGTTTCTAACATAATAGTTGTTCCAAAAAGGGATAGTGAGGAAATTAGACTATGCATAGACCTTCGGGAAGTGAATAAAGCAATATTGAGAGAAAGACATCCAATTCCTACAATTGACAATATGTTACATGCCCTTAAAGGTGCTAAAGTATTTGCAAAGCTGGATGCAAAAAAAAGGGTTTTGGCAGGTTGACTTAGACCCTCAATCAAGACCCCTTACAACTTTCATCACACACCGTGGTTGTTACAGATTTTGTAAAGTTCCTTTTGGTCTATCAAGTGCTCCAGAGGCATATCAGAAAGGAATGGATTCAATTTTGCTTGATTTGAAAGGTGTAATTTGTTACTTGGACGATGTCGTTGTTTATGCCAAAGATAGACAAGAACTAGAAGAAAGGCTTAGAAAAGTCTTAAAAAGATTTGATAAAGTAGGCATTAGGCTCAACAGGAATAAGTGCAAATTTGCCATGGAAGAATTGGATATTTTAGGTCACATTGTTAGTAGTGAAGGTATTAAACCTGATAATAGGAAAATAGAAGCAGTCTTAAATTTTCCAATACCAAAAAATATTGAGATGTTAAGGTCATTCTTAGGAACTTGTGGGTTTTTAAGAAAATTCATACCTAATTTTTCTAAATTGGCAGAACCTTTAAATAATTTGACTAGAAAAAATGTTAGGTGGAATTGGGATTTGAAAACAAATAAAGCATTTCAGGATCTTAAAGAGTCACTAACAAAAGAGCCATGCTTGGCATATTACAACTTGAACTCACCAACTGAATTAATCACAGATGCAAGCCCTATTGGTCTTGGAGCAGTATTAATACAAACACAACAAAATGGCATTAAAAGACCCATTGCATATGCCAGCAGATCCTTAACTGATACTGAAAAAAGATATTCACAAATAGAAAAAGAGACATTGGGATGTGTATGGGCAATTGAACATTTTAACACCTATATTTGGGGAAGGAAATTTGTGTTAAAAACAGATCACAAACCTCTAATCTATATGCTGAATCCTAAAAATGGAGCTGTTTTGCCTCCAAGAATTCAAAGATTGAGTTGGAGATTACAACCATATGACTTTGAAATTGAATTCATTCAAGGAAAGCAAAATATTGCAGATATATTTTCAAGACAACCTCTTTCTAACACAAGTGATGAAAAATGGCTGGAGGACTATGTTCATAAAGTCTTATCCATCACTTCTGAAGAGCTTCAAGCACTGTCTTTGAAAGAGATAAAAGTTTGTACAGAACAAGATCCTTTGTTTCAAAAACTGAAAGATATGGTTCAAAAGGGAGTTTGGCCATATCCTTTGAATGGAGAATTCAAATGTTTTTATAAGTTTAAAGATGAACTCTCAATTTTTGATAATCTTATCTTAAAAGGAAGTAGAATTTTGCTACCTTCAAAACTAATAAAGAGAGTCTTGAGAATTGCACATGAAACACATCAAGGAATGACAAGAACCAAACAACTGTTAAGAGAAAAATATTTTTGGATAAACATGGACTTTGACATTGAAAATTTGATTAGAAACTGTCCAATTTGTGTAAGGAATCAACCATTGCAAATAGTTCCGTTACCATCAAAACCTTGGATGAAACTTGGAATTGACATAGTTGGTCCAATTGGCCATCATTATGTTTTAACAGTGATCGACTACTATTCTTCATATCCTGAAGCAATGATAATAGAAGACATTTCCAGCAAGACAATTATTAAAAAATTGATGGAGATTTTTGCAAGACATGGTTATCCACATGAAGTTGTAACAGATAATGGCTTACAGTTTGTAAGTACATCAATGGAAAGATTTTTAAAAGAATGTGGAATCAAGCACATCAAAGCCTCACCCTATTACCCAAAAAGTAATGGGAAGATAGAAAGATTCCATAGATTTCTAAAGAAACAATTCAATTCAAGTTCTGAAGAAGGGAAAGATTGGAAAGAAGATTTATCCAGAATTTTAATGTCTTACCGAACTACTCCAAACAGATCTACAGGAAAGACTCCAGCATTCCTATTATTTTCAAGAGAAATCAAAACTAAATTAAGCTCACTTGTTAATGATGCAGAAGTAGATGAATCCAACATCAAAGAATTCAATATGGTCTACAAAGAAAAAATGAAAACATATAATGATATAATTCGGAAAGCTAGTCCTCATAATTTTGAAATTGGAAATTTAGTTTATGTGGCAAATCCAAATAATGGAAAACTTGATTCAAATTTCAGATCAGAACATCATGTCATTCTTGAAAACACTTCAATAAATTCTTTTAAATTAGTCAACACTAAAAATGGGAAAATAATTCATAGAAATGCTAAACATTTGAAACATGTTCCTACTCAAGAGACCAATCAAGACATTTCTGACTTGATTCCAGAAGAGAGCCAGGAAAATCTTAGTTCAGATTCGACAAGAATTGAACACCTCAACTCTTCTGATGTACAAATACCAGATGATAATTCCTCAAACCAAGACAAGGACACTTCTTTAAACCGACCAAGTTCAAGTAGAACAGGGTCTACATTTGACCCAGTTGTTTCAGATAGACTTGATGCCGAGGCTCTTCACCAGTTGCCACCAGAGGTTTCTCCACCCTTGCCGACTACCAAGGAACCCGTGATCACCAGGAGTGGAAGAGTCGTCAAGCCATCATCAAGATATAAAGACATGATTCCTTTCATCTAAAGGAAGGAGGGAATGTAGTATTCTGTGTTTTAAATATATTATAGATCATCATCATAAACAATAATAATAATATACGATGTATAATGTAAACAAAGTGTTGATGTAAAAATATAAATCTAAAGTGTAATAAATAATTTGTAATATAATTTCATCTGGTGAGTAATGTTTAATTAAATAATAACTATACAACAATAACGATACAACACTCTCAATTGGCTAAATACTGTATGAGTGGATGGCCTAAGAATAAAAGAGAAGTAGATCCAGCACTAAGAGGATACTGGCAATTTCAGGAGGACCTGACCTATCAGAATGGTCTTCTTCTTAGAGGACAAAGAATTCTAATCCCTAAGTCATTGAGGAAAGATATCCTTGAGAATTGCACCAAGGCCATTTTGGGATCAATAAATGCAGATCTAGAGCAAAAGAATCGGTTTGGTGGTTAGGAATTTCCCAAGAGATTGAAAGGATGGTTTCGTCGTGTACAAAATGCTTGAAGGAGAGAAAACCCAAGCATGAACCTTTGATGCCCTCAGAATTTCCGATCAGGCCTTGGCAAAAAGTCGGAATGGATCTCTTTTATCTAAATGGGAGATGGTATCTAATTGTATGTGATTACTACTCCAGGTACCCAGAAATATCACTTTTACAAAATCTAACTGCTCAAGAAGTAATAAGCCGTCTTAAATCTATATTTGCTAGGCATGGAACACCTGAGACTGTGAGAAGCGATAATGGACCACAATTCCAAAAAGTTCTGGGTTCCGAATTTTCAAAATTTTCTAAGGAATGGTCTTTCAAACATATCACATCCAGCCCGAAATTCCCTCAAAGCAATGGATTTATTAAAGCAATTATCAAGAATATAAAGCAAAGTTTTAAGAAAGAAGAAGATTGCAATCTGACACTTCAAGCATATAGAACGATGCCCCTGGAAAGTGGTTATAGTCTAGCTGAACTATTAATGAAACGACGCCTTAGGACCTCTGTTCCAGCAATAGAATCATCACTGATGCCAAGGTACTTGGACTCCGAAGCTTTGCAAGAAAGAGAGAAAAGGAGGGTGATCAACCAGAAGCGCCTATATGATAAACGACACGATGTACATAGCTTGCCTCCTCTTCAACAAGGGGACAGCGTTTGGATTAGAGATCAAAGGGTAGAAGGAACAGTTCTTCACAAATCCGAAGAACCGCGTTCCTATTGGGTACAAACTCCCCAAGGAAAAGTTAGGCGAAACAGACTCCACCTTACACCTCTACCAAAAATGGGAAGTACCATGGATGCTTCTGAGGATGGCCAGCGCCAGGAGCAGAGAAATGAGGAGACCCCCACTTCGACATCAACCTGGCTCTCAAGGAGATGCAAGAATGACCAGGAGCAAGAGACCGAGGAGGATTGCCCTACACCAACGGCCTCATCTACAAGAGATGGAAGGATGCAGAGGGACAACCAAGACCAGGATCCAGAGAAGAGCCTCCCTTTAATGCCAGCCGTGCATACAAGATATGGAAGGGCAGTCAAGATACCTCGAAGGTTCCTGTAAAGTTAAGGGAGGAGATGTGCAGAGTATTAGGCTCATAGATTGTTGAGCTCTGGAAACCAAAAGGAATAATACTCTGCTAGTGATCTCTTTTGACTTGTATATAATATATATATTATAATAGGAAATAAACTAATGCTTAGTTAATCTTGCCTCGTCTTGGATAACAACACAGTTTCAATTTTTTTAAATTACAATTCTAAGTTCGTTATAAGCATAGTATTTTAAATAGATTTATTATTTTGGGACCGAAAATAGGTTCTTTATAGGGGTAGTTCGTTATTCTAAAAATCGCAAAGTTTGTTATAACGATGGTATTTTCAATGGAATGGAATTGGGAATCGGCGTGGGTTCGTTATAAGGGAAGGTTCGTTATATCCATTCGTATTAGCGGGGTTTTACTGTAGTTAATATACAGATTTTGACTTTTTAAAATTCTGATTATAATCTACTAGCGGACCCGGCCACGCCTTGCTGTGGCTAAATTGTAATATGTTAAATTAACATTATACTAAACTATTCAGTACAGTAAAGTCAATATTCACTTATAAAGATAAAATGTATATGTATTGTATATTGTATATGTTATATTATATGTATTGTTTTTTGTTTTCGAGATATTCTAATAGAACGTTCTCACATTTTCTGTAAAATATTTATATATGCACAAACACAGAATATAATCACTACGTCTTAATTTCGCTATATTTATTGCTATAAATATTATTCTAAAATAATTCGCCAGAAATCGTCCTGATAGTATACTACACAGCGAACCCGGCCACGCGTTGCAGTGGCTAAATTGTAATATGTTGAATTAACATTATACTAAACTATTCAGTACAGTAAAGTTAATATTCACTAATAAAGATAAAAATGTTTTAGCCGATCTAAAGCCCAACGGGATTGAGAATGGAACGTTACGTTAATATTTGAAAGTGATTTTTACATATATAGACAATATAGCCCTTCATTGTAATCATTGATTATAATCAACTGTCCAACCGGGAGCGCCCCGCGCCGTCAAAATCGTAACGCGTTCTAGAGGGCGCTGCTCGGCCGTCAGCCGGGAGATCTCATTTACTCGGCGGGGGGAGGCAGGGAGGTCACGTGCTGCGCCGGCAGCCAATCGTCGCGCGCCGCCATCCCCCGTCTGCCGCGAGAGGGGCGCAGATTGCGCGTGAATTTACGTTTTATTGTAAATAAAAATGCAACGAAAGGTTATTTCTAAAGAGTAATTAGCCATAAACCATCCCGGTAGTATACTAAACATCTTCCCAAAGTTTCATCACGATTGGTTGAGCGATGTAGAAGATCATCACTGACAAACGGACGGACGGACGGACGGACCAACAAACATCCATTTTTATATATATAGATTTACAGTTTTTAAAAATTATAAAGAAATGTTATTGCAAACGCTTAGTTGACATACAAAGCAAAGGGTTTTTATTTTTTTACTGCGTTTTTTGATGGACATTTGTAGCACCATTTTGGAATATCAGATTGTGGCATCGTAGATTCCCTTGATGTACTTGAACCAACATTTTTCTTGAATTGTCGTCTGTAATTCCCGCGGGAGAGAATTGAGATTACGTGTGGCCAGGTGTTCATCAGTCAATGCTCTCCCAAGATCAACAATAAATTGACTCTTTTCTTTTTTATCTTTTTTTTATCAATCTGATTACCGATTTTCCTTTTTTTTTTTTTAGGAACATAGGAGGCTAAAGTGGTTGTTCCAGAGAAACTAAAATTAGAGGTTACTGATTCTCTATTAGGGTGCGGTTGAAATTGTGGTGAATCTAAGTTTTGTTCTTTCTCATCGTTCCTAAATATGTAAGACCATGTTCTTTCAACTTATCAACTAATTCTACTGAAGTGAATCAATTGTCTGCTGGAATATTTCTTCCAAAGTGTGGTCGACTAATCTATAAAACATATATATTTTGGGATGGCAGGGATAGTTCTCTCTGTTGACTTGATTGATTATTCTACTTATCCAAAGAAATAAGTGTTATTTTATAAAAAGGAAGCTAAAAATAGCAGAAGATAGAGACTCAAGTATGAGCCACGAGCTAACACTGACACGAAAAATTCTCACACTTCTGGACGGGTTGGGCGGAATCCGCCCACACATGCAAATTTAACCCCGCTCCCAAAACTGAAATTTATAAACGATGGATGGAAAATGTTTGTATCACTGTAAAATTAGAATACATGAAAGCTGGTAGCTCTAGGTAAACGAAAAATATATTTTTTTTCTATATTAAATTTATGCATGGGCAGAATCTACCCAACCCGTCCAGTTAAGGGTTAACATACATCTACCTCTATGTCTAATTGAAAAAATAATGACAAATCCTAGGCAAAGTTTTATTAAATATATATTCAAATATATAAAATGATTTTAAAACATCATTATCACATATTATATAATACAATGTTTACTTGAAAAAAATGGCTCTAACACCTTGTTGCTTCAAAGCATTCTTCAAGCATTGCACCATTCAAATAAAGTTAGTGTTTTTCTTCCATTTCATGTTTCCACATATTCTTCAAGGTCTAGATTTCGTTTTTTATCCTGTCATGCAAAACATTGTTGACTTTAAAAATCACCATAGTTAATAGTATAAAAATAATGTTTGTTTCATATCACGGGACCGTTTATTTGAACTTTTTTTTTTTTAGCCCTAAAACATACGATCGCGATCGAGGCTGTTAGGTTAATCAGTGATTGAATATATCATCATCACAAGTTAATGTTTTGGTTCATGGAGGATATGTAAAATAACATATTACAACAGAGGCCAGTCAATAAAGTTACGTCTTCATGATAGGTTAGTGATTCATTGTTTTGTACAAGATGCTAACAAATCAAACATGGTGTCAGAAAAGTGATTTGAAAACAAACGGAAAAAAATATCGCGGTAAGTTCAATTTTACGTTATAAGACTAATAAAATAATAAATAAGCCTTATCGTATATTAAATAGACAAAAGATATGTATTTACAAATACCGCCACCTGAACCAGTTAATTTCAGAGGAAATATAGAAGAAAACTGGAGATATTTCAAATCGCATTGGCGTAACTTTTCAATAGCAACAGGGTTGGACAATAAAGAAGACAAATTAAAAGTTGCAACCTTATTGTCTATTATAGGCAAAGAAGCTTATAATATATTTGAACATCTCGATCTTTCAGATGAACAAAGAAATAACTCAGATGAGATAATAAATGCATTGACTCAGCATTTTACACCAAAAATTAACATTATTTATGAAAGATCAATTTTCAACCAAACAAATCAAGAAACAAATGAAAGTATTGAACAATATATATGTAGATTAAGAAAATTGTCTTCCACATGCAATTATGGTGCAATGACTGAAGAAATGATCAGGGATAGGCTAGTTTTGGGAATAATTGACAAGCAAACCAAAAGACAGCTGATCAGTGATCCTCAACTAACATTGCAAAAAGCTATTGATGTGTGTAAGGCTAATGAAAGCGCTAACAAACAAATTGAAAACTTAACTAAAAACACTCAAGAGGAGGTGAACAAATTGAATATAAGAAAAAAAACAGTCAATCAAAATAAAATGAAAAAGAACATTCCTTGTAGATATTGTGCAACATTCCATGAGCACAATAGACAAAAATGCCCTGCATGGAATCAAACCTGCAGAAAGTGTAACAAAAAGAATCATTGGGCAAAAGTTTGCAAATCCAGAATGAGAACAGTTCAAAGCCTTGAATCTCAAAACTCCAATGATGAACAAGAAGATTGTTATTCTTTAGAATATGTCTCAGAAATTTCTGCTAGAAAATTGATGACTAAATTAGAATTAGAATTGAATGGATACAAGAAAAGCATAATTTGCCAAATAGATACAGGAGCAACTGTCAATGTTTTAAGTTTTGCAGATTTATGCAAAATCATGCAAGATGGCAATCCTTCTCTTAAACCAAGCTACATCAAACTAAGATGCTATGGAGGAGAAATATTAAAGCCAAGAGGACAAATCAAAATCAACTGTTCCCACCAAAGCAAGCAACATCCTATAGTGTTCCAAGTGATAGATCATTGGGAAAAAACCTATTCTAAGTGCTGAAACTTGCCAGAAATTGAATTTAATAGAAATTAAAGCTGACTTATGCAAAATTGAATCCACATGGACAAAACAAAATAACCTTCTAGATAAATATAAAGACATATTTGAAGGCATTGGATGCTTACAAGGGGAATACAAACTAGAAACAGATCCTACAATCAAACCCATCAAGCAAGCACCTAGAAGAGTACCTATTACCTTAAGAAAAGAATTAAAAGAAAAATTGATTGAAATGGAAAAGAAAAATATCATTGCCAAAGTTGATTATCCAACAGACTGGATTAGCAATCTAGTACTAGTAAAGTCAACTAAGAAGTTAAGAATATGCATTGATCCTCAAGAATTAAATGTCGCCTTGAAAAGAGCTGAATACCCAATACCGACAATTGAGGAAATAATACCAAATCTTCAAAATGCCAAAATATTCACAGTAGTGGACACTAAAGATGGTTTTTGGAATGTGAAGCTCTCTGATGAATCATCGAACCTTACAACATTCTGGACTCCCTTTGGAAGATACAAATTTCTTCGAATGCCATTTGGATTAAAGACTGCTTCTGAAGAATACCAAAGAAGACTCTATGAAATCTTCCAAGGTCTTGAAGGAATTGAAATAATAGCTGATGACATTCTGATTTTGGGAAAAGGTGACTCATATGAAGAAGCACTGAAGGATCATGATAGAAATCTTGAAAATCTTTTCAAGACAGCCAGACAAGCTAATTTGAAATTCAACATCAATAAAGTCAAGCTCAGACTAAAAGAAGTAAAATATCTAGGACATATAATAACTCCACACAGATTAAAGCCAGATCCAGAAAAAGTTAAAGCCTTAAAAGAAATGCCTCATCCAGAAAGTATAACAGAACTCAAAAGTTTCCTTGGTTTTGCAACATACCTATGTAAATTCATGCCAAATATTTCAATGATTAGTGAACCTTTGAGAAAATTGACAATGAAAAATTCAACATGGTCATGGAGCAAGAATCATCAAGCTGCATTTGAACAAATCAAAGATCTAGCCTCAAAAGCACCAATTTTAAGATATTTTGATGCGGACAAATCTATAGCTATACAATGCGATGCAAGTAAACATGGACTTGGAGCTACCCTACTACAAGAAAGCCAGCCAATAATTTTTGCATCTAGAAGTCTAAGCAAGACTGAGCAAAACTATGCTCAGATAGAAAAAGAATGTCTTGCAATTGTTTTTGCATGCGAAAGATTTCATCAGTACATTTTGGGCAAATGTCAAGTGATTGTGCAAACTGATCACAAGCCTCTTTTGTCAATATTTAAGAAATCTATTCTAAAAGCGCCACAAAGACTCCAAAGAATGCTTTTAAGACTGCAAAGATATAACTTAGAACTAGAACATGTCCAAGGATCTCAAATGCACTTGGCGGACATCTTTTCAAGAGCTTGCATCAAAGATGTAAGGAATGAAAATCTGAAATATGATGTGTATCCCATTGACATCATTTACAAAGAAATTGCCACAGTCAATGTTATGGAAACATTAAGTGTATGCAGTGACACTGTCCTGAGAATTAGAGAAGAAACATCATCTGATCCTATTCTGTGTGAAGTGAAGAAACTTATTCTAAATGGATGGCCACCAAATAAAAATCAAACTTCAATGCTAACCAGAGAATATTGGAATTTTAGAGAAGAATTAACAGTTCAAGATGGAATCATACTAAAGAATGATAGAATTGTAATTCCAAATAAATTAAGAGCAGAGATGATAATGAAAACCCATCAAGGACATATTGGAATTAATTCAAGTATGCGAAGAGCAAGAGACAATATCTTTTGGCCAGGAATGAATGCACAAATGGGGCAAGAAATTGAAAATTGTTCTATTTGTCTATCAAATTCACAGAATCAAGTGAGAGAACCAATGAAATCTCACAAAATTCCAAATTATCCCTGGAAAGAATATCTCTTGATATATTCGAAATCTTCAAACAGAATTACTTAATAATAGTGGATCATTACTCAGATTTTTTTGAAGTTGAATGCCTAGAAAATACAACAACTGAATACATAATTGAATGCTGAAAAGACAATTCAGCAGATATGGAATTCCTCAAATTATAGTCTCAGACAATGGAAGGCAATTTACATCGACTGAATTCCAAAAATTCAGCAAAGAATGGCAATTTCAACATTCTACATCATCACCACTTCACAGTCAGGGAAATGGAAAAGCTGAAGCGGCAGTTAAAATAGCCAAAAACTTACTGAAGAAATCTAAACAAGAAAATAGTGATTTTTGGCAAAATTTGTTAAATTGGAGAAATACACCCACTATAGACATAGATTCAAGCCCAGTACAAAGAATCATGTCTAGAAGAACGAGAGCTATACTGCCAATTCACCCAAATTTACTTAAACCATCAATTCCAGAAAATATTCCAGATAAAATATCCATCAAAAGACAACAGGCAAAATACTACTATGATAGAAAATCTAAAAATTTACCAGACTTAGACATAGGACAAGAAGTGTATGTCAGAACACCCAATACCACTGATGGGTTCCCGGTTTGGATAGTTGAAAAGGGAGGATACACGATGTGACTTATTAAAAGTTTCCTTACTTAAGTATATATATATATAGCAATTTAGGCCAACAACCCCATGTATATAACCCGCAGCAAGACCTTAATGTTGTATAATAGCTGCACAGCTGTCAGTGATGCACTATCGGCATATGTCTTTACATCATCACATGTAATGCAATTTGTGCAAACAGGATAAATAAAATAAATAAAAAAGAAAAGGGGGGGAAAAACTCTGTAATTGATTAAGAGTTGAACTAAAGCAAGGATCGAGCATATAATTTTGTCAGAACAATGGTCTAAAGATGGAAACAACCGCGACACTATTATACAATTTCATCAGACAACCCATGAAATCGTTATTAAATTGGGCAATCTATAAAACACTGAAACACAGACACTCGCGGCAATGTATGTGGCCGGTAATTTATGGGAGACTTGATTATTAGTAACATTCCCTTCAAATAGGTAAGAAACATACAACATTTCATTTAAACAGTGGGAATAGCACCATAAGGCAAATTATGTATGAAATAGGTAACAGAGGAAACAAGAAAATTTCTCTAGATATTTATTTAAAATATCTTAAAATTTGGGAACATGTCTATACTGACGAGATATGCTATTTACATAGTAAAATTTAGATAGAGGTGACCTGAAGTTACTTTATAGCCCTTTAAGGCCCATGCGAAATCTAGGTTGGCTACTACACAAAAAGGGGGGGAAACCTAGATCTCCATCTATTCTAGCGGGACAAAATATACGAACCCTAACACTCCTTTTAAGTCACTTAAAGCCCTTTAGGGCCCATTCAGAATCTAAATAGATTAGCTTCTGTTCGAAAAAAAAAAAAAAAAAAAAAGGGGGGCTAAGCCATAATGGCAAGGGGCTTACCTTCTCTCGAAAGCGGCGGCAAGGTCTGGTCTCCTCTACGTCTCAGGCCCGTCTAAAAATCGTCCTTCTCACTGAGCGACTCCGATCGAATCCTGCCTTTTGGCAAAGAACCTTCTTTTATATCATCCCTCTCTCCATTTTCATTCGCCGAAAGAAACCAATCAAAATGGCCAACGGCTCCAGTATCAATTTCATAGACGCCCCAGGCCTCATCAAAATAGAACATATAGTATTACCAAAACAAAAAAAAAAAAAATCTCAAGAGAGAAACAACATGGCACTAGTGTAAGATTTCAGACTCCAGGCCTCTTCCATCAAAATAGAACATATAGTATTACCAAAACAAAAATCTAAAGAGAGTAACATCTACGGCGATAGTGTAAAATTTCAGACGCCAGCCCTCCCATCCACATGGATTGAAATACCATCCTCCCTTTTTCTCGGGACGATATATATATATCGCTCCCCCCCTCCGTCTTAGCTAAAATTGACACAGGCCCCTTTTCACTTGCACTGTAATATAACGCTTTCCTTTCTCGGTTCAGTCCTTTAGAGATCTTCCTTCTCCATTTTTTTTTTTTTTTTTCTGGTCACCTTTACCTAAATTTTTGGTGAGGGGAATATATGTACATATGAAACAACAGTTTCCAGCTCGGATGTCTCTGGATGTCTTCTTCTTTACCAGGCATCAGCTTTCGGCATGGAAGTCTGGTGTCATCTGTTGTCTAGGTTTCTGGGCAAAAAGAATGGTCTGTAAGTCTATGTGGGAGGGAAGCCATGTATCCATTTGATTTGATTATACATACGCCTTCTGTTGGGGTATGGTTACAAAAACGTGCCCCAACACCACCCCATCATGGTCCAAAGCTAACATCACAAATGAACACAACACAAGATCCTATGATGTGAATATTCATGGTAGAACCTACAGAAGAAATAGAACCTGGATTAAACCACAACAGGCTTCAGCAAATCAAAAATCTACAAACAATCAAGAAGAAGGAAGAAAAGAAAGCATTGATCAAGAACAAACTGTATCAAATTGCTTACCATCTACTTCATCAGCAGGAGGAGACAACATTGTGAAAAGAACCCGAATTGAAACTACCGAATGCAGAATCCAATCAAAGAGTGACAGCCCCACGGTAAGTGAACCTGAGAATGCTGCATCAGAGACTAGAACCAGATCAGGTCGACTGGTGAAAAAACCAAGTAGATTTAAAGACTAGTGAAAAAAGGGAAGATGTTAGGTTAATCAGTGATTGAATATATCATCATCACAAGTTAATGTTTTGGTTCATGGAGGATATGTAAAATAACATATTACAACAGAGGGCCAGTCAATAAAGTTACGTCTTCATGATAGGTTAGTGATTCGTTGTTTTGTACAAGACGCTAACAAATCAAACAGCGGCAAAAGTTGGGGTTGATTCCTCTTTGTAACAATTTTTAATAGCTTTATATTTTATCTTTTATAATAGAAAAGTTATATTATCTTATTTTAATATGTTCTTAACATTTTGCCTGTGTTGTTTCACTTTGAAGAGTTCTGAAAATGGCCTTTTTTTTTTTTTAAGAAATAACACTTTTGTTTTTAAAATGCCTTTGTTTTCTTCATTTTGGAAGCCATTTGCATTTTTTATATTTCGGATTTAATGGATGCAAAGATATTATATTTAATAAAAAGTATAATGTGTAAAAATTTATACAACACTAGCGGACGTACCCGGCTTCGCCCGGGTTTTACCCGAGTAAAGGTTTGTCTAACGAATCTCTCGATAAAGTGAACGTTTTTTCCCGGTCCCTTGAAAAACACTCGATAAGTTGAATAAAATCAATTTTAATTGGTTCCCTCGGTAATTGGAAGTTAAAGGAATAGTATCTTGCCTTGGAATTGTATCATTATTCTTGTCTCAAATAAATTGCCGTGTCATTCTGAATTTTGTCTTTCCTAATTTTCTACATTACAAAATCATCGTATCATCATGATAATATTTAGAGCAGATTGTTGAATTATAACAGATAAATTAGAATATTTATCTTGATTATTTTAAAGCGAAAGGTTATTTCAAAAATTTTATTTGCTAGAAACCTACCCAGTACTATACTAAATAACTTCCCAAAGTTTCATGGCGTTCCAATGAGTGGTTTGGTCAGGCATAAAGGACAAACAGACCACACACACACACACATACATTCATTTATATATATATAGATACAGCAAAAATAAAGTGCAAAAATCAAAACAAATAATGCCGCTAAATTTATTGTTTTGAAATCGCGATCCGCCCGCTGAAACATGCTCAAAATTTTGTTGTTTTAATTTTTTTTTTTTATTACAATTCTAAATTCGTTATAAGCATAGTATTTTTAATAGATTTTATCATTTTGGGACCGAAAATAGGTTCGTTATAGGGGTAGTTCGTTATTCTAAAAATCGCAAAGTTCGTTATAACGATGGAATTTTCAATGGAATGGAATTGGGAATCGGCGTGGGTTTGTTATAAGGGAAGGTTCGTTATAACTGTTGTGTTGTTTATCTTTTATAAACTACAACTTATATATTTTTTATTTAATTATTTATTTATCACACACATTTAACTTTAGTAAAGATTAATTATATGTTTACAAAACACCCAGTCTATTGTTCTTAATTCCATTTTTTTAAATTCACATCACTTATATATTTCACACTATTCTACATATTCCTCCCATATTCCGTCCTTAAATCTAGAAGGAACATGTATTTGTCTTCCACTTCTAGTGATGACAGTCTCGTTTTCATTCTCATTAGGTGATTCATTTGGGTATAAACAGTCCATATCAGATATTGCAATCTGCTCTTCTGGTACAATATCTTCTAAGGTTGCTTCTTGTTCTGGTAGATACCTTGAAGTACTAGGAAGTTCCATTCTAATTTCTGGAGTCTTAATCAAAGTGGTATTCAAATCAATTCCTTTGTTAAAATCTTGTAAGACATTGGCATGTCTTAAATGCTTTGCATTCCTAAGGATAAAGCTACCTGTCTCAGTATTGACTAACTTGAATGAATTTGGAGATATAGTCTCTAGAATGATAAATCTTTGGTTGTCATAATTTGGTGTCAACTTGCTTTTCATTTCAGTGTTTGCGACATAAACAATATTACCTTTCTTGAAGTTATGAGGCAAGGCCTTATTCTTGCTATCAGCATATTTCTTCATTCTTTCTTTATAGGCTTGATTATGCTCCATCACTTCTTTATCCATAAGAGAATCATTGTCATTTATATCATTGAGCTTATTTCTAATTTCCCTGGAAAAAAGCAATAATGCTGGTGTTTTCCCAGTAGAAGGGTGTGGAGTCGACCTGTATGCCATTAGAACACATTGAAGTTCTTCTTTCCAGTCCTTTCCTTGCAATTTTACTGAAATAAGTTGCTTTTTTAAATATCTGTGGAAACGTTCAATTTTTCCATTGCTTTTAGGATAATATGGTGACACTCTTGTATGTTTTATACCTGATTTCATAAAAAATTGCTCAGTATCTTTGCTTACAAATTGAAGACCATTATCTGAAACTATTTCAATGGGAAATCCATATCTTGCAAAAATTTCTTTTAATTTTGAAATTATAGTTTTCAAAGAAATATCATGTATTATAATCGCTTCCGGGAACGATGAATAATAATCAATAAGTGTCAAAATATATTTTGAATCAATTGGTCCAACTAAGTCTACTCCTACTTTATACCATGGTCTAGGAGGTATTGGTATGGTTGTTAAAGGTTGGTCATGCCTTAAAGGTTGATTGACTTCACAAATGTAACAATTCTTTATACGTCTTTCTATATAGTTGCCTCATGACTTCAAGAAAGGTAATATTGTTTATGTCGCAAACACTGAAATGAAAAGCAAGTTAACACCAAATTATGACAACCAAAGATTTATCATTCTAGAGACTATATCTCCAAATTCATTTAGAGCAAATTTACATTTACTTTTGTTTAGTTTTAGTCCAACTTGTTGAAATCTTTCAAATACTTTTTTCAGTCTTTGATCCAATTGTTCTATAGATTGTGCATATACAATCACATCATCTATGTAGCACAACACTCCTTCTAAATGAGACAATATTGAGTTCATAGCTTTTTGAAAAGCTTCAGGTGCGCTGCAAAGTCCAAAAGGAATTTTGCAAAATCTGTAGCATCCTCTGGGTGTAATAAAGGTGGTCAATGGCCTGGACTTTTCATCAAGTTAAATTTGCCAAAAGCCTTTCTTCGCATCAAGTTTAGCAAAAACTTTTGCTCCCTGCAATGCTTGCAATATATTGTCAACTGTTGGTATAGGATATCTCTCTCTAACTATGGCTTTATTCACTTCTCTCAGATCAACACATAGTCTGATTTCTTCAGTACCCTTTTTTGGAACTGCCACAATGTTTGAGATCCATTCAGAAGCTTCATGGACTTCCTTAATGATGCCATCTTCTATCATTTTGTCTAGCTCTTGATTGATGGCTTCTACCATTTTATATGGAAAATGTCTGCATCTCTGAGCTACAGGAGTAACATTTTCTTTTAGAGTTATTTTTTGACTATAACCCTTCACATTTCCTTGACCTTGAAAAAGGTTCATGTTTTCTTGTATCAAATTATATATATCCTTCGGAATAACTTCCTGTTGAATATTCCTTATTTTTGTTCCACGCTTTATAATTTCTAATTCGAAACTTGCTTTCTTTCCTAAAAGAGGTTCTGCTTTACCTTCAATCACAAAAATCTGTTCCTTTATAGACTTTTCACCCCATGAAACATCTGCAAAGAAAGGGAGACACCGTTGACTTTGGCCAGATCCGAAACTAGGCCTCCCTATGACGTCACGATGTAAACAAAGGTTTTTTTTTTTAATTCGATTTAATCTATATATATAAAATTGAATGTCTGTGTGTGTGTCTGTGTGTGTGTGTGTCTGTCTGTCCTCTATGGATTCGAAAACCATACATCCAATCGCCGTGAAAATTTGGGATATTATTAGGTGTATCCCCGGAAAGGTTTACGAAAAATAATTTCTTGAATATCTTTAATATCCTTAGAGTTATTTGCAGATTTGTAGCTTTAACTCGCAAGCAACGCCACCTTAGGCTTAGGTCTGCCCCCCCGTCCGGCCGCCGGCCATTGGACAGTCCAAGTTCCCACCGACCAATCAGAGGGATCAAGAGCCCCCCCTCAAGTCAAAAATGCAAACAGCGCTAGTGGTCATAAGCAATCCAAAGATCGACTCTCTGTTTTACTTTGTGCAAATGCAGACGCTTCACATAAAAATGTTTTGGCTGTTGTTGGAAAATCAAAACGTCCAAGAGCAATCAAAAACATCATTGATCGATTGCCTGTCCATTACTATTCTTCACACAAGGCTTGGTTTAATCAAAGCATTTTTAGTGAATGGTTTTTTAAACGGTTCATAAACGAAGTTCGCAATTTTCAAGAAAATAAGTTAAGAGTTGCTCCAGATCAAGTAAAAACGTTACTACTAGTTGACAATTCTCCTGCTCATCCAACAGAGCTGATCAGTAATGACGGCAACATTAAATGCAAGTTTTTACCACCTAATACAACATCTGTATTGCAGCCTATGGACCAGGGAGTTATTGTTGCCTTTAAAAGGTTGTATAAACTAAGACAGTTAGAAAGTTGTTTAGTATTTTCAAGTGATGCAGATCAGCCAAATAACTCTGTGGGTGAACAAACTTTTTCTAATTTAAAAAAGTACGACATCAAGAAAGCGATATTCAATTTTGGAAATTCTTGGGATGAATTAAAATCTTCTACAATAAGAAATGGATGGAAGATTTTGCTTGAACACAAAAATAATTCAGATTTGGAAACAGCAGGTGATGCATTACAATTATCCGAGGATGAATCTGATGAAGATGAACAAGAAATTAGACGGCTGGAGCAATTATTTCAAAGAGCTAGAATTGAAGTAAATCAAGAAAGCATTAATGAATGGATCGATATAGACCTTGATGATCCAGGTCACAATGTTCTTAGCAATGATGATATAGTTGAAGCTCTGTTTTGAGTGAAAACATGTAAATCAGCAGTTCTGATGATAGTTCCTCAACTTCTGAAGACAGTTTGGAGCCGGATGTTCCCAGATGCGAAGCGTTGAAAAGTTTGGATGTTGCATTAAAATATTTGGAAAAGCGCACTGAACCAGAAATGCTTGCAAGCAAAACACCATCAATAGTCTTCGGACTATGCTTATGAGAGAAGAAGAAGCTTTGTTAAACAAGCCAAAGAAACAGACAACAATCAGCAACTTCTTTGCCAAGCCATAACTTACTTGGCCATCAATTGCATTACATACATAATAAAATATTTTACTATTTTTTCATCGGTTTCATGCTCAAAACTCATAAAAGTCAAGGAACATTTGATTAAAAATCGTAATTAAAATTATGTAATGTACAAATAATATTCAACCTAAAATTGTTCATATGCTTCAAAATCTTTGTCTCAGTCATCTAAATGCCTATTTATGCCACATAAATATTCACAAATCTAACTCTCTCATATTCGGAAAATCCTCATATTCGGAATACCTTGCGCCCCAAGCTTTCCGAATTTGAGGAGTTCTACTGTATTATGAAGTATAATAAACAATGCTAAAGATTAGTTTTAATTATTATTCAAGATTGTGTGTGAATATGTGAGAAAGATGTAATATCGTTGTTGTTTTCTTGGCCGACTGTTTTACAAATGGTGTTATCTTAAAATTGCTTGTTTTGAATATTTTTTTAGATTGAGTTGAATGAATTGCTGAATTTTTTTTTGTATTTATATATAAATAAAATTAACTCTGTTGATTTTTTTGTATTTAATCGATAACAGCGAAGTTACGCATGTTAATGTTAGGGAAAAATATTTTGATGTTAAGCAAAACCTGCTCCATCTCGTTTTACATTAATGTTGAAAATTTGGTTGAAATTGATGCATTGTAACGAAAGTTTTCAGTGATGTCCTCTTATGAAATTTGCATTTTATTAATATAGATATGAATTAAATCAAATACCTAAACACTAATCTCTATCTCTATCTCTATATATCTCTATATATATATAAAAGTCAATTTATGTCTGTCTGTCTGTCTGTTTCGCGATAAACTCAAAAACTACTGAACCAATTGGTACCAAATTTTGCATGTCGCTTTTTATAAACCCGAGGAAAATTTTTGGATATAATTTGCTTAGTATTTTTGGCTATTTCTTTTTTTCACTTGAAGAACTTTTTTTTACGCGGAGTAATCCGGAATGGAATGAATACCCAAATATGGCCATTTTGTATACGCATCGGTGGCTCAGTGGTAGAATGCTCGCCTGCCACGCGGGCGGCCTGGGTTCGATTCCCGGCCGATGCATTTTTTTTAAAACAATTTTTAAAACTCATTTTTATATTATATCTTCTATATATATATATCGAAAATTAAAATTATACCGCGAATGTTTCTTTTAAAAATCGAAATTTATTTTCAAAGAGAAATAGCGACATTTCTAACTTTGAGGATGAGGTATGGAAAGGTGAAACATGAAGAGTGATGGAGAACGGAAAAAGAAAAAGTGTCCAGGGGCGGGAATCGAACCCGCGGTATAATTTTAATTTTCGTTTTACAATCATCAGCCGCGTTATATTGTATTTTAAATGTTACTTTAAATATAAGTTATGAACGGAAAAATACGTCCAGGGTAGCCGAGTGGACAAGGCACCTGCCCGGTAAGCAGAAGGGTGTGGGTTCGATTCCCGCCCCTGGACACTTTTTATTTTTCCGTTCTCCATCACTCTTCATGTTTCACCTTTCCATACCTCATCCTCAAAGTTAGAAATGTCGCTATTTCTCTTTGAAAATAAATTTCGATTTTTAAAAGAAACATTCGCGGTATAATTTTAATTTTCGTTTTACAATCATCAGCCGCGTTATATTGTATTTTAAATGTTACTTTAAATATAAGTTATGAACGGAAAAATACGTCCAGGGTAGCCGAGTGGACAAGGCACCTGCCCGGTAAGCAGAAGGGTGTGGGTTCGATTCCCGCCCCTGGACACTTTTTATTTTTCCGTTCTCCATCACTCTTCATGTTTCACCTTTCCATACCTCATCCTCAAAGTTAGAAATGTCGCTATTTCTCTTTGAAAATAAATTTCGATTTTTAAAAGAAACATTCGCGGTATAATTTTAATTTTCGTTTTACAATCATCAGCCGCGTTATATTGTATTTTAAATATATATATATAAAATTTTACACAAATAAATTTACTGGCAATGCGTTTCTTTATGCGTAAATTTATTTGTGTAAAATTTTAACGATAGAGGGCAATAGAATTTAATTTACTAATATATATATATAAATGAATGTTTGTATGTTTGTTTGTTGGTTTGTATGTCCGGTATACAAATTCGCAGTAGTTCAATAATTCAAACCAAAATTTCCATACACAGGTAAAAAAATACGAGGAAAACGATAGGCTATTTTAAATTATATATAAATTAAATATTAAAACTATATATTCAAATTATTCTACTTAGCTCACGAACAGCGCTCTCTATCAAAGTTATAAATACGTTTAAAATCGAAATCTTCTCAAAATTTTATTAATAATATAGTTCGCTTAATAATTAGAATACTTGATCTAAATCGAAATATTTATAGAGGCTCGCTCGATTTGAAGATTTATATCGTAACTAATCTGACTGTAAAGTTTGGAGCGGGACGTTTCACAAGAGTGACATCCACGGCGCCAATTTATAATTGTAACGAATAATTGTAACGTCGGGTAAACCCGGGCGTTGCCAGGGTCATTTGTCTAGTGTCTAAATAAAAATGAAAGTATCTAAATTAAAATGAAAAATGTCTAAATATAAATTAAAATTGTCTAATTGAAAGTTAAAAACCTATATATCATAAGAAAATATAATAACAGAAAATATTTACTAATATTTTAAAATTAAATATATCTTAAATATACGTGTTTAAAAATAATTCTTTTATATATTAATATCTGATCTTTTTTTTTTTCAATTTTACAGTAATAAAAACAAACAAAATGCATAATAATTCTAAGAAAATATTGAAAACTGATATTTAAAGGAAATAACCGCCACAGCATTTGTTTTATAAACAAAGGTGCTATTCATTTGTTGCTCCTAAATTAATAGGCAAATATATTTTTTTATATGCGTATTCGTGACAGAGATTTCACACATAATGATTGTTTTCAAATCAAAAACGAATACTATTATATACTCTAAGGAAAAAATGTGTGCCTCTATTACAGGATATTAAATTTCATAGTAACATAAATATAAACCTAACTACAGGCCTAAAAACATTACAAGAGCTTTTTAAGAAGAATAATTACGAAATAAGTATCGTAGGTGGAGCGGTTCGCGATATATTATTGAATAAGGTTCCAAAAGATTATGATTTTGCAACAACAGCAACTCCAGCAAAAATGAAAATGATCTTTGAAGAAAAAGGTATGAAACTTTTTATTATATAGTTTTATTTTTTTGCTTATCCCTAGTACACATGGTACAGGCCATGATAACCATGGTGGGTAGAAGTAGGCGACTGCTTTTACTGTACGTGCACCACATGTCTACACATGTATAAAGCAGTTTGACTTTGCACTTACAAATGTGCCGGGGCCCCGTTTGGTTACTTGCACTCGCTGTTGGGATTGGACTTTTGCAAGAATCAGGAGGCCATTGGAGCATTTTTTTTTTTATCAGAAAAAAAAAAGTGTCCAATGCGGGAATCGAACCCGGGTCATAGCAGTCTAAATCCAACGGTTTAGACCATTCTTCCACCGACCCCCTTATCATATAGTAATACTCAGGTTTATTTTTGAGATTGATAATATCTTTACAACTCACACCTCAGATGTTAGCTGTACCTTAGGCTTGCATTGTAAATGTATAGAAATATAAATCTAATTTTCAATCTATTGGTAGAACATTACTCCTCCAAACATCTTACAGTTTTTGTGGCTGGCTAATGGTCATTACTTTTTTTTTCTTAATAAAAATAGTTTTATAATTAAGAAACAACATCTTATTGTGCAACTGAAAGTTGCTGATGGCTTGTGCCATCTGTCAGAATAAATATAAACTATTTCATTGATTTTTATTATTCCAGAATTGGCTAAATATTTTGACAGATGGCGCAAGCCATCAGCAACTCTCAGTTGAACGATATGGAGGTGCATTTTTAAACACAAGGTAATAAGACCAAATCCAAATAAATAAATAGTGTGTGATGTTTCGGTAACAGCATTGTTACTATCTTCAGACAAAAGTGCTGAACCTATAAGCCAAATTGTGCCTTATCGAGATGCCTTTTTCTTAATTTATCCATTTTATCCAGTTCAATTTCACATTCATACTATTTTTTTCAGTTTGGAAATTGTTATTATAAATTTTATTTAGGTTTTGTTCACACACAAGTTAGGTATGGTTTGGTTTAGTATGAACCAAGTTCAGATTAGATTCTGCCACTTTTTTTTTTTTTCAGTAGGGGGTCGGTGGAAGGCTGGTTAAACCGTTTGGTTTCGACCACTACGACCCGGGTTCAATTCCCGCATTGGACACTTTTTTCTGATAAAAAAAAAATGCTTCAATGGCCCCTGATTCTTGCAAAAGTCCAACCCCACCAGCGAGTGCAAGTAACCAAACGGGGGCTCTGGCACATTTGTAAGTGCAAAGTCGAACTGCTTTTCACATGTCTAGACATCTGGTGCACTTATAGTAAAAGCAGTCACCAACTTCTATCCTCCATGATTATCATGGCCTGTACCACGTCTACTAGGGATAATTAAAAAAAAAAAGTAGAGGTGTCCAAAAAATCTCTTTTAATCAACCCAAGCTATTTTTATAATTAAATTATTATATTTTAAACGAGTGTTGAAATATGAAACTTCACCTAGCCAAAGTGACTGCATGCTCAACACATCATTTTAACAAATGTTAAATACTCATTAAAAATAGTAATGATGTGACAGTCATTAATATTTTAATTTTATTCTACAACTTCTATCTTTTTATACAAAACTTACTTTCTCTGACCACACGAGTCCAAACCACCCCTATAATATACATTTGACATCTCAATAATTACAACTAAACACATGGGTATCAGGTACCATTGTAGGTACAAAAGTCAAACTGCTCTCTATATATGTAGACACGTGGGTTACCTTCAGTAAAATGTAGCTATCTACAATGATTATCATGGCCTGTACCAGGTGGGATAAGTAAAAAAGAACAAAAACTTGCACTCACAGGTGGGATTGGACTCTCACAAGAATTATTGCCCTAAGTGTGGCAGTTCTATATTGGTAGAAATCCTGTCATCCCACACGGTGTTCCCTGTGGCTCCAGGTGTGAAGATCCTGAAGAGGAACGGAGAGGCCCACGGGACTGTGGCAGTCCGCATGGAATCTGGAGAAGACTTTGAGGTGACCACACTGCGGAGGGACCTTGCTACAGACGGCCGCAGAGCCAAGGTGGAGTTTATCACAGACTGGCAGCAGGACTCTCTCCGCAGGGACTTTACAGTGAACGCCATCTACGCAGGTTTGTACCAGGATTGGTTAGTTGGTTCACCACACATTCTTTGGTTATCTCCACTCACTAGGGACAATGGTTTATATATATATGTGATGATGAGGTCTGATAGCCTCTTGTAGAATCCTGTCGACTTAAAATGTGATGAGATCCTGTTGACTCTCGCTATACTGTGTTGACCGAGAGGAACAGTCAGGATAAGGAGTTTTCCAGTACCTCTCTACACCTTGAAAGACCTTTTACAGCTCTCACAAAGTACAGGCAGTCGTGGTCGAGGCAGAGTGGAAAGCTTGGGAATGTCCACACAAAAACAAAGACACAGTTGCACTAGGAAAGTTCCGTGAATAGATAAAAGTTGAGCTAGGAGCGAAAGATGGAGATAGAAGAGTTCTTGCTGTTCTACATGGTCGATGAGGTGGGCCTGGGGTACAACCGACGAGGGCTCACGCAGATGGTGAAGTGACTGTATTTTTGGCTAGGATGGAGGTTTTATATACCTTTTCTGAGAAAGGGAGTATTGCATTTCACCAGATGTGAAGAGTGTGGATCGTCTGGTGAAATTCTAAACTGGCGCCGTCCTGACAGTTTCCAATTTATCTTTAGATATTGTTTTGTGACTTCCATCTATCTCAAATTTAGATGTTTTTGACTTCTATCTCTTTAGCTCAACTCTTAATCTATTACAGTTTTATTTATTTATCCTCAGTTTGTACAAAGTACATTACATATGATGATTTAATGACACATGTCAATCATGCGTATAATCATTTACAGATATGTTTCTATTATACAACATGAAAATCTTGTTATAAGTTATATACAATATGGGGTTGTTGGTTTAAATTACCATAGATGGGCCCCGGGAGTGAAAGGGTTTATCCGGGTTTAAGCGTTACCCGTTAGCCTCTCTAACACAGGTAAGTAATTAAAATTTCTTTTAATTAATTCAAACTGTGAGGGTTAAAAAGGGCTATACCAAGATGATTTGTTTGGATTTATAAATTACATTTTTGTTTGATTTAAAAAAAAATGATGATTAAAATAAAATGACATAAAAATTCACATTCAAAGAGAATATCGGCGGGCGTTGGAAAGGGTTAGTAGTTGAAGAATATGAAATTGTTAGGAGTGCACATGTAAACCAAATACTTGGATCCAGGTGCAAAGCGAGGAAATAGACTTGAGCGTCTTCCTAGGCAATGTTTCACTTGCAATCCTATATAAGGGTTACAGTGCTTTATCACAATTTTAGGGTTATTGGGTTAAAAGTTGTTGAAGAAAAGTTGCTCATTAATATAATTGAAAGGGGTGGTAGAGCCATGCGATAAGTAGAATTGTAGCGACAGTATGTGATCTGACTTGACATGAAATCAAAGGTTGATTGTGGTCCGCTAGAGCTGATAAGAAAGTTGAAAAAAGTGTACGCTTTGTGCATGCATTGGTGATGTGCTCTGCGGATGATTGAAATAAACTCTTGAAGCGTGTTCAGGCAAGAAGTTGGAATTTTTAAATCTGGGGAACTGTGTTCAAAGAGTTCAATTTCGAAATAAAAAAAAATCACAATTTTAAGTTCGTTATAAGCATAGTATTTTTAATAGATTTTATCATTTTGGGACTGAAAATAGGTTCGTTATAGGGGTAGTTCGTTATTTTAAAAATCGCAAATTTCATTATAACGATGGTATTTTCAATGGAATGGAATTGGGAATCGCCGTGGTTTCATTATAAGGGAACGTTCGCCATATCCGGGGTTCGTATTAGCGGGGTTTTACTGTATATACACTTTTATGAAAATGTTTTACATAATTCTACCTTTTTTTATAACCTATATATAGCAAACCCCTATTATACAAAGTGTGAAAATATTGGCAAAATAGGTAGAAAAAATATCTGCATATACAAGTATCAGAGTCATCAATCAACAATTCTGTCACCGTTTGCTTTTGTGAATGGAATTGTTACACCTGATCATCATTTTATTAAATATAAAATGCTATGTTGTTTATAAATTTAATTATTTAAATAATTTGTATTTTTTTAGAATTTAATTATAAAACAAATTTTTGTAAATATATATATATGTAAATTTTTGTGTAAAAATTAATAATAGAGAATTTGCATATGTCTTGTTAGTTAGTTAGAAATAATAGTTTGTTTTTTTTTGGGCAGAGAAGCTAGATGCTCTCAGGTTAGTTTTTCTCTTGTAAATATGTTTATATAATTTCTTAAAAGTCTCTAATTTAACTTTATTGTAAAAATAAATATAATTTCTTCAGAGGGGTACATATGTTTTTGTTGATTAAAAAGAAAGAAAATCTTTGAAAGAGGTGTGTGTGCCATCTGTCCTTCCTTCCACCCAATACCCAAATATGGCCATATTTTATAAGCATCGGTGGTTCAATGTAAGAATGCTCGACTGCCACGCGGGCAGCCCAGGTTCGATTCACCGCCGATGTATTTTTTTTTTTTTCAATTTTTAAAACTCATTTATATTATTATTAAAATATACAAGTATCAGAGTCATCAATTCTGTCATCGTTTGCTTTTGTGAATGGAATGCTTTTACGTAAAATACGTAACTAATATGACTGAAATTTTAGCAGTATGTATAGTAGAATCTGGAAAAACTTATATTGAATATTTCAGGTCTCTATCCCGAATATTTTTCGAGTTATTTGCAAATTTGCTCTTTCGCTCGCAAGCAGCGCCTCTAGCGGTGAAGATGGGAGGTAATATCAGCTGACCTAATGTACATATAAAACGTGTTTTAACAGGACATAGAAAAAAATATGGAAGAGATATTTGTCGCATTTTTAGCCAAGAAAAATTGAAATTGATAGGTTCAGGGCAAAAATAGTTGTTTTTTTTAGTCAGAAAATGATTGCTGTATCATATTTGATTATCAGATACAAAATTATATCCGGAACAATTCCAAAAAGCAGAGACCACAGGTGAACCCAGTTCATTTTTAGTATGCAGGAACAAAATTCTAACAGAAAAACATTCATTCGAGCAGAAGGCACAAAGCCAGATCATCGCTTTATAAAAATATCGCTTCTCAGACACAAAGTTTGGAGCGGGACGTTTCACAAGAACGACATCCACGGCGCCAATTTATAATTGTAACGAATAGTATTTGAATAAAAGCATTTAATCGGGTAAAACCCAGGCGTTGCCCGGGTCATTCAGCTAGTATACATACGAGGGTGAGTAGAAAAGTAAGGTCTCCTATTTTTTTTTTTCATAGAAAAACACATTTAATCCCAACTTTTTATACATCATTGGAAGGGTTGAACACTTTGCTATTTTTCTACATAGTCGCCTTGATGCTCAATCACTTTTTTCATCCTGTCAACCAACTTTGGAATTCCGGTGTTGTACCACTCTCCCGCCGCCTCTTTGAGCCACTTGTCAACCCACCTGGCGGACACCTTTCTGTAGCCGAGGGTCTCAGACACAATCTTGTGCACGGAGAAGTGGCTGCAATCTTTATTCAGGCCATCCTCGAACTCTTCAAGGGTTATCCGCCGGTTTGCGCGCACCATTTCGTCGATGTTGGGTGGAAGGAAGGACAGATGGCACACACACCTCTTTAAAATATTTTCTTTCTTTTAATCAACAAAAACATATGCAAAATCTCTATTATTAATTAATTTTTACACAAGAATTTACATATATATATTTACAAGAATTTTTTTTTTTTATAATTAAATTTAAAAAAATACAAATTATTTAAATAATTAAATTTACAAATAACATAGTCTCTATATATATAAAAGTCAATTTCTGTTTGTCTGTTTCGCGATAAACTCACAAACTACTGAACCAATTGGTACCAAATTTTGCATGTCGCTTTTTATAAACCTGAGGAAAATTTTCGGCTGCATTTTGATTAGTATTTTTGGCTATTTCTTTTTTTCATTTGAAGAACTTTTTTTTTTACGCGGACTAATCCGGAATGGAATGAATACCTAAATATGGCCATTTTTTTTAAGCATCGGTGGTTCAATGGTAAAATGCCCGCCTGCCACGCGGGCGGCCCGGGTTCGATTCCCGGCCGATGCATTTTTTAAAACAATTTTTAAAACTCATTTATATTATATATAATATAAATATATGTGGGATCGGTGCGATACCTTTTGAAGTTGGTTGATGATTGATTGAATTGATGTTGGCGCAGTCGTTGATGCTGAGTGATAAGGTATTCACAAGGGAAAATAACGAAACACAGAGTTTGGGTTTGAAAAGGCTAGCAATCTAGGGAGGAAGGCGTTGAAGCTATTTGATGAGTTGGCTATTGACTATCTATTCACATGATTGAGGATTGACTTATCTGATTGATTGAGGAGATGGGATTGGCTCCAAGTTGGTCTCAAAGCTGGTCCAGGGGCTAACTCGATCCTGTCCAGTTCCCAACTGCTCTCTATGGCGCCACGGTCCTAACTAACTATTCTTCGTTCCCGATTTAAGAAGAAAACTACTCAGGGTTCTGATTGGCTGGATTACCAGGGGTGCTGGATTTCCATTGGTTCCTAGCAAAATCTCCTATTCTCTCATTGGGTCTCTGCTATCCTTTGTTCTGGACTTGTGCTGACCTGTCCCAGGAAATGCTAGGTTCTTGAACTCAGTTTTATGAGTTCCGGGATAATAAAACCTGCTAATGATTGCTCCCTCTTCGAGGGCCTTTCTCTCCCAGATTTCTTAAGCCTTGTCTTTATTCAAATCTTTTAAAACATACATTGCATACATATTTGGGCAGGTTTGCCTCCAGTTATGTACAAATTATGACAGATGCGCCCCCTACATGTGAAGAATTCACGAAGGGGAAAACCTGAGTGAGTTCTGTAAAGGGAAAAAATAATTTTGTGGGAAAATTAATTGGTTATAGAGAGGCTATATACAAGCATTGGTAGTGATATAAAAGATAAAAGAGAATGGTGTTAATGATATATAGCTTGCATATAATTAATAGAAATCAAAATTTTTTTAATTGTAAGACATCAAAATGAATACTATGGTTACATAGTGGGATGAAAGAAAAGAAAATGCGCCTAAACGATATTCTACTCGAGATTGGAAATGAAAATCGAGGGAGTTTTATTAGGTCTTTTGAGAAATCAAAATAAAATAAAAGTTGGAAGAAATCAAAGTGAATGCTTGTGCATGGTGAGAAAAAGGAAAAGAAAAATGCTTTGTCGCATGGTGAAAAAAAAAAGAAATGCCTAACTATATTCTACTCAAAATTGGGAATGAAAATCGAGGGAATTCTATTAGGTCTTTTGAGAAATCAAAAATAAAAATAAAAAGTTGGAAGAAATCAAAGTGGATGCTAAAGGCATGGGAAAAAAAAAAGAGAAAAAGGTTTTTGTAAATCAAAATAAAACATAATATATAAGTAAACAGAAAACCAGTGAGTTTTCGTTGATAAAATTTGTTTAGTTATTGAATTATGAACAAAAATAAAAGAGGTGGTAAATAAAATGGTAAATAATTGCTAAAATAAATGATAAGTAATTGAATTAGGAAAAAAAAAGATAAATTGGATTAAGTATTTTGAATTAAAATAAGAAAATAATGTAAATGAATGATATATAAAAAAATATGTATAGCGAGGTTCGCAAGTTCGCTTTGTAATTACATGCCACAATCTATCATGCTCGCAATCAATTAATTATATGTACCTTGCAGATTTTTTGTCTTTCCTGTGCGACTCTTGGGTAGAAACATGACCTGTCCCAATTGTGCGGATTTATATGTGTATACAGGAGACATGGGAATCTAATTAACCTTACGTGTGCATTTTGTCTTTGTGTTGTGTTGTTTTTCGAGATCTCAATGCCGAATGTAGTATGTTAATATGTCCCGAGCCTTAATGCGTTCTAGGGATTTTTATGCAATTCCCTAGGGCACTCAAGTTATGCTCGCCCAATACCCACTTTTTATATCGGGTATCGATACCTGAGTCAAAACTTTGAATACAGGATCTGAGGAGAGTCCTCGATCCTTCTAAAATGGTTGTTTAATCCCTTCGGAAAAAAAACGTAAGCTCGAAAGCTTAGCTACCTAATTTTTCCTATCATTTAAGTGGTTATGTGCGTGTTTTGTTCATAATTAACCTTGAGATCTGCGTGTTTTAAAGTTTAACATCTGTGTGTCTAGGTGTGAAAAATGTAGAGTTTTGGAAGTCTTTAGAAACAAAAAATAGAAATGTGAACTCATTTGGATATGTTTGTAACGTATCAAGTCTTTTGTTATTAATATTATTAAATTGTGTATTTTGTAAAAGTCGATATGTATGTTCAGACTGGAATCCCAGATTGGTGACAAAATTTGTGGACGGGGAAACGTGGTGACCTCAATTTATAGCTGTCGGCCAAGAGGGGCCGCGAGGTGGGAAATATGACCCATGCCCGGATGTGTGGGGAAGGTTTTCTGAAGCCGTCTTCCTCCCCTCGTGTATAAGTAATTTGATGACATAGCTGCGGCATCTTTGTCGTGCGACTCGAACGGCCTCCATCTCATTTCCGGCTTCCCTAATTGTTCTCCTAATTGAATCTGCACGTCGTCTTGGGGTGTCTTAATTGTTTGCTGGCTGAGGCCCCTTTAAGTTGTCCAAGCTCTCTGTGAGAATCTCCCATAGAATATCTAGGATTTTTACAAGTGCTTGGCCTATATGGACGACGGATTTTAAGACTGATTTTCCTATATGGAAGATTGATTTTAGGACGGAATTTCCTATATGGAAGATTGATTTTAGGAAGGAATTTCCTATATGGAAGATTGATTTTAGGACGGATTTTCCTATATGGAAGACTGCCTCCTGCAGCTGGAACAGCCGGTGGTAGGGTAGGGTATAAATTAGCATGTGAACGATGAATAAAAATGGGACGAGTCCATAGGGTAGAAATAAAAAACATATAATAGCTATTAGATGAAAAATGGGATATTGGCACATCTTCTTCCATGTTTTTGCCATGAACTGTGGCTCTGGGCTATCTGGTTGGACTTCTATTAATTGTGACAAATTTGAAACGGGGTGTGTTTGTGGTTGTTCTATGTCGGCATTCTTGTTACCGTGGGTGAATTGCGTAAATCGTTTTTTGGAAAAGATGGTAGGATCTAGATGCTTGAAAGGCTCGCTGTTTGTTGGTTTGAATTTCAACGGTTCTGCTGGAAACAATTCTGATGTGAGATGTTTAAACGGGAACGTATAATTGTGTTTGTGTCGTATATGGTGTATCTTAATGGCGGGGGGTGATATATATTGGATGTTTTCTGTATATAATTTAAGTTTGTTGACGTGGATCGTATCGGTATCTCTTTGGAGAGGTTGGTTGGGTCTATCGATACGGACCACGTTTGGTGAGACGACCTCTAATATGGTGTATGGTCCTGTGAAATAGGGGGCGAGTTTTCCTGTGTTGGGGTGATGATATAATTTTAAATAACACCAGGTCACCTATTTGGAAGTGTGGTTGTTTGTGTCGTTGGTCATAAGTGTTCTTATCTTGTATGTGTTTGTTTTGGGTTTGTGAGTGTGCGATCTTCCTAGCTCTGTCGATGTCTAGATAAGGTGTGGTGTGGTCAGAGAGTTCTGGGGGTAGGACGCCAAACATCAGATAGATGGGCGGAAAACCGGTGACAGTGTGGAGTATTGTTATATATCGTTGTAACTCGTTTGACCAACTTGGTCCATGCGACCTTAGGATTCTCCAAATGTAATAGCCTAAGTTTTCCCGTGAGGGTGGCGTTTAGGCGTTCACATAGACCGTTGGCTTGTGGATTATTGCTAGTTGTGAGTAACGGGTGGATACTCCTGTTAAGCAGGAAGCTACTAAATTTTGGTGAAGTGAATGCAGGGGATCTATCCGTAAGAAGCCGTTTCGGAGAGCCATCCTGTAATACTCGCTTGAGTACCTGTTGGTAGGTGGTAATGCTGGTGGATTTGGATGGGAACGTCCATGTGTAGCGCGAAAAATGGTCGACTACAACATGGAGGTATATCTTGGTGTTGCCATATTTGGCAAATCCTGCTATGGTGTCGAGGGAGAGTAGGTCAAAAGGTCCTTTGGCTTCCGGCGGCTGACCTAATTCCCCGTAAGTGGGTCCCAATGGACGTTTTGTTAACTGGCAGGTGGGGCAGGTTTTAACCTTTTGTGTAATGTCTTTCGACATACCCTGCCAGTAATATTGAGCGGAGATGGGTCGTGTCATTTGTGATATACCCAGGTGGTTGTATTGCGTGTGTACTGTTTGTAAGAGTTGGGGAATGAGTGTTTTTGGGATTATAATTTTAGTTACACCTTTTCGGGAAACGGTATGCAGTCCATTGTGATCAGTGGTCAGGTTAGAATCTCCCGATGGAGAAGGCTGATGGGTCTTAATAAGGGAGGCGTCTAAGAACCCCACAGAACGGGTTACGGGATAAGAGATCTGCCTCATATTGCTGTTTTCCTTTTATGTAGCGGACCTCATACTCGTAACTCAACAGCCGCAAACTCCACCGAAACAATCTGCCTGACGGGTTTTTGATTGTCTTCAGCCACTGCAATGCGTGATGGTCAGAAAATATAGTAAATTTTCTGCCCATCAAATAAATGCAAAACTTCTCCACACTCTCAACGATTGCTAAGCACTCAAGTTCCGAGATGGAATAGTTTTGCTCATTTCTTAAAAAATACATGGCCCACCTGTGCTGTGTGAGAGCTTAAATGGTCTTGTTCCATATGTAAATACCTGTTTTCTTTCCTCTTTTCGCTCTCCACTTCTCCCATCCATATTTCCAAAAATTTTTTTTTATTATTTTTTTTTTTATTATTTCTTATAATCTGTATATATTTACCAAATGTATATAATCTTTCTCCATTTTTTATTTCCCACTTTCATAGGTTTTCTCCGTTTTGTAACCCCAAGGAGAATCCTCTGTAAGACCTGTGTGTCTTAATAAAGGCTTTTGTGTGTGTGTGTGTGTGTGAATAGTTTTGCTCGTGAGAGCGCAGAGTGCGGCTGAAATACTGGACTGGATATACTTTCCCATCAGGGTGAACCTGTTTGAGGATGCCTGCTATACCGAGGGTGGATGCGTCACAATACACCTGGCATGGCAGGCCCTCCTTGTAAAGGTGTAAGATGGGTTGTTGTGTGAGGCTTTCTTTCAGGTTAATGATCGCCTTTTGGCAATCTTCATCCCAGACCCACATGACATCCTTTTTGAGAAGGTTGTTAAGTGGTGCCCGCAAGCGGGCGTACTCCGGGATGAATTTGTTATAGACATTCACAGCGCCTAGAAAGGATTGTAGTGTTTTGCCGTTGTAGGGTTGTTTGATGGCGTGGATGATGTCTGTGTTGCGTGTGAGCGGTGTGGTGGTACCAGCTGTGACGGTGTAGCCTAGGAAATTTATGGACTGCTTAAAAAATTCGCATTTTGCGAAGTTAAGTTGTAACTTCTCTACCCCGCAAAAGGTGAAAAATTGTCGCAGGTGGTTTTGATGTTCCTCCAGTGTGTTGGAAAAAATGATGAAGTCATCAAAATAATGTGCCACACAGTCAAGTCCGTGTCTCTGTAGGACCTGACTCATGGCTCTTTCGTAGATCTGAGGGCTGGTTTTTAACCCGAAAGGTAATCGAGTGGGCTGATATAATCCTTCGAGCGTGGCAAAGGCCAACAGTGGTCGAGAATCGGGGTGTATTGGAACCTGCCAATATGCGGAGGATATGTCGGCCGTGGAGAAATACTTGGCCCGCGCAAGACGGTCGAGTATATCCTCGATCATAGGGAGGGGATGTACATCAGAGCTGATTAGCTCGTTCACCTTTCTATAGTCAATACAAAACCTTTTGGTCTTGTCGCGCTTGGTGACGAGAGTGACCGGGCTAGAGAAAGGTGAAAAAGACTGCCCGATAATGCCATTTTCCAGCATCTGTTGTACCTGGTTGCGGATTTCCTGTTGGTCACATATCGGAACACGATATGGACGTATGGTGACTATTTTGTCGGAGTTCGTGGGGATTTTTAAGCATGGTACAATGAATTTGTTTTGGGTAAAAATGTGGTTGTATCTTTGTAAAAGTGTGGTGAAGTGAGGTGAATAGTGAGGGTTGTGTATCGCATTGTAGCATGTGTGTGGGGCAGAAAATGGTTGAGTTTTAGTGTGAGTGTCGCGTTTGTTGCGCGGGTTGTGCGTGTGACCGTTGTGTGACGACGTGTGGTCACTTATGTGCTCGGTGCGTGAGCTGTCCTGCTGTATGGACATGTTTTGTGCATTGTGGTTGCAAGTTGAAGCCGTTGTGGCCTTGTTATTTGAGGGCATATAAAAAAGGCAATTGGCCCTAGTGAAAAAATTGTGTATTGCGCGTGCGTGACCAGATTGGCATGGGGGTGATCGGGTTTTGGTCAATGGATGCACGCAGTGGGTGCCAAATGCGGAAGATTTGGATGTATTGTTGGTCTTTTGCGATATCACATGGCATTCCCAATACGTGCATTCATTGGGTACATGGTTGAAATGGTAGGTAGGGGTAGACAATGGAGCGCAAAGTTGGAATATAGTGCCTTGGTTGAAATCTATTGTTAATTTAAAATTACGGAGGGTATTTATGCTGAGAATTCCAAATGGCAGAGGTGCTTCCACCACGTGGAAATTCTCTTTTCTAGTTAATTTACCTATTGTTAGAGGGAGGATTATTTTACCTATTGTTGTTATAAGACCATTTATAACCTGTAGGTCTATAGACTGTTCTTTTAATTTTAAATAGGACGTTTAGCTTTTAACATCTTATACAGACTATGGGGCACTATATTCAAACTTGCGCCTGTATCAATTAAAAATGGGCATGGTAGATCAGGGGTCAGAAACAGTTTCATCGTCAACTGGGTGACGGTAAAGGGTTGAGATCCTACCTCAGTTCCGAAAAGTCTCCGCTGCTTGTGCGTCTTCGGCGTGGGGGTGGGGGCGTGGGACGCTGGGCGTGTTGTTGTGTCGGGACCGTTTGCACTGTCCGCGCACTCGTGTGTAGATTTTGGGCTCTTTGCACTGCCCTTGCGTTTGCGTGTGGTGTTGGGGCTGGTCTATGCCGGCATTCGCTGTGCCAGTGACGAGCGCCGCAGAACTTACAGTTTGACGGCGGAGTAGGTGCAGTCCATGCACCTGTTCATCGGGGTGTGCTGGGGTATGGATCCGACATGGTGGGCGGTTGTTCCTCGCGGTGTCGTGCTGTTGATATGTTGGGCCCGTGGATCCGCTGTGCCAGTCGGAACCACTCTCCTAGGCTCTCAGGAGGTACCACGCGGATCAGGCGCTGGTCGGAGAACAGCAACCCCTCCGTCAGCGTCTCGAGGATCACCTCCTGTGGGAGTCCCAGTTGTAAACCCATGGCGGTTTTCTCCTGGTAGTACGTCTCCAGGTCCGCTTGTCCCGCAAGCTTCATGGCGAAGTATTTCGCGAAGGACGCTTCGCTGGATTCCGGATAGAGATCCAAGAGGATTTGCCTCACCTGGAAATAGCTCTGGGTGGCCAGCCGGAGTTTCCTAAAGAGTTCCAGGGGTTGGCGCGTCAGGTAGTTTGGCAGCCGGAGTAGTTTTTCGGGGTTTTCTACGTGGGTGTCATCCATTTTTTCGGTCGAAGGCCTGGAAGAATTGGCGAGCGCTGTAGGATCCATCAAAGGCCGGGAGTGCCGCCCCTGGGAGGTCGGACGACCTCCCTCGGGCAAGCGCGGCCGCTAACTGTCCGATATCGTCCGCCAGGGGGCCAGTTTCCCCCCACTCCAGTCGCTTCCTCTCTCGATAGGTCACCGCTATTTTTGACTTCTGTTTCCTGGTCACTTTCCATTTTATCATGTCGACTCACTGTGTGATCGGTGCGATACCTTTTGAAGTTGGTTGATGATTGATTGAATTGATGTTGGCGCAGTCGTTGATGCTGAGTGATAAGGTATTCACAAGGGAAAATAACGAAACACAGAGTTTGGGTTTGAAAAGGCTAGCAATCTAGGAAGGAAGGCGTTGAAGCTATTTGATGAGTTGGCTATTGACTATCTATTCACATGATTGAGGATTGACTTATCTGATTGATTGAGGAGATGGGATTGGCTCCAAGTTGGTCTCAAAGGCGGTCCAGGGGCTAACTCGATCCTGTCCAGTTCCCAACTGCTCTCTATGGCGCCACGGTCCTAACTAACTATTCTTCGTTCCCGATTTAAGAAGAAAACTACTCAGGGTTCTGATTGGCTGGATTACCAGGGGTGCTGGATTTTCATTGGTTCCTAGCAAAATCTCCTATTCTCTCATTGGGTCTCTGCTATCCTTTGTTCTGGACTTGTGCTGACCTGTCCCAGAAAATGCTAGGTTCTTGAACTCAGTTTTATGAGTTCCGGGATGATAAAACCTGCTAATGATTGCTCCCTCTTTGAGGGCCTTTCTCTCCCAGATTTCTTACGCCTTGTCTTTATTCAAATTTTTTAAAACATACATTGCATACATATTTGGGCGGGTTTGCATCCAGTTATGTACAAATTATGACATATATATTATTATATAAACTATATTAATTAAATCAAATACCTAAACACTAATATAATACAATTTTTGCCATCACACACTTTTTTCCTGTAGTTTATGTGTTACTTCTGTATTGCTATTCTATGGCACTTCTAATATTTATTATTGATATACTTTTAGTATGAAGGAAATTGCACCCAAGGGATTTCTCGGGCGAAGCCGGGTCATTCGCCTAGTATCCTATATTTAATGAAAAGATGATCAGCTGTAACAATCGGCCCCATGATCATCATTTCCCATGATTTACAACATGATAGCTATATTTACACAAAATTATAAAGATATAGAATGAGATAAATAGGACAACACAGTGAAGGAATTTACAGATGATGCAGAGTCCCTTGTCGACTAGTACAAGTAGTGGACTTCACACTCCCTCCTGCTTCGGGTCCAGTCTTGTCTGAAGATGAGTCTTGAATTAATTTGTAGACAGTTTTCATCTCCAAAACAGTTTCTCTATGAAACGACTTAGTTTCTCTTTAGATAAAGGTTTAGTTAGGAAGTCAGCTAAGTTTAAATTACTATTAACAAATTTTAATGTGAACTCTTCCTCCTCAACAAGTTTTCGAATGAATTTTAGTCTGATATCAATATGCTTGGGTTTTATATTTTCTACACTATTCTTACAGAAATATATAGCTGACTGATTGTCACAAAATTGAATAGGTTTTCCCACATTAGGTAGTACGTCTATTTCGTTTAATATATTAAAATACCATATTGTTTCTTTTACACTTTCAGTTAAGGCTATAAATTCGGATTCCATAGAACTTAATGCAATACACTTTTGTTTTCTCGATTTCCATGTAAATGGGGTATCATCTAGATATAGTATGTATCCACTTGTAGAGTGTCTATTGGTCAAATGACTTCCCCAGTTTGCATCAGAATATGCATTTAAGATGCCTCTATTAACATTTGATAGGTTTATTTTTATAATGTTTTGTCCTAAAGACATAATTCATTAGATCTACAACGATTTTCCAATGCTGATATGTGTATCCATTACAGAATTGAGCCATTGTGTTTACTGAAAAAGAAATATCTGGTCCGCTTCTGTCTGCAAGGAAAGATAAACAACCTATTATTGATCTATATGGGTATTTTCTCACGAGTTCAGTCTCAATAATTTCATCTTCCTTAATTTTTGGTGGTAACCAGCACCCTGTTTTAAAAGGTAAATTAACCAATGTCTTAGGTAGATCTGTAAAACTAGTTATAAGTCTGTTTATATATGTTTCTTGATGTAAGTATATGCCCTTGTCTGTAGTTTCAAAGTTAACTCCTAACATATATTTGACCTTTCCTAATTCCTCTATATCTAACTTTTCTTTAATAATTTGAATAGTTTTTCCAATTACAGATGTTTCTATTCCAAATAACAAGATATCATCAACATATACTATCAAGATAACACTATTATTCATTTTGTATACACAATTGCACCATTTAATGGTCTCAAATCCTATTGAATTCAAAATTGAATCCAATTCTTTATTCCATTCTCTTCCACTCTGATGTAACCCATAAATAGTCTTTTCTAAAAGACAAACTTTATCTTCACTACCTTTTATTTTGAATCCATCAGGTTGTTGCATGTAATTTTTTTCCTTCAAATTTCCATAAAGATAGGCTGATTTAACATCTAACTGGACATGCTTCCATCTTAGCAAAGATACTAATATTATAAACAGGAATCTAATTATTGAAAAATTTACAACTGGTGAAAAAATGTCAGTGTAATCTATTCCATATTTCTGTCTATAACCTTGTGCTACAAGCCTAGCTTTATATCTTTTTATATTATTTTTATCATCCCTTTTTACTCTATATACCCATTTATTACCTAATATTTTCACACTTTGAGGTGGGGGATCTACTAATTTCCATACTTTCCTATCTTTCATCACCATAAGTTCATCCTCCATTGCTTTAACCCAATTCCTTTTTTCCTGTGATTGTTGTACATCATTAAAGTTTTTAGGAAGTTCTACATTATAGATTTCCTCATGGAAAACACTTTCGTACAAATCATCTTCTAAACAATTTGTTTCTATTTTAACTTCATTTTCCTCGCTTATATCTGGTTTTTGTGGTCTAAATGAAAACATTTCAGAATTAAATTCAAGCTTTTGTGTTTCACAATATTTTTGTACATCATTAAATGATCTCAATTTTTGATCATTAGAAGGGGGGTAATAGTATACATCTACTCTTGGTCCTGTTTTCTAGGTACTTCTAGTCTTTTCCATTTAGTTAAGTCTATTGGGGTAAGTGTATGTAAATTATGGTTATCACTATCATTATTTTCATAAGGGTAGTTATCATCCTGTGGATAAAAAACATATTGTACTCTAGAAGCAGTACCAAATAAAGTATCTACACCTTTCTTAGTTTCATCAATAAATACATGAATGGTTTCTATTACTTTTCTATCTGCTGGTAACCAGATTCTATAACCTTTTGTTTTGGTTGCATAACCTACCATTATGCCTGAATTGGCCTTTGGTTGTAACTTATTTCTTTTCATTTTAGGGACATGTACATAAGCTAATGAGCCAAAAATTTTAAAACGTCTTACAGATGGTTTATGTCCTGACCATAATGCCATTGGACTTACTCCTTTTGTTAGGGCATGTTCACATCTGTTTTTAGTATATGTAAAGGTATTTAGGGCTTCTGCCCAGAATCTGGGTTGTAACCCACTATCTAAAAGCATTGCTCAAACACCTTCAATAGCAGTTCGATTAAACCTTTCAGCAATTCCATTTTGTTCAGGACTATAAGTTGATGTTCTTTCTATTTTAATACCCAAATTTACTTGAAATTTTTCAAATTCTTTGTTACAAAATTCTAATCCATTATCTGTCCTAATACATTTTAATTTGGCATTTAATGCTCTCTCAGACTCATGCAAGTATTGCTTAAAATACTTAAAAACTTCTGACTTTTCTTTTAGGAAATAAACATTAACCTTTCTAGAGTAGTCATCTATGATAGAAAGAAAATATCTACTGCCACCAAGTGATCTCACTGGTGCAAGACCCCAGATATCCATATGCACTTTTTCTAAAGGTTTTCTAGTCAGAATTGTATAGCTAAATTTAAATGATGATCTGGTGATCTTAGCTACTTTACATATATCACATGTGGTTGGATTACCCTGAACTTTTTCTAATCCTTTGACAGTATCCTTTTTACTCATAGAATTAAGTATTTCTGAATTAATATGACAAAATCTCTTATGGAGAAAATTAAGATTTGAGTTATAGGAAACTGAATAGTTTTGAGCTTTGGCTTTATTAGGGTATCCATTTACAATATATAATTTATCTACTAGTCTGGCTGTAAATAAATATTCCCCATTATTTTTAAAGATTGTCATTTTACCATTTTTCCATATAATCTTATTCCCTGCTATGTCTATGCATGATCCACTAATGAGATTCCTTCTCATGTTTGGTGCATATAAAACATTAAGTAGAGTTACCTCTACAAATGTGTTATTTATATCTCTTAAAACAAAGTTAATATCTCCCTTACCTAAGATTGTTGACTTGCAGTCGACATCTCCAATCAAAGCGTCCATCGGGGGGATATCCTGATAGTTCACAAACCAATCCTTTTCTTTGCAAAAATGAGATGTAGCTGCGCTGTCTATCAGCCATTCTCCCCCATTCACTAGTTGGATCACTTGCTCTTTCACTAATGTGGTGATAGCTTAGAATTTCTGAATGAAATGCAGAAGATTTTCCCCTGTAGTTCTGATCCTTTCTGTAGTGTTGCCCTTGAGAGTTTTTGTTTCTAAGAAAACAGTCTTTTATAAGATGGCCAGTTTTCCCACAGAAGGAGCAATTCCTTATATCATAGGTTCTTGCTGTTCTTGGATGCACTGTTGGCTCCAGCATGCTTCCACTGCTATACTGTGCTTTTGCAGAAAAATAATTTTTCTTTTTATTTCCCTGGTACATCCTGGGAGTTTTTGTTTGATAAGCATTTGCCACAATATCAAGTCCATCATCTTTTTTCTTTTGTTGAACTCTTCCCGATTCAGTTATTAAGTGGGCTTCAATGTTTTCAACATTGAAGTGTTTTTCTTCTAGTCTGTATAGGACTTGGACAATGCCATCATAATCTTGAGGCAATTTCCTTATAATTGAAAACATACAAGCACTTCAGGTAGATCAAATCCTGCTTCTTCAATCAGTTGTTTTTTCTCTTGGACTCTTTTAATAAATATTCCAATTTTTTTTCTTCATCAGGAGCAAATTTCAGTTCATAAAATTCGTCAATCAAACCAGCCAGTCTGGCCCTTGAATTTGGCTCAAAATTCTGCTTTAAAATATTCCAAGCTTCTTTTCCATCAGCAGCATTAGCAATCAAGGTTTGGTATTTTCTTTCTACTCCTTGGTAAATAGTAGTGAAAGCTCTATCCTTCCTCCATTTGAACTCTCTAATATCTTTGGCTGTTGCCTCAGCTGGAAGATCAGATTCATCTTCTATGATAAAATCCCAGCTTCCTCTATCAATCAGAAGGACCTTCATATCCACTTTCCATATATTATAGTTAAAAGCATTCAGCTTAGGAAAAGTGAAATTTGTATCAGTCATTTTCAAACTTTTAATACAGCCCCAAAAGTTTAGCCAATTCTTTTTTCTTATGTTGCTATAGTATTCAGCTAAAAGCTTGCAAGTAGGCCCATAACCTTTGTTGGGTGGAAGGAAGGACAGATGGCACACACACCTCTTTAAAATATTTTCTTTCTTTTAATCAACAAAAACATATGCAAAATCTCTATTATTAATTAATTTTACACAAAAATTTACATATATATATTTACAATTTTTTTTTTTTTTTATAATTAAATTTAAAAAAATACAAATTATTTAAATAATTAAATTTACAAATAACATAGTATCCTATATTTAATGAAAAGATGATCAGCTGTAACAGTCGAACAGCGGTCTGGGCGGCCGAGTTTGCCGGAATCAACCGTGGCTCGAATCGACGAAATGGTGCGCGCAAACCGGTGGATAACCCTTGAAGAGATCGAGGATGGCCTGAATGAAGATTGCAGCCACTTCTCCGTGCACAAGATTGTGTCTGAGTCCCTCGGCTACAGAAAGGTGTCCGCTAGGTGGGTCGACAAGTGGCTCAAAGAGGCGGCGGGAGAGTGGTACAACACCGGAATTACAAAGTTGGTTGACAGGATGAAAAAAGTGATTGAGCTTCAAGGCGACTATGTAGAAAAATAGCAAAGTGTCCAACCTTTCCAATGATGTATAAAAAGTTGTGATTAAATGTGTTTTTCTATGAAAAAAAAAAAAAATAGGAGAGCTTACTTTTCTATTCACCCTCGTATATGCAAATCCAATCATATACTATGGAAGGAAGGAAACAAGGGCAAAATAAACAGGAAATTCAAAATGGGTGGCTGGAATTAGTACAAATGTTGGTTATAGATATCTGGAAACTCTATCTTTCTATTAATGCTATGAAGTTTGTTGGACTTGTAATCTTTGGTGCAGGATTGGTATATGATCATAATGTGTTTTTGGATTGTTAAAATTGACCCAGTGAGTGTGCTCCACAGATTTCGACGGCAGGCTCCATGACTTCCACTCTGGACTACAAGACTTGGAAGGCCGGCATGTTCGATTTATTGGGGATCCCAGCACTAGGATAAGGGAGGACTACAGCCGCATACTTCGATACTTCAGGTACTTTCAACTTTAGCACGCCATCTATGTTCAAGAAATGACACCATTCTAGCAAGATTTATTTCACATTTTATAACCACCTTCCTAATGTCCTTACTGCAATGTAAAAATATATTGGAAGGGCTTTGCTTATCTTTGGTGTTGTTGTTGCTTCTTCCTCAAGTCATTTAAACTATCTCCATTAGGTTCCATTGTCTCAGCTTTTCTATTATAGTCCTGGGGTTTTCCCAGAGATCTTTTTTGGAGGATTTGATACAATCCAATAGATCTTCAGGACTAGCTGGTATGTGGTTATCTGAGAGACTTCTATTTGTGTCTTGGAGAATACTTTCTTGCCCTTCTCTAACACATTTAGAAACGCTAGATACACCTAAACCACAAAACCTATTTCCACTCGACCTGCAATAGAAGAATACAGAATCTAAAATGACCGATTCTCCCATTAGAGATGTGCATGTGTGTGTTGAACATTGAATGTTTTATTATTATTATTATCCCCAGTACCTTATTATTTCATGTACACAATGAAGGCTTACAGATGACATGTGTCCATATGTTCCTGTACACAACAACGGCTTACATATGACATGTGTCCCTATGTTCCTCTTCACAACGACGGCTTACATATGATATGTGTCCCTATGTTCCTGTTGACAACGACAGCTTACAGATGACATGTATCCCTATGTTCCTGTACACACCAATGACTTACAGATGACATGTGTCCCTATGTTCCTGTACACAATAATGACTTACAGATGACATGTCAGGTTCTGTGGCAAGGTGGGGTCTGGACACTTTGATGAGGAAGTCCTCGGAGCAATCAGAGAGAATGTGAGTGGACTGAAATGTAAGTCTGGACCTGTGTGACACCGGGAACAATGGCTGTGATGGAGTCTGTGAGTAGATCTCTCTGGACAGAGGAGGTGGATGGAGCTCCGCAAGATCCTGGGCAACAGTCTCTCTGACGGTGGACAACAGACTGTTGGACTTATCCTCCACTGCATGGGGGATGTGGGAGTCCTGGAGCAGCTGGGTAACTTCTTTGGCTTGGTTGGCTGTAGCTGCTACATCTCTGTTGTGATTGGTGACGGGAGGTGAACACTGGAGTAGGATTATCATGGCCTGGTACTGCATGTGTAGACATGTGGTGTACTTACATCCTAGGAGTAATATGGCCACCTAGACCTTTCGGTCCACATAAGCCGATCCTTTTACACTAGCCACCGTACCAATAGAATGATGCTTTCTCCATGCACCAAGCGACCAATTGTTTGGCCCCTCGCGCCCGCCTTTATGGTCTGGCTCCATGGGGTTGACCAATCAGCCCACAGGCGTCTCCGAGAGTTCATGGCCAGGTTGCTGTCCGAGCCCTCCCATTCAGACTTGGTTTAACCCGTTCTACGCTCCAATAGGACTCGCCCCCCCCTTTGGCCCTCATACCCTTAGTTCCCAGTACTCCCTGAATCTGCCGACGAATCAAGGCCCTTGAGGTACGAGGTTGACACGGAGAACTGCGCGGAGGCGGGAGGGTGGTACTACTGTGTGTACCACTTACACCCTTGAAGCAGATGGCCACCTAGACCTTTCGGTCCACAAGCCGGCATGCAAAGCATGCTCTTTGCTGCTATCTTGTTCCACTCGTAAGCCAAGTAACGGTGTCCAAGCTAGTGCTTGGACATTGTACCTGGAAAAACCACCTCCCAGATGACGAGTCTGGAAGGATTTCTATACCGGTGGCCTTTAGTCCCAGCAAAATAGTAGACTCTCTACTGTGTCCAGCGGGGACCACGGGAAGGCGGCCACCGGTCGACCCTGTTCACTCACAGCTGAGGGAAAGCTCAGCTGCCACGTCATGAGCCCTCTCAAGAAGCATGATGTGATTTCTCAACAGCTCGCTCTTGATCGCGCCCCTCGCCCTCCTTCTCTCTTCCTGCACACCCACAACCCTTGGGCAATCCAAGACGTAGTGGCGTGCATCTACATCCCTTTCCCCACAGACGCAATCAGGATTGCTCTTAATTTTAAATCTGTGGAGACTCCTGGGGAAGGGCCCATGTCCCGAAACTACCCTAATAAGTTTGTAGGACATTACCTTACAGAGGTACTTGGGTGTCGTTACCCAATTGAGTACCTCTCTACCCTTCTCACTGTTCCTCCATCTGTCCAACCATAAGTCCTGGACGTGCCCCCTGATCCTTCTATAAACTTCTTTCTTGGTCACTGGGGTCCTCACTGATCTACCTCTAAAGCACCCTGCTTTAGCAAGCCTGTCTGCGAATTCATTACCTTCGATGAGGCTGTGTCCCCTAACCCAATGGAGATCCGGTGCCCGTGGCATCATCTCCAACTTCTGGATGATTTGATGCGCGAGTTGCCCCTTCTCCAGATTGATGGTGACAAGAGCCGACATACAATCTGAATAGAGGCGGTCCGGGCTGAAGTTCTCGGCACACACTCTGAGGGCCTCCCTGATTGCAACCAGCTCAGCTGAATAGATCAGTTCGTCCACTCTGTTAAGCTTTCTTGGAAGATCAACTCCCCTTTGTTGAAAATCACAACCCCAGCTCCAGTATTGGTTCCAGACTTACTCCCATCAGTGAAAGCCTCCGTGCCAATCCCTGTCGGCACTCCAGGACTCCAATTCCACTTTGGCAACCACTGCGGAGGCTTCCTTGGGTCCCTCTTCCATTCTTGGGCACCCGCTTCAAGTCCCGGGGCATCTTCCCTGTTTCCCAAATCTTCTGTCAGATGGCCTCCTCCTCTAGTTTCAATCCCAGGGGAATAAGCCCAGCGAGGACCATTAAGGCCTCCGTGCTGGTGGTGCGATACTCCCCTTTGATTCTGAGTGTCGCTGTTGAATTTGAAAAAAAAAAAATGGGGGAAGGTCAATCTTACCCAGATAGAAAATAGAGATTCACCCAGTTGTGTTTGTACAAGTTGTGAAAATACAAATTAACAAAAAGGGCATAAATATATTTTATTTTGCTTATCAAAAATGACTGGTCATCAAAATAAAAAAATTAGATAAAAAAGGTGATAATCAAATTGGCCAAAAAATTAGATATATTTAAAATTAGAAAAACAAGTGGTACAAAATAAATATACAGATAAACAAATAATGTAGAGAGCAAAAGTAATTAGGGTTGGAAAGGCAAATCTTTTTCAAAGTTCACAAATACTTATCTTTCAATACTATACTTTCAATTCTTTCGATCAATCAGATTATGAATTCTTATAGAATTCTTCACTTGAAATTATATCTTAATATATCTTAATTATATCTTCAGTTTCATGACAGGAAAACAATATCTCGCTACCCACTTAATTGGTGCGCAATTCTATAAATACTCTTCTCTTTATCTTCTTGATAACGTGGTTACTCATTCCTTCTGAGGCAGGGAGCTCATATTTCCCCAAGCCTATACACCAGTGCTGCCGGTTGTCCTTTTTCTTTTTCCACTCCGTCACCGCGCATAGGTGCTCACGCATGGGATGGGGGGGGGCGATGTCTTGTGTCGTCAGACTCAGCTTGCCTCTCACCTTGGGACAAATTTTGCTCCTTTCATTCTTTATTCTTTTCCACCCATTAAGAGAAGGAGGTAACAAAATAAACTAAAAAAAATATATATAATAGTAATAGGGTAAAATCTATAAAATATACATTTATAAATTATCTATTTTTAACAGCCGCTGTCCTCTGTACTCTCTCTAGAGTTGTCGCCACCTTCTGGTCTTTATTTCGGCCCACCAAGCCCTGGAAGCATATAGCAGGATTGGCTCGACACAGGAAAGGTAGAGGTTCCTAAAAATGGTACCCTCCTTACTCCCCCCTGTTGAGAGCCAACCGCGACAGCCTGCACAATGCCTCTCTGCCTCTCGCCACCATCTCCTCCGTGTGGTATTGCCATCCCATCTTATCCTCAATGACCAACCCCAGGATGGTCATCCTATTGACCACCGCTACCCTCCGTCCTTCCATCCGGATAGCCGGCTTATGTTCCCATTTGATCCCTTTCCTTTTAGTTCTTATGTCCCTAGACTTAAAATTGAGGGCTTTAGTTTTGGAGACATTGAACCTAAGGCCAGAGTCATGGGCCCAGATCGAGAGGATTTGGAGAGAAATTTCAACACACTTCTCAGCCTTCGCTCAGGATGTTCCACAGAACAGGTCCGCAGCAGGAGCCCTGGGGGCAACCCCTGGCACAGTTTCTTTCCAACTTCAGCCCACCAAAACTGAGGCTAATCCATCTATCCCTCAGGAAGTCACGAACCAAGCTGCACAAATTATCTGGACAACCCATGTCAATCAAATTTCTCATCAGCTTGTTCCAGTTCATGGAGTTGAACGCGCCATCAATGTCCAGGGCCACAAGAAAAACCCAAGCACCCTTATTTAGCCCTCTCTAACACTTCGTTCAGAGCTGAGGTTGTTGACTTCTCTTCCCTAAAACCATGTTGGGAAGAGGAAAGGCGCTCATTACTCTCTAGCCAGTGCTTCAGGCGCTGAGCTAGTAGGCTATCCAGGACCTTACCTAGACACGCTAGTAAAGAAAGCAGACGATAAACATTAGGAGAATTACCCTTTCTACCAGACTTTTCCAAAAGCACCACTTGGGTAACCTTCCATGCCTCAGGAAAAGTACCAGTATCCAGGCACCTATTGAATAACCAGGCAAGAAGCGATGGGTGTATCCTAACCAGTGCTTTCACGACCGTGTTATTGATCCCGTCGGGACCAGGAGATTTCCTGTTCCCAAACTTGAAAGCCGTCCGTTTCACCTCAATCTCAGAAAAGGGCGGATCCACCAAACCGCAAGTGGTCAGCGAAATCTCATCCTCTGGCTCTTCGTTTCCGAAGTACCGATCCAAGATGAGGTCCAGGGTCTCCTTCAGGTCCCGTGTCTTGAACCCATCTTCCCCTTCAAGCAGCCTCAAGTTAGCAGAGCTCCTTATCATCCCAGAGACAACCCTGTAAGGGAGACCGTATGGATTTATCTCCAGTACGGTTTTGCACTGCTCCCTCCAGTGTTTTCTCTTCGCCCTCTTGGTGCTTCTCTTGTACCCTACCAAGATCTTCTTATAAACTATTCCCCTCCTGACTCTTTCCTCGCCTGCACTATTCTGGAATAGTTTCCTCATGGCCCTGAATCTCTTCCTCTCGATCTCCTGCTCCTCGGTCCACCAAGGCTGTTTAAGCCTTTTAAATGCGGTAACCTTTCCAGATCCAGGCCCCAGCGCTTTACAGGTGTTGGTTATATCCTGGTTGAGCTCATTGACCATGCTATTAATAGCAATTCTGTCAACTGTTCCAGCCAGGCTATCCCCAAGCATGCAAACGAACCGGCATCTGAATCTTTCAAGGTTAGGCCCCCTGATGCTGTACCGAGGAGCTCTCTCCACTGATGGCGGTTCCATATCACAACTGGCCTCAAACCTGATGAGTTTGTGGTCGCTTACGTCTGTTGGGTTCGTTTCCCACCTAAAACGCCGCATCCTGCTTGTTCTTGCCAGGGAGAAGTCTATGATGCTTTCACCATTTGCCGTGGCAAACGTTGATTCACCATAGACATTCCAAATTTCCAGACTCTGACCAATAACAAGATCGACCAAAGCCTTTCCTTTGCGATTTTCCTCCCTGTCCCCAAACAGCTGGGTGCGTGCGTTAAAATCCCCGCTAATCACGATCTCGTGCCCTTCCTTCTGAACCAAAAAGTCATTTAGGAAGTCTAGCTTACCAAGATCGTTTTCCTGAGGTGGTATGTACGAAGAGAGGCAGACCAGTTTTAGGTCTGTCGCCTCGATCTGTACAGCCGCCGCCCCCTCCCAGGACCCACAATCCAAACAAGGAAGATCTCCCCGGACCAGTAAGGCAGCCTTTTTGCACTCGCTAGAGAAGAAACTGTAACGAGTATCTAGACCCATCCTCCCATCATCCTCCAGGTACATCTCCTGCACCAGGATGACATGAGGGTGATCACTTTTATTGATCCGGTCTAGCTCCTCGGAGCTCCTCCTCGAACAGGTGCAATTAAGCTGCACAAATCTCCACACCTGTTTGGCCCCTCTACCATCGCCTCCCATTCACGTACCAGGCCTTCACCGAGCACTGCGTACTCCGGGGCGATGATTAGAGTCATACTTCCTGCTGTACCTCTTGTTGGCTTCGAAACAGAGCCAACAACCCTGCTTCATATCGCATCCCTGCTCTTGGGAGTGCACGCCCTCGCACCTCCCACACCTCTTAGGATGTTCGCAGGTTCTTACGATATGACCGGGCCTGAAGCACCTGAAACAGGTCGAAACTGCATCATTCACCCTGATAGGTACCATCCTGGCACCTATCTTTAGCCTCTTTTTGTCCAGGAGGGATTTCATGGTGGCCGCCTTTAGGCCAGAAATGACCCAATTCGTTGCGTAGCGCCTCCTTGTACTCTTTGGATACTGTTGGGTGGAAGGAAGGACAGATGGCACACACACCTCTTTAAAATATTTTCTTTCTTTTAATCAACAAAAACATATGCAAAATCTCAATTATTAATTAATTTTTACACAAGAATTTACATATATATATTTTGAAGATTTGGCAATCCATAATTAAAATTATATTTAAAAAAGATGCATATATTGGATTTCTAATTATTTTTATTGTTCCAATATTTCGAGGGGCAACTCGCCTCTCTTTATCGAGGATGTTTGTGTTTTTCACTAGAACACGCGCGCACGCGTACACCACTCTCGTTCTACAAGGCCAATGAAAGAACTGTATCTTTGACTCAACTATTGCCTTCAGTTTATATACAGCAAATAATTATATTTATATTTAATATTATATATTATTATTTTATCTATGGAAGATATAGAGATTTATATACAACACAGTGTAATTGTAAAAAATTGTGTTTACACATTAATTCTAAATTAAAAAATCTTTTAAAGCAAAATAAATTATTAAATAAAAGGTATATACATAGTTATTTATAAATAATTAAGATATGAATTCATATCTTAATTAATTATTTATAAATAACTATGTATATACCTTTTATTTAATAATTTATTTTGCTTTAAAAGATTTTTTAATTTAGAATTAATGTGTAAACACAATTTTTTACAATTACACTGTGTTGTATATAAATCTCTATATCTTCCATAGATAAAATAATAATATATAATATTAAATATAAATATAATTATTTGCTGTATATAAACTGAAGGCAATAGTTGAGTCAAAGATACAGTTCTTTCATTGGCCTTGTAGAACGAGAGTGGTGTACGCGTGCGCGCGTGTTCTAGTGAAAAACACAAACATCCTCGATAAAGAGAGGCGAGTTGCCCCTCGAAATATTGGAACAATAAAAATAATTAGAAATCCAATATATGCATCTTTTTTAAATATATATATTTACAAATTTTTTTTTTTTTTTATAATTAAATTTAAAAAATACAAATTATTTAAATAATTAAATTTACAAACAACATAGCATCCCATATTCAATGAAAAGATGATCAGCTGTAACAATCGGCCCCATGATCATCATTTCCCATGATTTACAACATTATAGCTATATTTACACAAAATTATAAAGAGATAGAATGAGACAAATAGGACAACACAGTGAAGGAATTTACAGATGATACAGAGTCCCTTGTCGACTAGTACAAGTAGTGGACTTCACACTCCCTCCTGCTTCGGGTCCAGTCTTGTCTGAAGATGAGTCTTGAATTAATTTGTAGACAGTTCATCTCCAAAACAGTTTCTCAATGAAACGATTTAGTTTCTCTTTAGATAAAGGTTTAGTTAGGAAGTCAGCTAAGTTTAAATTACTATTAACAAATTTTATTGTGAACTCTTCCTCCTCAACAAGTTTTCGAATGAATTGTAGTCTGATATCAATATGCTTGGTTTTTATATTTTCTACACTATTCTTACAGAAATATATAGGTGACTGATTGTCACAAAATTGAATAGGTTTTCCCACATTAGGTAGTACGTCTATTTCTTTTAATATATTAAAATACCATATTGTTTCTTTTACACTTTCAGTTAAGGCTATAAATTCGGATTCCATAGAACTTAATGCAATACACTTTTGTTTTCTCGATTTCCATGTAAATGGGGTATCATCTAGATATAGTATGTATTCACTTGTAGAGTGTCTATTGGTCAAATGACTTCCCCAGTTTGCATCAGAATATGCATTTAAGATGCCTCTATGTTGGACTCCTCCTGTTTTTAAACATATGGGAATGGAGCATGTAAGATGTGACTTAGTAAAATTTCCTTATTAAAATATTCAAGTGTGACATTTTGGTAGCAACGTCGTTACCATCTTCGGAATAGCATGTGACATAGAAGTGTTGAGTTCCCGTTACGCACTATCGACATGTGTCCCTACAATAAATTAAATGATCTATAGAGCAAAATAGGCTATGAGACAAGCAGAATCTATAGACCTATACTATTGACATTGACATTTGTAATAATAATAAGATGTGGGGGTAGCACCATAAAACAAAAGAATGAAATATGTATGAGAGGAAACAAGAAAATTTCTCCATATAAGATATATTACTAGATATTTATTCAAATAAATTAAAATTTGGGAACATTTCTATATTGACGAGATATGCTATTTACATAGTAATATTGATAGAGGTGACCTGAAGCTACGAATTTGCCTTTATCAAGAAAAAAAAACAAACTAGATCTCCATCTATTCTAGCGAGACAAAATATGAGAACCTTATCATTCCTTTAAGTTACTTAAAAGCCCTTTAGGGCCCATGCGAAATCTAGGTTGGTTTCTATTCAAAAAAAAAAAAAAGGGGGGGGGGGGGGCGCTAAGTCATAATGACAAATGGCTTACCTTTTCTCGAAAGTGCCGGCAAAGGTCTGGTCTCCCGACTGAAGACTGTCCTCTCACTGAGCGACTCAGATTGAATCCGCCTTTTGGCAAAGAAACCCTCTTTTATTCTTGTCTCTCTCCGTTTTCATTCGCTGGCCGCGCCAAAGTTTCTATTGGTTGGCATTTTCATTCGTCGAAAGAGAGCACCAATGAAAATGGCCAACGTCTTCAGTATACAATTTCACCGACGCCCCAGGCCTCTCCCATCAAAATAGAACATATCGTATTGCCAAAACAAAAAAATCTAAAGAGCGAAACAGCCACGGCACTAGTGTAAAATTTCATCAGACCCCAGGCCTCCTCCACATGGGCTGTAATACGATCCTCCCTTTTCTCGGGACGGTATATATATCGCCCCCCGTCTTGGCTAAAAATCGACCCAGGCCCCTTTTACCTGGACTGTAATGTGATGCTTCCCTTTTTCGGGAAGGATATTTATAAGGCTTAGTCTTTTAGAAATCTTCCTTCTCCATTTCTTCTGGTCACCTCTACCTAAATTTTTGGTGAGGGGAATATATGTACATATGGAACAACAGCTTCCAGCGCGGATGTCTCTGGATGTCACTGGTGTCTTCTTCACCAGGCATCAGCTTTCAGCATGGAAGTCTGGTGTCATCAATTGTCTAGGTTTCTGGGCAAAAAGGTGGTCTATAAGTCTATGTGGGAGGGAAGCCATGTATCCATTTGATGTTGATTATACATACGCCTTCTGTTGGGGTATGGTTACAAAAACGTGCCCCAACAATCCTCCCCCTGCCAAGTAATGGACAAATGCGTTTGTGCTACTCATTATTCATCTGCCTTTCATCAGTTACTATGAAAGCAGGCCCATTTCTAGCAAAATGCATTTTCCATTACTAGGTGAAGCCAGATGTACCGAAACCTATAGGGAAGATAAGGCTAGTCAAAATGATGGTATGCCATTCTAGATGTTTATTATTCCGAACATTAGTGGGCATTGCGCATCCTGGCAAAGGGGTTTTTATGTGTTATTATTATGTCAGCACACTGTTATCAACATAGGTTATGGGGGACAGTCATATCATATGTATGGAAGTAAGCAAGGTCATCTGTCTCACCATTTATGGGCATATATACCACCCTTCCACTTTCTTCTTTGGCCTTGAGGAGTAGGCCATCCTTGTGGTAAGTCCTCTCACCTCATCCTTGCCTCTTGGTGTGCTGGTTTCATTGCTACCTTCTTTCTGTTAACAATACAGTTAGAACATTTCCCTATTACATATTATATATAAAAAATATTGGGCGCCAAGAAGTCGTTTAGAAATAACTGACTAGTCCAACTCCTAAAACATGCCAGTATCTTTATTTAAGTACCAATCAAGACATTCGTGTGGTATAGTTATATATACACAATCAAAGGAAAGGATAATTATAGTTAGCTGAAAGAAATATCTTGGTATATAATGATTAGCCTATGACATGATGACTTTTGCTAAATAAAAAATTACAGAAAACAAATTATGAAAGTAATCATTAAATAAGGCACGAAATATGTAATGATAAAATGAATCCTTCCATGTTATATGATGAGTAAAATATATATATTGAAGTAAACATATCATGTAGATAGTGATTAAATATGTTAAGATATAAGTGATAAAAATCATCCCATGATAGATGACAAAAGAAAACTACTACAAGATTATATATGGTGACAAAATATATATAATTAAATATTTAATATAAATATTAATATCATGAATATCAAAATAAAATTGTTGAAATGAATAGTATATGACTATAATATAATATATATGATATAAAAATAATAACATATTGAATAAGAAAATGTAAACATAATATATATTTGTGCGCTGAGGGTTCAAGGTTTAGTATCTCATTTAAGTTTTCAATCTTATCCAGTCTGGAATCACGAGTTGGTCACTGGGTAATATTCGTCTATCCCGATCCTATTGGAGGGTGTGTTCTCTCTTGTGTGTTAGATTCCTCAAATTACAATACTCTCTCAACCCAGATGGGTACGTCATTTAGAATCTTGGTCAAATGGAACATAGCCCAGACCTCTATTAAACTACACAGTCCATCTAAATCTAGGGTGACAACTGTATGAAGAGAATTTTTCTGTTTTGGCAGAGCGACTAATCAATTTCTACTATTTTGTTTGTGGCTCCGTTTACCTTGCCTCTGGGGTGTGTACAGTTCAGCTACCTCCCCCTTCCAAGAAATTCATATTACTTTCATCTACTAATATACTCTCTATTCATTGACCTGAATCCTACAAATCTACATCTTATAAATTTGAATTTTATCAATCTGAAATTTTGGTTCTTTTACAAATTCCTTCAGAATTCTACTCCCTGTATAACTGCTCTTAATTCTACTGTCCTCAATACAACACTTCTAAAACTTTGACTCATTGGCTCGTTCTGGCGTCTCGTTCGCGGTCCTTATAGTTAACTAATACTTTAAAATCTTATCCTATCATGGAACGAATTTAAACTCGTTGAAGGTCCTAATAATTACTTATTCTGCCTCTCGAATCGGTCCTATACTCGAATTCATTCCAACAAAACGTATGGCAGGGCGAATCCTTTATTAGAAGAAACTTCCGCTAGCTATGGGGGATCAAACTGGTACCAAAAAAAATTCAATAGACAGAAACACTTCGTCTAGAATAACTGGGCAATCTCTGCCTACATGCCAATCTTACAGGACCTCCCGTCAGGAACACCCTCGCTCCAGCCACGCTAAAAGCGTCGAAACTATGGTGTCAGATCGGTTACCCAAGGTCGCGCCGTTATACCCCAGGCTATACGGCATGGCTAAAACAAATCCCCCATCCTGCATAAAATTCAATCTATACCTCTTCGTTTCCTCTTGCGAGGAGGAGTTGAGTGGAAAATTCGGCTTGATCCTTGCTTTCCACTATCTCCAAGTCTGAGGGTCGGGATAGGGATCATTTATCCACAATCCTTAGAATTCAAGCTAAACTAAAATAAAAGAAAATCAAAGGAAAATTATATCCTCTAACGAGGGACCTAACAAAACGGAGCGAATATTTCTAACTAGATAGAGTTGTAGTTGTCCTGTGAGGCTTCCGATCCTAACAAATAAAGAAATCAAAATTAAAAATTGAACCTATTAATTCCCTACACTATTCTAATCTACCTTTGGTCTAACAGTATAATTGTTTCTATCCTTGGACACATTCACTAAGATTTCCCATTCATTCAATTTCATTCGCATCTTGCACATAAACTAAAGCTAGAAACTACTATAAAAGCCAAAGCACTTCAATCGTCAATGTTAACATTTACTCTAACTATTACTAATCTCCAGGACTAAATGTGAAATCAAATAAAATAATAAAATTAAAACAAATTGGGAACTAAAGCCCTAGGTTACTCAAAAGAAAATGCCTCTGTACAAGCTCTATATATACTAATACTTTATACTCGATAAATGATTGTTAATAAAATGGTTAACAATTCTAAATAATCTGAAAGCTAACCTACCTAAAAAAAATGTAATTTCAAAACTGCCCTTGCTTTGACACTAAGTGACTATTCACGACAATTCTATAAAGACACACACAAATTATAATGGCGAATAAAGGACCATTAAACGTGACACCTCATAAAAGCGGAATTGAGTCACTCCCCTAGCCACCGTGGGTGAATTCACTTTCTTCCTACTTCATCTTGCGTCTGTCCCCTTTGCAGTAGTCCGACCTCAACACTCTATTGAAAGATGGATTTATAGGGTTTATGATTCACTACCCAACACTAACATTCTCAAGTGCTTTCCAAGGATCAACTACAGTCTGGGTCTACTTAACTTCTACCCCTGGCTTAGGGTCCCTATACTTCACAACTTCACTCTGAGAGATTGACCTTTCATGTCCTCATTAGAAACCTATTTCAAAGCTACTACCTGAAAGCCAGGGATTATAGGGTTTCTTTTCTAAATTACCCAACACAAGCCATAGGATGCCTATTAGGTTTGTTGTTTTAGACATAGCCCCCCTCTAAGTTGTGATTTCCTACACCTTCCTTCACCTATTACTCCCGATAATAACTAAAATTTCAGATTTACACTAAATAATTAATTCACAATGGTATACATTATTCTCACTGGTCTTTGAAACTCGGGATTTAACAAGAAATAGTTTGTATAGAAAAAAAAAATCCTATTGAAGTTTTACCTTAAAAAAAAAAGGTTTAAAAGAAAAAAAAAAAAAAAGGTTGGAATCTCTAAGCTTCTCATTCTATTGAGATGATTCTCCGTACACACTCCAAAATCCTAGTTAGTGGCGACAGTCTGAGCAGAATTTACACTGTGTGGGCCTTTTCACCCTTGTAGACCTGCGTAAAGTTAAACTGTCCACACTAACTCTGTCAATTTCCCCTCGTCTCATTACTTCTGAGTTCGCTCTGGTTGTCACCCCTTGTGGAACCACTACATTAACAGACCTATTAGGGAGATAAGCTGGACCTGTAAGATGAATCCAATGATCTTCATCACTGGAACCTTGACTTGAATTACCATCACTAGTCTCCTCCTCCTCTGTGGGGAAAATCCTAATTGGTATATGATATTGTTTTAACCTATCTATATGGTATTTATCCAAATTCCCAGTTTCTAGATTCTTCAAGAGATATACAGTATCACCAGCTCTTTTTAGTACCTCATATGGACCCCCATACCTTGGCTCAAATTTGTGACGCCCCTTCGTCTCATGCATTCTCTCCACTAGGACTAAATCCCCATTATTAAAAGTTCTCAGCCTTTTGTTTTCAAACTTAGTCCTAGCTTCTTCCTGTTCACTCAAGTAGGTTTGCCTTACCACCTCTCTTATCTTCTCGACCTCCTCTGTTAGTTCCCGCTCGTAGAAGGCTGCCGTTTGAGCAATCAAATCTTCGCTTACAGGACTTTGTCCCGCTTCCTGAAAGGGTTGCGGGAGCCTCAGCTCATGTCCGAAGACGAGTTTCGCTGGCGTAAATCCTGTACTAGAATGTTCAGTGGTCCTGATAGCTAAAGCTACCATGGGTAGGATGTCATCCCAATTAGAACCTGCTTCACACCTACGCAAAGATTCAATTACTGTTCTGTTGAGCCTTTCCACAGCGCCATTACTTTGAGGTCTCCAAGCAGTGGTGTTCAATGCACTTACCCCCATGGCCTTGCAAATCCCTTTGAAAATACTGCTAATGAATGCCGAGCCCCGGTCTGAAAGTATAGTTACCGAAAACTATACTTTCGGACCGGGGCTCGGCAGTGGTTAAAGCGCTGTTGGAAAGCGTAATTACTATCTTTGGAGTACCGAAACTCCAAAGATAGTAATTACGCTTTCCAACAGCGCTTTAACCACTGTACTGGCACACTGGTCTCTTGTAGGTATTAAATTAGGGAATTTGGTAAATAAATCGACTATGGTCAGGATGCTAGAATGTCCTCTGGAAGTCTTCTCTAAGGGTCCTATGAAGTCTAGAGCAAGGTGCTCAAATGGTTTACCAGGCCTGAAGTGGGGAGCATTACCAGCCTTGGTTACACCTTGATTTGAGAGCTGGCAACCCTCGCATCTGTGTATATAGTTTCGCACCTGTGTCCTCATACCCGGCCAATAATAATCGTCCTTCAGCCTTCTCATTACCTTCTTGACCCCAAAATGACCTCCCGTCGGAACGTCGTGGTGATATTTAATCACTATCTCCCTAATGTCTGACGGAACCACCTTCACCCAGATACCCCCACTGTTCTTAGACACAAGGTAACCCTCGTGCATTTTATAATCCTTATTTTTATAAGTTACAGTCTCGGTAGACCGTCTGTCACCTATTAGTTTCAATAAGGGGGCCCATTTCTTGTCCTTTGTGACTTACATATCTTGGTTTTAAATAAAATAAAAAAAAAAAAAAAAAGGTATGCAAAGAAATTAGAGATATCTAGAAATTTATCTTATCAATTTACCTAACCCCTTAACACGTGCATGTGTCCATTGTCACTTAGCGGCTGTTATTAGAAATTTCCTTTTGTATTTATACAGTATGAGGCATAGTAGTTAAAGGCTGCATTCCCATGAGTTCATCCCTCTTACAACATGCTGAAACGAAATCAAATGTGGTTATAAGATCACTGTCTATGGAGTAACAGGTGCATATTGGACTGGGAAATGACAAAGTTATTTCGCTCTAATTGTGACTGAGTTTTCTGTTGAGTTATGATGATACACTGTGAATTTGGTAGTGAAATTAATCTGTAGGATTGTGTTGCATATCAGGGGTTTCGTTTGTTCCTGGGTTAGAAATTCTTATATTATTACTTATTACTGTCAGTCTGATAATTACATTCCTGGCTCATGAGATAGGTGTGCAACTTGTATAATTCACTGTGGAAATATATATGCAGACATTTAAGAATTTACAGGGGTATATCTAATATGGAGTCGTCACCTCAGCTCGATCTATTCACATTTTTGTTCTGGAATTAGCGCCATTTTCTAGATGGGCTTCACTGCCTCATCTATAGCTCAAGCGCATCACTTTGAGTGTTAATTTTTAGGAAACGTCATCTCGTCCTCGACTTTTCTTCTCTTAATGCTGGCACATCTTCAATGACATTTCCTATGTGGGGGACACATCCTTTAAGCGGTCTATCGGCATCCAGTGATCAAACTTGGCTGAAAACGTCGTCAAAGGGGGCTGCCCTTCTCGCGTGTCTGGCCTTCTAAACCAACCACGATACCGCCTCACGCCTACAGGTTCCGAATTACATTCAATGTTATATCTTTGCTCGGGTGTCCAGGCTTTATCAATCCTTATTCACAGCCTTTAGGTGATATTACCCCGCACTGGGGACTCGCATCCCGCTAATTTCCTCATTATATACAAGTGTCAAAATCGAGCCTCGATAAACTCTCCAGTCTCCTATACCCCCATTATTAGATAGATCCTGTCTCTAACTCAGGTGGCTTTTTGCTGCCTTGTCAACAACTTAAAGCTGTCCACGCGTGCCTCGGGATATCTCAGTTGTCTTGCAGACACACGCTTCAGTCATCTCCTTTCCTTTGAACATTTAAAGATTATCCCAGGTAGTTGTCATATGTTAATACATAGTTCCACAGTGATTAAAAGTACTCGTGCAAATTGGTCACTATATCTATTCCTTGAGATTCTGCCATTTGTATGTTAAAACCAGGTTCCTACCCATTATTGATTTCAATTAAAAAGAAAAGAATTCATGAAGAGAATGGTGATCGAACTTCTCCTTTTACGGGTATGCTAATTGATTCCTCAATTCTACTTTCATCTTAAAGCTCATGTATTTGTCACTCTCCCAATCCACTATGCGCTGGAGAAAAATCGAATAACTATCTCTTACGATGCTAGCCCTAATCTGGATGCACAGGCTAGCATAACTTGATAGAAAGCGCTATAAAAATAAAGTTAAGAAATTTGTAGCCGGCAATAATTATCAGAACTCACCTCTGCTGTAAGAGAAATCATAGCAGAGCCATGATGAAAAAAAAAATTCTAAGTCATTTCAGCAGCCTACTGTAAAACACTGATCACCGTTCTAAATTTGAACCATGGCAATCCAGCCTCATTTCTCATACTGTATATAATAATTTGAGAAAGTAAAATAAAGAAATTGTAATCAATGGTGCTCGCAACAGAATTCAAAATGATTGAGACACAGAACATTATAAATAATGTCCAGCAAGCAGGATACCAAACCACCTTTATATTACAACACATTTCCACAAAAGTATAACTATCAATAACCCAATAAACAAAACCACAAAATATCTATAGGGCGATATGTTACATTCCATACTCACAAACATCTATAACAATAGCCAACTACTTAAGAAACTCCGGCATCCAAACATATTACTGTAATTCCCCTAACATAGGCTCCACCATAAAAGTCCATTATCTAAAAATAATCTTACTATCATAAAACCCACTAACCAAAACAGAAAATAAAAGGCAATATATTCCGTAGAGTGTAACAGCTGCCAAGCCAAATACGCAGGGGAGACAGGAAGGAGAGTCAGCAATAGAATATATGAACATAGACGCAACGTTATTAATCAAGACAATAGGTCTCTAATTTTCCAATACTGCAAAGGAATAGGTCACACTTTCGCATTAGGAGAACCTAGAATACATTACAATAACATAAACAGCAAATATCAAAGGCTTATAATTGATTCTCTATTATTCAGAAAACACAATAGCATTAATAGAAAATAGATTTGCCCGAAACATATAACACAATATATCCTAGTACCAGCTAATAATATCAACAATAATATAAGTAACTTATATGTAATAGCCAATAACTATTATAAAACTACTTAAATAATAGAATTTCTAACCTATAAGATAATTCATAGAATATAGCAAACAATAGTAGAATATGTATAAATACCTTAACCAAAAAAAAAATGTGTCTTAAGAAAACAAATAATTTGCAAAACTTCCTAATGTATATATATATATATATATATGTACATAGAATCATAATAGTTTTAGCATCAGGCGACGTTATATTTTCTTGATATATTGTATATGTTTCTCCTGTAGAAGGGCGGACAAGCTCGAAAGCTTGAGAAGACCAGAATAAAAGATACTCATCCCCATAAACGTTTTACTTTGATATCAGAAATCAATGATAATATTAAGGCTTTGCCACAAACAATGTGAATCGTAAAAGACAGCGGCGAGAGATTCTATGTACATATATATATATATACATTAGGAAGTTTTGCATATTATTTGTTTTCTTAAGACACATTTTTTTTTTTGGTTAAGGTATTTATACATATTCTACTATTGTTTGCTATATTCTATGAATTATCTTATAGGTTAGAAATTCTATTATTTAAGTAGTTTTATAATAGTTATTGGCTATTACATATAAGTTACTTATATTATTGTTGATATTATTAGCTGCTACTAGGATTATAGGTACTAGTTATATTTTCTTGATATATTGTATATGTTTCTCCTGTAGAAGGGCGGACAAGCTCGAAAGCTTAAGAAGACCAGAATAAAAGATACTCATCCCCATAAACGTTTTACTTTGATATCAGAAATCAATGATAATATTAAGGCTTTGCCACAAACAATGTGAATCGTAAAAGACAGCGGCGAGAGATGCGGTAGACATCGCCTCAACTTAACTTTCATTGCCTGATAAAATGCCAGTGAAACAGAAAGCATAAATTAAAATTCACGATTTAAAATCATAGCAGTAGGTGTGGCTAGAAAACTGAAAGGGCGCTATGAATAGCTCTTAAAATTAGCGGGAAATCTCAAGGCAACAACATGACATTCCTTAAGTAAGCCCGCTGGAAATTTTTGTAAGTCACTTTAGATATAGACTCTTAACTCAGGGTGTAGACTACTTCACCAATTTAATTAATTAAATAATTAAATAGTATGGCTTTTCACTAGGTATACATTTCTAAAGTATTCAGGATGAAATGTATACTAATTTCGAGCCCCACGTTGGGCGCCATTGTTGGACTCTTCCTGTTTTTAGACATATGGGAATGGAGCATGTAAGATGTGACTTAGTAAAATTTCCTTATTAAAATATTCAAGTGTGACATTTTGGTAGCAACGTCGTTACCATCTTCGGAATAGCGTGTGACATAGAAGTGTTGAGTTCCCGTTACGCACTATCGACATGTGTCCCTACAATAAATTAAATGATCTATAGAGCAAAATAGGCTATGAGACAAGCAGAATCTATAGACCTATACTATTGACATTGACATTTGTAATAATAATAAGATGTGGGGGGTAGCACCATAAAACAAAAGAATGAAATATGTATGAGAGGAAACAAGAAAATTTCTCCATATAAGATATATTACTAGATATTTATTCAAATAAATTAAAATTTGGGAACATTTCTATATTGACGAGATATGCTATTTACATAGTAATATTGATAGAGGTGACCTGAAGCTACGAATTTGCCTTTATCAAGAAAAAAAAACAAACTAGATCTCCATCTATTCTAGCGAGACAAAATATGAGAACCTTATCATTCCTTTAAGTTACTTAAAAGCCCTTTAGGGCCCATGCAAAATCTAGGTTGGTTTCTATTCAAAAAAAAAAAAAGGGGGGGAGGGGGCGCTAAGTCATAATGACAAATGGCTTACCTTTTCTCGAAAGTGCCGGCAAAGGTCTGGTCTCCCGACTGAAGACTGTCCTCTCACTGAGCGACTCAGATTGAATCCGCCTTTTGGCAAAGAAACCCTCTTTTATTCTTGTCTCTCTCCGTTTTCATTCGCTGGCCGCGCCAAAGTTTCTATTGGTTGGCATTTTCATTCGTCGAAAGAGAGCACCAATGAAAATGGCCAACGTCTTCAGTATACAATTTCACCGACGCCCCAGGCCTCTCCCATCAAAATAGAACATATCGTATTGCCAAAACAAAAAAATCTAAAGAGGGAAACAGCCACGGCACTAGTGTAAAATTTCATCAGACCCCAGGCCTCCTCCACATGGGCTGTAATACGTTCCTCCCTTTTCTCGGGACGGTATATATATCGCCCCCCGTCTTGGCTAAAAATCGACCCAGGCCCCTTTTACCTGGACTGTAATGTGATGCTTCCCTTTTTCGGGAAGGATATTTATAAGGCTTAGTCTTTTAGAAATCTTCCTTCTCCATTTCTTCTGGTCACCTCTACCTAAATTTTTGGTGAGGGGAATATATGTACATATGGAACAACAGCTTCCAGCGCGGATGTCTCTGGATGTCACTGGTGTCTTCTTCACCAGGCATCAGCTTTCGGCATGGAAGTCTGGTGTCATCAATTGTCTAGGTTTCTGGGCAAAAAATTGGTCTATAAGTCTATGTGGGAGGGAAGCCATGTATCCATTTGATGTTGATTATACATACGCCTTCTGTTTGGGTATGGTTACAAAAACGTGCCCCAACATCTATTAACATTTGATAGGTTTATTTTATAATGTTTTGTCCTAAAGACATAATTCATTAGATCTACAACGATTTTCCAATGCTGATATGTGTATCCATTACAGAATTGAGCCATTGTGTTTACTGAAAAAGAAATATCTGGTCGGCTTCTGTCTGCAAGGAAAGATAAACAACCTATTATTGATCTATATGTGTATTTTCTCATGAGTTCAGTCTCAATAATTTCATCTTCCTTAATTTTTGGTGGTAACCAGCACCCTGTTTTAAAAGGTAAATTTACCAATGTCTTAGGTAGATCTGTAAAACTAGTTATAAGTCTGTTTATATACAACAACAACAAAAGCCTTTATTTAGGGCATTTCGCCCCATACAGGATTCGCCGTATTTACACGTCAACAAGAGGAAAGGGAAGAGGAAACATTTACAACAAAATCAAGTTTGTCTCACATTCAGTTACCTATTTACAGATAGTTCATCCTCCAGTATCCTTTGCCCTGCATTCTTTCTCATGCGCCCAGCTTCTGTGCAGAACTTAAAGTATCTAACAATCAGTAATTCATCATTCAGAACTGAAGAGAGAAGTTGACATATGCGATGGTATCTAAATTGACCAGAGGTAGGGCTTGGGAAATTTCAGTACGTTTTTCTGTTAAGAGAGGGCATTGGAAGAAATAGTGAACCAAATTATCATCCATGAGATCCATACAAAGTAAACAGTTCCGGCCATTTTCTTTCCAGAAGTCTTTTCTTTCTTCCCTGAAAAATTGCCATAAAACTATGTTGTGCAACTAGTCTCTTGTTGGGAAGCGAGATATTTAATCGTAGGTACTCCTCTGTCATGAATGATTCACTCAAAAATTTGTAGTGAGCAAAGTGGGTTGAATCAGTGATTTTCATCTGATCGTTTTGAATTAGTTGGTCTGTGGTAGTTCTAATTATGCCTGGCAATTCTTTCTGTATGGCTAAGTAGTCTTCGCAGCCCTTAAGAAAGGAATATCCCTTAGAGTCTAGAATTTTTATTAAATTTTGAGTAAAACTGTTTTCTATTTCCTTTTTCGCGGTGACTTTCCAGAGATAGTTTAAGCAAGCATGTGGTAATCTGCTCGTCTCCATTTTTAAAATCCTGACCCAAAACTTTAATGTGAGTTTTACAGCATTAAGTTCAGTTGATATTCTTCCACATTCTCTTCTGAGGACATATCCTGGTGTGAAGTTTGGTAAGTCTAAGAGACGACGAAGAAATGCATCTTGGGTATTTTTGACTGTCTTCAGCTGGTTAAATGCCCACATTGGTGCCGCATATAGTAAAGTAGGAAGAACAATAGTGTCAAGAAGTTTCATCACTGAGGTAAAGGACTTTATTCGCGCCTTTGTAAGGATTCTCCAAAGTGCATTAATTGCATTCAGTGCTTTGTTTCTAAAGTATTGGGAAGCATATTGGGTCGAGATTTTTGTAGTCAGAGGGTAACCCAGATATGTATACTTAGCTACTATTGTCAGGGGTTGCTGACCCCAAAACCATGTCTCGGAACGAGCTGTTCTTCCACCGTTTCTAAACACCATTATTTTAGATTTATTTTGGTTCAACGTTAGGCAGTTCTTTTCTAAGTACTTTTTAAGTAAGTTAATCTTCAATTGCAAATTAATTTTCGATTCTCCTAAGATCACTATGTCGTCTGCATACAGTAAAAGGTGTATAGTTCCATAATTCTCAAGATTTATGCCTGGCAATTCTGATTCATCGAACAGGGGTACCAGATCGTTTAGGAAGAGAATGAATAAATAAGGTGACAACGGCTCCCCCTGCAATACTCCCGCTTGTATTTTGATAGCCTCCGTGAAGGAACCCCGCCATCTGACTGTTGCCGTCATTTGGGTATAATAGTTCTTAATTAGTTTAATAAATCGACAGCTCAGACCATTTAATGCTAGTTTTTTCAAAGTAGATGGTGCGGTACAGTATCAAAGGCCTTCCTTAGGTCAATGAAGAAGGCATATGACTTTCCCCTTCTACGGCTAAGGGTCATTTGAATTAATGATACGAGCGTGAAAATGTGGTCCTGACAAGAGTAGCCTTTTCTAAAACCAGCCTGATTTTCTGCCAAAATTGACTTTCTCTCCATCCAATCATTCAATCTTGTCTTCAAGATAGATGTAAATAATTTCGATAGGTTAGAAATCAGGGATATTCCTCTGTAATTTGACGGGTTGTCCGGATCATTATTTTTAAATTTTGGGTGGATTATCGTTTTTGTCCATTGTTGAGGAACTTGGGATGTCCCTAAGATTTTATTAAATAAGTTCCTGAGATAAATTGTATGTTCTTCTAATAAATATTTAATCGCTTCGTTAGGAATTTCATCAAGTCCTGTAGCCTTATTTTTACCCAATTTGGAAATTTCTGTGGTGACCTCAGTTAGAGATATTTCACAATCTAATTCGGGGTCAATGTTCAATATCTCAAGTGGTAACTGTACAACTTTTGTTAAATTTGAACCAAGTAACTCCCGATAGAAGACCTGCCAGTCTGCAGTAGAAATTTCACCTTGTAGGTTATTCCTATATTTAAGTGAATTAATAGTCTTCCAAAATTGGGAAGGATCTTTTACATTACTGAGGATAACTTGAATTTTGTCAGTATATTCCCTTTTTTTGAGCTTTAGGATAGCTGAATATTTCTTCTTACTCGACAAGTATGCAATTTTATCGGCCGAGATATTATGTTTTACGTATAATTTAAGATTTTGTTTCATTTCCTTTTTAGCCAAATAACAGTCTTTGTCGAACCATGGCTTAGATTTTATATTTTTTGTTTTTGCCTCCATCCGCGTCCCCGAGCGTAACATTGCTGTTTGAATTAAACCAGTAAAATCTCCAGCCTGAGTATCAATTGTGGAGTCAGCTGGATGTTCGGGAGTTAATTCTTTTAAAGTTTCTATATATGTTGGGATTTTATCTACTGACCAGGAAAATTTAATTTTGGCCCTAGGCACCATGTAACAATTTTCAGTTTTATTATTAGGGCCGATAAACTTTAAAATTATTGGTAAGTGATCCGAATATGGCATACAACCAATTTCAAAATCTGCTATGTGTTCAAGCACCGCAGGTGAGACAATCGCCAGATCTAACACAGAAGAGCCTCTTCCGGAGATGAATGTAAATTTACCACTTTTATCATTAATGGATCTACCATTTATTATAGTTAAGTGATTTTTATCAAGAAAGTCAATAAATATTTCCGCTTTGGCAGATTTTGTTAGATCACAGGAATTTCGGGTGGTTGAAATAAGGTTTGAAGTATCTATCAAATTATGGTAACCCCCCAGATTGCCAATACGGACATTCAGGTCGCCGACCAGTATTATTTCAAACCCGTTATATATCTTATTTTCCATCAAATGAAATAGTCGTCCAAGTTTTGTAGCATGCGTATCGTTTGGGGGTAGATATACGAATATTACACAGATCGCTGGAGAGTCATTGTCTAAACTTGGATTGAGTGTGACTGCAATCCAAGAGGTTTCGATTTCAACATTGTCAATTTGGGGCTGTAGTTGTTTATTTATGCCGAGAATTATACCTCCGGAGCCTCTCCCTTTATCTGATGACTTTACAGCAGGTGATTGATACATTCCGAAGTTCGCCAGGTTCAAGTCGATATTGAAGTGGCACCAAGTTTCTGTAAGCGCGAACATCTCATATTGTTTCAAATATTCGAACAGTGGAAAGAGAGAATTTATCCTAAAAAAGCCGTTTATATTCCAATACATGAATCGTTCGTTTTTAGCTATGTCAACCATTGGTTTTATTTTTTCGATCTTAGTTTTATTATGTTTCAGATTTGTGCCCTTAGGTTGACTTTCTTTAATAGTATGAGTCTTGCTATGTGAAATATGAGGAGTTCCTGTGAGTTGAGTTTTGTTTATAGATTGTACATCTTCATTTGTATGTATTTTATTACCTGAATATTTACATCTCTCTATTTACAGAGATCCGCTGGTGTGCCTCTAGCTATATTAGTTCTCCTTTGGCATTCACCACCTGTCCCTCCACTACCATGTAGTTGATGCCGTTTAGGAGAAGTTTATTATCCCTCAACTTCGATCCTATACCTTTCTTGTAAAGTTCCCTTCTCTTTTCTATCAAGATTTTTCTCTGCTCTCTAATCTGGGGGCTGTAATCCCTGCTCATAAAAATATTGAGTATTCGAAGTTTGGATGAGTTCTTTAGGAGACTTATTCTGGACTCGTGATCAGGAACTTCAATCAGAATAGGCGCCTTTGGTCCCCTGCCCAGGCGATGACATTCGGCAATTACCACATCATCAGTAATCTGCATATCTTCCGCCATTAACTTCTTGACCTTTTGTAGCAGCAGTTCCCGACTGTCAGTCTGCTGATTCAATGCCATATATTATTAAGTTGTTTTCTCGGGCTCGTCTCTCCAAAGCCTCCGGGCGTTCTTCCAGATTCCTTATTTTTAGGGTATTGTGAGAAATTAACCTCGTGTTAGTCGCCAGTGCATCTGTGCACGAAGCTATAGATGTTTCTATTCCCGTCATTCTTCGTTCCCAATCCTCCATCTTCTGCTCAATATTAAGCAACCTTGCATCCATTTTCTCTCCCAATCTGTTCACTTCAGCCGAAAGGTTAATTATCAGTAGCTTTAAATCGTCCATTGGTGCCTGGTCTGGAGTTGAGTGAGGTATATTTGTCAATGTGGCCTGGTCTGGAGTTGAGTGAGGTATATTTGTCGATGTGGCCGGTCTTTTCGGCCCTGGATTTAGTTCTATACATCCAATTATCAATAAGGCCGTGATCACTTTTAGCCAGTAAGCCATCGAACAGTGCTTCAAAGTTACACCAGTTCTATCCCTGTAATATTTCATCTTATTGAGTTTAGTCTTAAAATCGGCAAATTTTACCGTAAGCTCTATTGGCCTTGTTATGCAAATCACCATGTATAAAACAATCATTAAATATGCAATTTTTGCAATTAATCTCATTTTGTTTCACCGTTAACTTTATTTTACTTTTCAATATGATATATATAGTATTATTTAGAAGATCGAATTTGAGAAATCAAAAAGCAAGAAGAAAATATTTTTAGGTCAAAAGAGAAAGAAATAAATTACACTTATTTGGAGCCGTAGCGCGGTGCGGACCGTCCAGCCCTGCCTCCTAGCGGCGAATCTATAAGTCTGTTTATATATGTTTCTTGATGTAAGTATATGCCCTTGTCTGTAGTTTCAAAGTTAACTCCTAACAGATATTTGACCTTTCCTAATTCCTCTATATCTAACTTTTCTTTAATAATTTGAATAGTTTTTCCAATTACAGATGTTTCTATTCCAAATAACAAGATATCATCAACATATACTATCAAGATAACACTATTATTCATTTTGTATACACAATTGCACCATTTAATGGTCTCAAATCCTATTGAATTCAAAATTGAATCCAATTCTTTATTCCATTCTCTTCCACTCTGATGTAACCCATAAATAGTCTTTTCTAAAAGACAAACTTTATTTTAACTACCTTTTATTTGGAATCCATCAGGTTGTTGCATGTAAATTTTTTCCTTCAAATTTCCATAAAGATAGGCTGATTTAACATCTAACTGGACATGCTTCCATCTTAGCAAAGATGCTAATATTATAAACAGGAATCTAATTATTGAAAAATTTACAACTGGTGAAAAAATGTCAGTGTAATCTATTCCATATTTCTGTCTATAACCTTGTGCTACAAGCCTAGCTTTATATCTTTTTATATTATTTTCATCATCCCTTTTTACGCTATATACCCATTTATTACCTAATATTTTTACACCTTGAGGTGGGGGATCTACTAATTTCCATACTTTCCTATCTTTCATCACCTTAAGTTCATCTTCCATTGCTTTAATCCAATTCCTTTTTTCTGTGATTGTTGTACATCATTAAAGTTTTTAGGAAGTTCTACATTATAGATTTCTCATGAAAAATACTTTCGTACAAATCATCTTCTAAACAATTTGTTTCTATTTTAACTTCATTCTCCTCGCTTATATCTGGTTTTTGTGGTCTAAATGAAAACATTTCAGAATTAAATTCAAGCTTTTGTGTTTCACAATATTTTTGTACATCATTAAATGATCACTAGAAGGGGGGTAATAGTATACATCTACTCTTGGTCCTGTCTTTCTAGGTACTTCTAGTCTTTTCCATTTAGTTAAGTCTATTGGGGTAAGTGTATGTAATTATGTTGTTGTTGTTGTTGTTGTTTCTTATCCCCTTGTGTAAAAATTACACGAATTCCATGAGTTCATGCTCCTCGAGCTAAGATCTCATGGAATGGGGTGTAGGGGTGCAGCTTTCGTTGATCATGGCACCATGATCCAGGCACACTTTGGTGAAAGTCTGACTTCGCCTGTAGTTTGAGGCCGTTCCTAACATGGAAGCAGACGCCTTTGCTGCCGACTCTAACATGAGTACAGACGCAGCTCCTCCGTATCCCCGGAGTGGGACCCTTGCTGAGGTCTATCAACCGGGTCAGTTGAAGTCAGGATTTTTAAAGAGGTCTACACCTCTTCTAACAATGCTGCTGTTGGTCCGCGACTGCTTATTCGTCAGAGTTATTCTGCTTGTTTCGCAGCTGGCTTTCATATCTGAAGCAGTACCAAATAAAGTATCTACACCTTTCTTAGTTTCATCAATAAATACATGAATGGTTTCTATTACTTTCTATCTGCTGGTAACCAGATTCTATAACCTTTTGTTTTGGTTGCATAACCTACCATTATGCCTGAATTGGCCTTAGGTTGTAACTTATTTCTTTTCATTTTAGGGACATGTACATAAGCTAATGAGCCAAAAATTTTAAAACGTCTTACAGATGGTTTATGTCCTGACCATAATGCCATTGGACTTACTCCTTTTGTTAGGGCATGTTCACATCTGTTTTTAGTATATGTAAAGGTATTTAGGGCTTCTGCCCAGAATCTGGGTTGTAACCCACTATCTAAGAGCATTGCTCGAACACCTTCAATAGCAGTTCGATTAAACCTTTCAGCAATTCCATTTTGTTCAGGACTATAAGTTGATGTTCTTTCTATTTTAATACCCAAATTTACTTGAAAATTTTCAAATTCTTTGTTACAAAATTCTAATCCATTATCTGTCCTAATACATTTTAATTTGGCATTTAATGCTCTCTCAGACTCATGCAAGTATTGCTTAAAATACTTAAAAACTTCTGACTTTTCTTTTAGGAAATAAACATTAACCTTTCTAGAGTATTCATCTATGATAGAAAGAAAATATCTACTGCCACCAAGTGATCTCACTGGTGCAGGACCCCAGATATCCATATGCACTTTTCTAAAGGTTTTCTAGTCAGAATTGTATAGCTAAATTTAAATGATGATCTGGTGATCTTAGCTACTTTACATATATCACATGTGGTTGGATTACCCTGAACTTTTTCTAATCCTTTGACAGTATCCTTTTTACTCATAGAATTAAGTATTTCTGAATTAATATGACAAAATCTCTTATGGAGAAAATTAAGATTTGAGTTATAGGAAACTGAATAGTTTTGAGCTTTGGCTTTATTAGGGTATCCATTTACAATATATAATTTATCTACTAGTCTTGCTGTAAATAAATATTCCCCATTATTTTTAAAGATTGTCATTTTACCATTTTTCCATATAATCTTATTCCCCGCTATGTCTATGCATGATCCACTAATGAGATTCCTTCTCATGTTTGGTGCATATAAAACATTAAGTAGAGTTACATCTACAAATGTGTTATTTATATCTCTTAAAACAAAGTTAATATCTCCCTTACCTAAGATTGTTGACTTGCAGTTGACATCTCCAATCAAAGCGTCCATTGGGGGGATATCCTGATAGTTCACAAACCAATCCTTTTCTTTGCAAAAATGAGATGTAGCTGCGCTGTCTATCAGCCATTCTCCCCATTCACTAGTTGGATCACTTGCTCTTTCACTAATGTGGTGATAGCTTAGAATTTCTGAATGAAATGCAGAAGATTTTCCCCTGTAGTTCTGATCCTTTCTGTAGTATTGCCCTTGAGAGTTTTTGTTTCTAAGAAAACAGTCTTTTATAAGATGGCCAGTTTTCCCACAGAAGGAGCAATTCCTTATATCATAGGTTCTTGCTGTTCTTGGATGCACTGTTGGCTCCAGCATGCTTCCACTGCTATACTGTGCTTTTTGCAGAAAAATAATTTTTCTTTTTATTTCCTTGGTACATCCTGGGAGTTTTTGTTTGATAAGAATTTGCCACAATATCAAGTCCATCATCTTTTTTCTTTTGTTGAACTCTTCCCGATTCAGTTATTAAGTGGGCTTCAATGTTTTCAACATTGAAGTGTTTTTCTTCTAGTCTGTATAGGACTTGGACAATGCCATCATAATCTTGAGGCAATTTCCTTATAATTGAAAACATACAAGCACTTCAGGTAGATCAAATCCTGCTTCTTCAATCAGTTGTTTTTTCTCTTGGACTCTTTTAATAAATATTCCAATTTTTTTCTTCATCAGGAGCAAATTTCAGTTCATAAAATTCGTCAATCAAACCAGCCAGTCTGGCCCTTGAATTTGGCTCAAAATTCTGCTTTAAAATATTCCAAGCTTCTTTTCCATCAGCAGCATTAGCAATCAAGGTTTGGTATTTTCTTTCTACTCCTTGGTAAATAGTAGTGAAAGCTCTATCCTTCCTCCATTTGAACTCTCTAATATCTTTGGCTGTTGCCTCAGCTGGAAGATCAGGTTCATCTTCTATGATAAAATCCCAGCTTCCTCTATCAATCAGAAGGACCTTCATATCCACTTTCCATATATTATAGTTAAAAGCATTCAGCTTAGGAAAAGTGAAATTTGTATCAGTCATTTTCAAACTTTTAATACGGCCCCAAAAGTTTAGCCAATTCTTTTTTCTTATGTTGCTATAGTATTCAGCTAAAAGCTTGCAAGTAGGCCCATAACCTTTGTTGGGTGGAAGGAAGGACAGATGGCACACACACCTCTTTAAAATATTTTCTTTCTTTTAATCAACAAAAACATATGCAAAATCTCTATTATTAATTAATTTTACACAAGAATTTACATATATATATTTACAATTTTTTTTTATAATTAAATTTCAAAAAATACAAATTATTTAAATAATTAAATTTACAAACAACATAGCATCCCATATTCAATGAAAAGATGATCAGCTGTAACAGATACAATCTCATGTATCCTTCCAAGAAGTCCCCACACCCCGAATTTTGGAGCACCACTATTTCTCTTAGCGTCTCCTCTTTAATGTCAGAGTTGACACCCAAGAGGATCAGCTCCCTCCTGGCCCTCTTGAGGCCTCCTAGCCTCAGTGCAGGCTCCCTCTCAATGGCCTCCATGGCCAGTTTCTTGTCCTCGGGGTTCTTCAAAATGCTGGCCACAGCACCCCCACCCCGAATCGTTTTGAGGTCATAGCGGTGCCCAGGAATGCTACCAGCGATGCTTTTCAGCACCGCGAGCATTAACCCGGATCCCGCTTCCTCACTCTACTCAACTACCAGGGTCAGATCCTCCTTCCATCTAGGGGGGCCCTTGACCTTTGGAGGTTCTGGCTTGGTACTCTTGGCCGCCTTGGGAGGAACCTTGTTTTATTTGGCCCTGGTCTTCCTTGGGGGTTCTGGCTTGGTGGACTTGGCTGCCTTGGGGGGTTCCTTGTCCTCTTCAGCCCTGGTCTTCCTTGGGGGTTCCGGCTTGGTGGACTTGGCTGCCTTGGGAGGTTCCTTGTCCTCTTCAGCCCTGGTCTTCCTTGGGGGTTCCGGCTTGGTGGACTTGGCTGCCTTGGGAGGTTCCTTGTCCTCTTCAGCCCTGGTCTTCCTTGGGGGTTCAGGCTTGGTCGTCTTCGCCACCTTGGAGGGATCCTTGACGTCATTAGCCCTGATCTTCTTCGGGGGAGGAGGCTCTTTCGCCTCCTCTGTGGGCTTTGCTCCTGGTGGGTCCTCCTTCGCACCTGCCATCTCCTCTGTCCTACCCTCCTCCTCCTTTCTTGTAGGCTTCCTGACCCTCTTCTTCTTTTTATTTTTTCTGTCATCCCGCTGTTCCCAGTGTGAACAGGTTGTTTTGGGGGAGATGGCAGAGCGGCCTCTTCGTTTTTGGTCGGTGTTTTGACCGGGTCTCCCTCTACTTCAAGGCAGTAACTCCCGGCCCTTGCCCTTGCAGGCTTTTCTGTCTTCTCGTTTTGGGCGACTCTCGCCTAGGGAGGACTGGGGAAGCGTCATTGGGAGGACATTCCTCGACCTCAGCTATTTTCAGCGACTCTGCAAGAGCCGCTACCACTCCCCTCTGTATGCCATACTGCAGGGTGGTTGGACTGAGGATCTTTTCCTCCAGTTTCCGCTTCTCCACCCGCAGGAGCTCGAGCTCTTCAAGAGCCGCCCTATGCTTCTTGAGGAGTTTATCGAAGCATTGCTCGAGGATGTTCGGGTGAAAATTTTCCAATCTTCCTCCCTCGACAAATGGTGTCTAGGGAGTCCTGGAATGCCTCAGTAAGCTTCGTAAGCTCCGTGCTCTTCTTCTGGGGTGTCAATCCCTGATTTAAAAATTCATTCAGGTCATTGAGGTACCCTGGCTTGGTGAAGTCTATCCCAACCTCCGACTCCTCGACTATAGAGCTGATTCTCGCCTCATATGGAGAATCAATCAACATGAAAGGATCCAACAGGACCTCCATGTTGATGATCTTGTTGAGGCGGATATCAGGGGGGGACAGACGATCCTTCCTATCCTCTCGCTCTGGGTGTCCAGAGCTAGCTGTGCGGAAGGCACCTGAGTTCAAATCCTCAGGCGGCTGTGTCGCTTTTCGCGGACTCAAGTGGGCTCCCTGCCTATCTTCTCGAGTCGTGTCGACTCTCGCTGTGCGGAGGGTGCCTGCTTCCATAGGGGACTTCCCTGGGCCATTAGAGGGCACGGCAGGGGAATTATTTGGGGAATCTAACGAGGTATTTATGGGCATACGCTCGGAGTTCTTGTCTTTAGGGGTTTTTGTAAGAGGGATGCATGAGATGCTACTAGACCCAATATGTCGAGCTGGCCCATCAGCTCCGACTAGGTCGTTCACTCCACAGCAAGAGGGATCTTCCTCCCACCCGTTCTCAGGCGCTACCTGAGCCTCATTTGCAGTATCAATCGCTAATGTTTTCATTGATACTTTGGGGGGGGTGTGACTTGTATAATAATGACACCAGAACGCTACCGGTCACCAAAGCAGAACTGGGCATATCCGTCTTTCCAGATTTGTCAGACGAGCTGTCAACGTGGGCCACGTTCTTGTTAGAAACGTGCTCAGGACGCACCACGGGAAGGTGCTGATCAGCATATATAGGTAACCGTCAAGCTTCCCTACTTTGCGTATTCTGCAAATTGACATCACTCCTGTCACAGACCCCTATTTGCATCACTAACTCTTCCACTAAGTTCCACAATGGTCTGTCGTGATTAGTTAGCCCCTACCCCTCCTCTTTCAGGCAGCTAGGTACAGACCGCTACTACTCTCGAGTCGGGTGCCGAGGACTGCAGATGCCAGGCACATAGTCCTACCCACTCTCCATGCGGTCAGAACTAGGGCCCCAGGCCCTGTGTACCACTTACATCCTAGAAGCAATAGCCACCCAGACCTTTCGGTCCATAAACCGGCATGCGAAGCATGCCCCTCTGCTGCTATAAGGCCACTGTACCAAAGGAATGATGCATTCTCCATGCACCTAGCGGCCATTGTTTGGCCCCTCGCGCCTGCCATTATGGTCTGGCTCCATAGGGATGACCAATCAACCCACAGGCGTCTCCGAGAGTTCATGGCAAGGTTGCTGTTCGAGCCCTCCGTTCGGACTTGACTTAACCCGTCCTACTCTCCAATAGGACTCCCCCCCCTTTGGCCCTCGTACCCTTTGTTCACAGTACTCCCTGAATCTGCCGACGAATCAAGGACCTCTGAGGTTCCGAGGTTGACACAGGGAACCGCTGTGAAGGCGGGAGGGTGGTACTACTGTGTGTACTTACAGTACAAGCTGTCACAACCCTCTACCCACCATGGTTATCATGGCCTGGTACTACATGTGGTGTACTTACAGTACAAGCTGTCACAACCCTCTACCCACCATAGTTATCATGGCCTGGAACTACATGTGTAGACATGTGGTGTACTTACTTCTTAGGAGTAATATGGCCACCCAGACCTTTCGGCCCATAAGCCAATCCTTTTTCACTAGCCACCGTACCAAAGGAATGATGCATTCTCCATGCACCGAGCGGCCAATTGTTTGGCATCTCGCACCCGCCTTTATGGTCTGGCTCCATGGGGTCGACCAATCAGCCCACAGGTGTCTCCAAGAGTTCATGGCAAGGTTGCTGTCCGAGCCCTCCTGTTTGGACTTGGTCCAATAGGATTTTACCCCCCTTTGGCCTTTGTATTCTTAGTTCCCAGTACTCCCTGAATCTGCCGACAAATCAAGGACCTCTGAGGTACGAGGTTGACACGGGGAACTGCACGGAGGCGGGAGGGTGGTGCTACTGTGTGTAACCCTTGGTTTTCCATGGCGCGTTCGGCAAGGACGCTCCTAATGGCGCACACACAGAGCGAAGACCCAAGAGTTTCAAGACTCATGGTGCTCGCGCCATTGGTAACACTGGCGCAAGAATAAACCACGCAGAGTCACCTCTCCACTCCCTTATCCCCAAGGGTGAGTGGGGGGTGGGCGTCCCTGCCTTTTTTCCAGCCAACAGGCTGGTGCCAAGACAGGGCCTCTTTCCCCATGTGGTGTACATACACCCTTGAAACAGATGGCCACCCAGACCTTTCGGTCCACAAGCCGGTGGTGTACTTAAGTACAAGCTGTCACAACCCTCTGTCCACCATGGTTATCATGGCCTGGTACTACATGTGTAGAGATGATGTGGTGTACTTACAGTACAAGCTGTCACAACCCTCTGCCCACCATTGTTATAATGGCCTGGAACTACATGTGTAGACATGATGTGGTGTACTTACAGTACAAGCTGTCACAACCCTCTACCCACCATGGTTATTATGGACTGGTACCACAAGTGTAGACATGTGGTGTACTTACAGTACAAGCTGTCACAACCTTCTACCCACCATGGTTATCATGGCCTGGTACTACATGCGTAGACATGTGGTGTACTTATAGTACAAGCTGTCACAACCCTCTACCCACCATGGTTTTTATGGACTGGTACCACAAGTGTAGACATGTGGTGTACTTACAGTACAAGCTGTCACAACCTTCTACCCACCATGGTTATCATGGCCTGGTACTACATGTGTAGACATGATGTGGTGTACTTACAGTACAAGCTGTCACAACCCTCTGCCCACCATTGTTATAATGGCCTGGAACTACATGTGTAGACATGATGTGGTGTACTTACAGTACAATCTGTCACAACCCTCTATCCACCATGGTTATCATGGCTTGTACTACATGTGTAGACATGATGTGGTGCACTTACAGTACAAGCTGTCACAACCCTCTACCCACCATGGTTATCATGGCCTGGAACTACATGTGTAGACATGATGTGGTGTACCTATAGTACAAGCTGTCACAACCCTCTACACACCATGGTTATTATGGACTGGTACCACAAGTGTAGACATGTGGTGTACTTACAGTACAAAGCTGTCACCCAGGTCAAGACAGTGACAGGTTGTGTCCAGGGCTACCGAAGGAGACTGACCACTCTGAATTCCTCACAGTCCACAGCCGTCTGAGCAGAGGCCAGATCCCTCATTTGGAGAACAAGGATCCGCTGTTGCTTCTAGCGGCCTTGCTGAGGAAATGAACAAGAGGTGGGTACTGCTAGTGAGATATCACATTTCATGCTAACTACCTGTTTCTAGCACAGCTAGCCAGATTTTTATTGACACGAAAGATGTGTTATTTCTTTTTTCCCCCTACCATTTAGTATACAACCCTACTCTATTGATAAGGCACTATTTTGGATTATAGATTATAAACACAAGGTAATAAGACCAAATCCAAATAAATAAATAGTGTGTGACGTTTCGGTAACAGCGTTGTTACCATCTTTCCACTTTTAATTCTAAGAATAATATTCTGTGTTTCTCAGATAAATATCTTCTTCTTATCTGTTATCTTGTTTACACACTTGATAACAGTAACTATTTAAAAACATGCTGTGGTAAAATTTCTCATTCAGTACTTTTGTCTGAAGATGGTAACAATGTTACCGAAACGTCACACACTATTTATTTATTTGGATTTGGTCTTATTACCTTGTGTTTATAACCCTACTCTATATAACAAAATCTCCATTAAAATTGTCCCAAAGAAATACTCGGGATGATAAATGTCAAAATGATACTTTGATCAAAACAATCCTACCTTATGAAAAACACCATTTTGCAGCTGTTGGCTTTATAATGGAGCTTTAAATAATGTATTTTTTAATATCAGATCATTCCTAATCTATGAGGCTACTAATAAACTTAAAAAAAAGTTTTCTCAGAGGATTAGTGAAACTTTTGAATAAAGTATGCAAAAAAGGTGAAGTAACTCATTCCCACCTTATTTACATAACAGAGAAATATGCTGAGTGACAAGCTATTAAAATTAATTAATAAATAATAAACAATATATAACAGAATGGCCCTGGAATTAGAAGAAATGAAGATAATTGCACAGATCTAGGTGTTCCACAACCTCAGTATCAGTACATGACAAAGACATTAAATATTCAAAGAAAAAGGCACCTCCTGATCGTGCAACTGAAGTTGCTGATGGCTTCAGTTACATGATCAGGAGATGTCTTTTTCTTAATTTATCCACCTGATCCCAGTACAATTTCACTTATGTTCCACTAGTTCACATAAAGTATTTTGTTGTGATATACCTATATCAGACATAGAATAGAGGTTCAGTGGAAGGGTGGTCTAAACCATTGGTTTTTGATGCCACGACTCAGGATCAAATCCCGCATTAAGCACTTTTTTCTAAAAAAAAAAAAAAATGCTCTAATGGCCCCCGATTCTTGCAAAAGACCAACCCCACCAGCGAGGGCAAGTAACCAAATGGGGCTCTGGCACATTTGTAAGTGCAAAAGTCGAACTGCTTTTAACAGGTGTAGACATGTGGTGCACTTACAGTAAAAGCAGTCACCTAATTCTACCCACCATGATTATCATGGCCTGTACCACGTGTACTAGGGATAATAAAAAGAAAAATGACATAGAATGATGGCCCATCCAACCACTTTAAACAACTCTTTGATCAATTCTACGTGTTCCTTATGGCTCCCATGACATTGAAGCCATCCCAGACTCGGATGAGAACCAGGTAGACATCCTATATTTCTCTCTAAATTGGTGTTGCAGAATTTAAACTGAAGAGTCGACAATATTGAGGAGACAATCAATAGACAGCATTTAATTTTGGCATCAACTTTTGTGGGATCTTTTATTTCTCAGAAAATTATTTTTAAGAGAGGAGAGAGAGTTATAACACACTTTTCAATACAATCAGGTATTTTGATGTTCTATTTCAATACAATAGAGCATCCCATTAGTGGACACTCCACTAGCAGACACCTCTCTACAAAGGACAGTTTTCATTTGCAAAATTACTATTTTTACTATTTAGAAACTCTCTGGTAAGAGGACACCTCTCCCTAAAGGACAGTTTGGCTCTGAAATTAGGCGTTTTCTTTACAGGGAGGTTCTATTTCAATATAAGCAGTTGGTTGAACCATTGTAGTCCACTCCACGTGTCTACAGTTCTGCCGCGGTGTTGTAGGTATGCCAGCTTGCTGAGCTTTTGAAGCTGAGTCGGGCAGAGCAGAGGCTGCTGCAGTTTATCCTGGACTACCGGAGCTACTCACTGACCCTGGAAGCTGCCAGAGTCCTGGCAGAGTATGAAGACAATCCCCGGGAGCACCATGCTCAAATTGCACAATTGTTGCGCTACCAGGGCCATTCCGTGGAGGAAACTATTGGACTTTGTTAAACAACCCCGCTCCCGTCATACTTCTGGATAACTTCCTATCCATCCCTTGGTGTATATATATGTATACAGTAAAACCTCCCTGTATAAAGGACACTCATGCTAGAGGACACCTCTCTACCAAGGGCAGTTTTTATCACCAAAATTACCATTTTTACTATTTAACAACTCTCCGGTATAAAGGCATCTCTCCCTAAAGGACAATTTGGCTCTGCAACTAGGGTTCCTTTACAGAGAGGTTATACTACTGCATATATGTGACAAATAATTTTAAAATAGAAAAAGGTCAGGTGAAGATATTAAAAACAAAAAAGGCATATCCAGACTGTGCTCATATGAGCATTTCAGAGGGCAGAGCGCCATCTAGTGGAAAAAAAAAATAAACTAAACATTTATTTAAATTGTTCCGTGATATTTAGCCAATCCAATTTCTTGATAAATCAAAAAAAGCCAACCATGTATGCATTTCGGGCTGTTGGTCTTTGTTAGCGTGGTGCAGGCTGTACCTGGTTTGACCAAATATCACAGAACAAGTTAAATAAACATTTAGTTTATTTTTGTTCCACTAGATGGCACTCTGTCATCTAAAATACTCATGTGAGTGCAGTCAGGATATGCCTTTTTTGTTTTTAATATATATATGCGTCCTCTTTCTTTCGGGCTATGTGTGCAATAAACATGTTTCCCCTCTGTGCCTGATATTCTACCAATAAATCAGCTCCTGATTCACCGGGTTTCTTTTAGAAAGTTTCAGTAACCCCAGTACAGTAGAACATACTCCATGAGAGGACATTCCCACTAAAGGACACTTCTCTATAAAAGACAGTTTTTTTTAGAACAACAGTTTTTTTGATTTCCAGATTTAAATCTGGTCATCTACGGACAATGACTTCCAGAATGGTTGCAAGGTTTTCTCACTATGTACTAAATGCACTTCTAAACCTGCAACCCCCAAACCACATCATTGACTCATCCATTAATGAGCTCTACTCATCCCCAGCCACAGACACCATCAAAAGTCTCAAACTCTACAAGCTTGATACCCTAATATGATTGAGTGGAGATAAGAAAGAAGAAGGACAGTTTTTATCACCATATTTACCATTTTTATTAGGGAAATGAAAACATTAAGACACAAATGTTTCTTTTGCATATAAAACATACTTCTACTGTCATGAAAGGGTACAATTTGGATTATAGATTAGAACTACAAAGTAATAAGACCAAATCCGCATAAATTAATCGTGTGTGACGTTTCTGTAACAGTGTTGTTATCTTCATCAGAAAAAAAAAAGAAATTAAAAAAAGTAAATGTACACACTATTAATTTATTTGGATTTGGTCTTATTACCTTGTAGTTATTACTACTGTTCTTACTGTGATGAAATATATTGCAGTAAGGACAGTTTGTTTTAGAAACAAGAAACATTTTTTTTTTTGTGTCTTAATGTTTTCATTTCCTATGTAGAGATAGGAAGTTATTGCTCTATACCAGGGGTCGGCAAACTGCGGCTTGCAAGCTACATGCGGCTCTTTGGATGTCAAGCTGCGGCTCTTTCATACGCAAATATTATGCATGCGAGTACTATTTATTGTGGCAATGAAAACATTTTGTGGCTCTTTAAAAACTTTGAAATTTTGTAAATTGTATTTTGACTCTTCCGACTCAAAAGTTTGCCGACCCCCTGTTCTATACCATTTTTATTATTCAGCAACTCTCTAATAAGAAGACACCTCTCTTTAAAGGTGATTTTATCTCTCTGCAACTATAGGTATTCTTCACAGAGAGGTTCTACCGTACTGTATATCAAATTCCACTGTAAATCTACACAAATTACTCAAATAAATCCTTGTAGGTTTTTTTATACTGAAATCTGTTAAATCAGAGGTTGATTGTAAATACACTATGTAATGTTGTAATTGCTAGATGACCATTTGTGACGTTATAACCTTCGCAGCACAGAGAACACAACATGGTGAAACTAATGTAAATATATCTCTTTCATAATTGTTGTTGTTTCGTATCACCTTGTGTAAAGAGTTCATCTCATGGAATGGGGTGTAGGGGTGCGACTTTCGTTGATCATGGCACCATGATCCAGGCACACCTTGGTGAAAGTCTGACTTTGCCTGTATTTCGAGGCCAATTCCTAACATGGAAGCCTTTTCATGAGTACAGATGCAGCTCCTCCGTATCCCTGGAGAGGGACCCCTGCTGAGTTCCATCGACCAGGTCAATTGAACTCAGGATTTTTAAAGAGGTCTTTCTCCTCTTCTAACAATGCTGCTGTTGGTCCGTGACTGCTTATTCCTCTTTCATAACTAGATTCTTATTTTCATATAATAGAAATATTGTTTCTATCAAAAGTCCAATGTGTGTTTCATAGACAACTACATAATAAATTGGAAACCAGGATTAACTCGTGGTATAAATATTTTATTTTCTATTAAAAAAATAAACAAAAAATGGCTGCCAGTAAGCCTACATCTTTTCAGAAAAATGGTTCATAGACTTTGAAGAATGGATATACTGCTTCAAAACTTTATAATTCATGAAGATAAAATAACATGGAGGAAAATAGAAAATTGCTATCCTCTCTTGAATAACATTGAAACACAACTACACATTGCCAGTGAAAAAACAACCCTGGATGAAGCCGCTGGACTGTTTAAAACAGAGATATGTTGTGATATCTTGACCTAAGCAACCAGGATGAAATTCAATGATTGTAAGCAACTACAAGGAGAAACGATCGCTGGCTACATCTAGACAGTACCTGTGCTGGAAAAGGATTGCGCATAGGGTCCAATACAAGATGAACTAATTTAGGATCGATTCATCATTAGGACCAGATTTAAACGACTAACTGTGGGAGCAACCTCTGGTGGGGACAATATATTTGGAACAAGTAATACAGCTTGCAATGAAGCTTGGGATCAGGATTAAACAACTGAGAGATCAACTTTTGTTTGATACAACAGATCTGCAACAAGTAATACAACTTGCAATGCAGCTTGAAAAAGAAAAATATGAAGGATACTAAGATTTTTTCGACAGTAGGTTATAATCTATAAACAAAATTATAACTAAGGACTGCTGCAGCACTAAGCCTAACACTCAGCATTACAAACAGGCAATGCTCTTCTTTCTTATCTCCACTCTATCATATTAGGGTTAAAGCCTGTAGAGTGGGGTAACCATCATGACTGAGTGAAGTGGAATGAGTCTGCTTTTGTCATTAAGACTAGGAGAACTATTCAGTAGCAGGTCAACTTAACTCCAATATGAAATTGCCGCCTCTGACATGAGGAACAGATGCCATGTGTAGCCGCTCCTAACATGGAGTACAGACACTGCTCATCCTGTATCCCTGGATCAGGAGCCCTTAAAGGGTACTATCAGCCGGGCCAACTGAGCTCAGGTTTTTGGCGAGCTTGTTACTGCTCCCCCTTCATCCGGGCTTGGGATCGGTGAAGAGAGCAGGCAGTTGCTGATAGGAGGAAGTACAGTCAGCCAGCATCACTGTGGCAGTGAACACAAGTCTGGAATGGCCTGCCAGGTCTCTTTAAGCACAATACTGTTCACCTAGAACATCAGTGGCAAGCTGGTACAATTACACAAGCTTACCAACTGGAACATAAACCCTTAAAACAAACTTGTATTCCTAGAAAGTGCCTCATTGATACAGGATCCATTCCTCCCTGTAACACTTTGTACATCGGCCCGGGTAGCTCAGTCGGTAGAGCATTAGACTTTTAACTAATGGTCCAAGGGTTCGAGCCCCTGCTTGGGCATTTTATTTTATTTTTTTTTGGGGGTAGGGGCGGAGGGTTTGTTGAAGTGTTGTCTAAACTGTTTATTTTCAACTGCTATGACCCAGGATCAAATCCAAAATTGGCACATTTTCCTAATTTAAAAAATGCTCCAATGGCCCCCAATTCTTGAAAAGTCCAATTCTACCAGCAAGTGCACATAATCAAACGGGGCTCTGGCATATTTGTAAGTGCAAAAGTCGAACTGCTTTTCACATAGGTAGACATGTGGTGCACTTACAGTAAAAAGCAGTCGCCAACTTCTTCCCATCCATGATTATCATGGCCTGTACCATGTGTACTAGAGATAATAATAAAAAAAACTTTGTACAGTAAAAATTTCTTTAAAATTAAACCTGCTTCTGTAGCCATTAAAAGCTCTACCCGGCAAGTTATTGGTGTCTTTGTTGATCTCCTTGTTAAAATTGAAAATATGGTAACATGGATGTGCCAACACTGCTACATGTAGTTAAAGATTTTTTTTTTTTTGCTTATCCCTAGTACACGTGGTACAGGCCATGATAATCATGGTGGGTAGAAGTAGGCGACTGCTTTTACTGTAAGTGCACTACATGTCTACACACGTGAAAGCAGTAGTTAAAGCTAACTCAGCTATTATTAAGTTGTTCCATCAATTCATACTATCCATAGTTAATGGCGGTGTTAACCAAATCACAAAGGTCTTGCCGTTTGCAAAGAACATTGAAAAAAGGTTTTTTTTCTAACACCAGTGTAGCTCCTGTACAACAAAAGCTTTGAAGATTGATCCACCAGCTGTCTTAGATGAGGTAAACCTGGAAATGGTCAATATTGAACCATTGGATTTCATCCATTGTGGTCTTTAAAAAGAATAAATAGTTGACCTAAGGGAGGCAAATAAAGCTATGATCCTGGATCCCTATCTAATTCCTCACTTGGGGCTTTCTAAAGGTACTACAAAGGTGAACTTCCAATGGACATTAAAGTAGTAAATTGTTACCTTGATGATGGAAGATCATAATAGAAACTAAATAAAGTGGTAACTAGAGTTAAAGAAGCCAATTTAATTTAATGACTTAGTCAACCTTTGGGATACCTCATATGGATGAACATGGCCTTTTCTAAAAGCCTCTCTGCCCAAGGCCAGTCTTAGATCTTTAATTGGAATGATACATTTTGTTTCAGAAAGATGTCCCTTGTAAAAGTGTAATTATGGAAGGCTGCAGTCACCATTCGGAGGAGATTAATAGAATCACCAAATGTCGTGGTCCATTTGGTTGAGGAAAGTAAAGAACAAAATGCGGCTGATTCAACACAAGCCTTTCAGTGATACGTTAACCTTGAGGTACGCAGGAAGAAATGGGTGGCCACTGGAAATGCTTTGGACCTGGAGGCTCATGTTGGGTGCTGTGCTGCCTGGAGTATAGGAGCTCCATCTATACTTCCTTTCTTCCTGTGGTGAATCTGTTTAAGACCGATGGTCTTAATAAAGCTGTGTTGTTAATTATAGAATCAACACAACAACACAATAGCCTTTATTGGGCACACGTGCCATACAGGATTCTCCCTGTAGGACAAAATAAGTAAAAAATAAATTAGCATCGTAGTTATATACAAATATTGGGTATTGACCTCGACCAATTATCGAGTTGGATCCGGTGTCTGTGCTAAATATTTTGATTGAGCTGATTTCCAGTATTTATAAAAAGCGAATGCAAAGGGTCTGTATTTTACGACTTTTGCCATTAAAACATAAGGCGAATTGCTATTATAGCCGGTCTCTTGACGAAGAATTTCTCTTTCTTCTTCCATTGCCGTACAGTAGAACATGTAGTGTGGAAAATTGAGACTAAATTCACCGTTGCATAAGGTGCATTTTATGGTCGTAGTTTTCAATAGTGAAACATGATTAATTCTCTGTACTACAAAAAGGCTTCTTACTTGTACAATGATTCTCTTTAAGGTTAGGGGGATATTGTCATTCAGATAGCATTCCATTGTAGGTGATGAATGAAAGTATTTATAGTGAGAGTAGAGTATTGATTTCTTTTATTCTTACATAATCCAGCTGCAAGGACTGATCGGTTGCCGTTCTAATAATTAGGGGGATGTATCTTTGTAGAATATTGAAGTCTCTACATCCAACAAGCCATGAGAAGCCGGTGTTATTAAGTAGCTCTGTTATACTTTTTACCAGTCCGATATTCTGTTTTGAAGAAATTGAAATGTCCCACAAATGTGCCAAACAAATTGAAGGTAGCCTGCTGCCGTCCATTTTCAGTATTCTAGTCCAGAATTTTAAAGTTAGTTTTTTCACTGTGATATCAAGAGAGTTTCTTCCTGTTTCGGCCCTCAAAATATAGCCCGGAGTATAGCTTGGAAGGCACAGAAAACGTCTGAGAAAGGTATCCTGGATTCTATCTAAGATTAAGGCTTGATCATGTGCCCAGATTGGAGCCGCATAGAGTAGGACTGTCAAGATCATAGAATCCAACAATCTCATACTTTCATGGAAGGATTTGAGCTTGGACTTCAAAATAATCTCCCCCACAGCACCCATCGCGGCCATGGTCCTGCCTCTATAATTTAAGGCAACTTGAGTGAAAGAAATCGAAGGGGTTAGCGGGTAGCCAAGGTACGCATATTTTGATGTAACACTTAAAGGACTTTGACCCCAATACCATCTTTCTGAACGCGCCACCTTTCCTCCATTACGGAAAACCATTATTCTTGACTTGTTTTCGTTCAGAGTTAGTAAGTTAGTTTCTAGATAGGTTTTCAGTATATTGATTTTCAATTGAAGGTTTATTTTAGAATCACCGATCAAAACAATATCGTCGGCATATAGGAGGAGGTGTATGTTTCCGAAATTGGGTAGGTATATTCCTGACAACCCCGAGTCATCAAATATTTTAATCAAATCATTAATAAAGAGTAGGAATAGGCATGGGGATAGTGGGTCACCTTGGAGCACCCCCGAACGAATTTCAATGAATTCAGTGATAGAATTGTTCCAACGAACCGCAGCGGTCATGTCTTCATAATAACATTTAATTAAGTTGACAAATCGGTGAATCAGTCCTATTTTGACTAGTTTTGTCCATAGCAATGCGTGAGGAACCGTGTCAAAAGCTTTTTTTAAGTCTACGAAGAAGGAGTAACGTTTACCTCTTTTCTTCATTAGGGCAAGTTGGATTACAGATGTCAACATGAAAATATGATCTTGACATGAGTGAGCAGATCTAAAGCCCGCTTGATTCTCTGGGATAATATCATTAGTTTCAATCCATTTGACTAGGCGGGACCTAAGTATTGCTATAAATAGTTTCGCGAAATTGCTCAGCAGTGAGATTCCGCGGTAGTTGGATGGATTATCAGAATCGCCATTTTTAAAATAATAGACTGCGAGAAGGAGGATGGAATACAGCTGATCTTAGTTATCTGTTGTATAGATCCTTTAGTAACAGTAAGTATAACTGTGGGGAAGGAGCTTAATTGCTTCGTCGGTACCTCGTCGATTCCAGCTGCCTTACAGTTCTTTAAACGCGAGATTTCTTCTATTATCTCCTTCATTGTAATTTCCGCCAATAAGCCTTGTATCCACTGAAAGCGTGTTTAACATAGGAAGGATATATTCTGTTGATGTTTCAGATGAGAATAGTTTGTCGTAAAATTGGTGCCATTCTTGAAGCGATATGTTTCCTTGAATGAAACTTCTTTTTTTATAAATGCTTATTGTTTTCCAAAAGTTTTTAGAGTCATGAGTATTGCTTGATAAATTTACATGCAATGATTGGTAGTATTTTTTCTTTTTATCTCTAATTAATGCAGCATAGAATTTCTTTTTTGAAATATAGTTAACACAGTCTGTTTCTTTTTTTGATTTCATGTAGATGGGATTTAGTATTCTTTTTTGCTAGATAACATTCTCGATCAAACCAGGGCTTTGAATTTGGGTTCGATGTTTTAGATCTTCTCTGCATCCCCGCTTTGCCCATAGTATCAAAGATTTTATCAGTTAAAAGCCTCATTGTACTATCTATTGAGTGATTCCAATTCAGGTGTATTTCATTTAGTGCCTGCGAGAAAAACTGTGAGTTCTCATGTGTCCATCTATAACTTGTTAAAAGTGTTGGATTTGTATGTCTCGATAATTCACCATCGACTGTAATGAAGTAATTCTGCGATCAGAACCGGGCACTATAAGGGCAGACAAGGTGATAGGGAGATGGTCCGAGTATGGAGAGCATTCGACTTGGAAGCTCTCAATTAGATCCAAAAGCAAGGGGGTTACCACAAAGTAATCCAATACCGAAGAGCCACGGTCTGAGATGTAAGTAAAATTGCCATTTTGATCTGCTATCGATCTGCCATTTAATATTGTCAGTAAACTATTGTCGAGGAACTCAACAAAATGGGTTGCATTTGGAGAGATCATCTTATCACTGGAATTATGCTGTGAGAAAATATTTGAAGAGAGCGCAAATACATTGTGAAAACCGCCCATAGATCCCGTTCGAATGTTAAGGTCGCCCGCCAGCATTATTTCATAGTCACATAATAATCTTTCCTCAATAAACCTAAATAGTTTGTTTAAGTTGAGTTTAAAAGTATCACCATGTGGTAAATATGCGACTAGTATACATAGTTTACATACAGAGGTTTGTTTAAAACAAATTGAAATCCAGTTAGGTTCAATTACTATTTTGTAAATATAATTTGCAAACATTTTACTGATTCCGACCAGTATTCCACCAGACGGTCTTCCAGTCTTGCAGCATCTTGTAGCCAGTGATTCATAAATAGTAAATTCATGTATGTCAACTTGTATATTGTGGTCGAGCCAGGTTTCTGCAAGTGCAAAAATATGATAATGTTTTACATAATCGAGAAGATCAAACAATGAACTAGCTCTCATGTATCCATTTATGTTCCAGTATAAAATGTCAATAGAATTTTTACATTTAACAGATTTCAAGTAATTAGAATTACATGTATACGGTTTTTTAGCTTTTATAGTGAAATCTTTTATCTTTTTGTTCTCAGAACTTTTTTGTGAACATTTATTTGTATGTATTTTATTTTGCAATGGCTGTAAAGTTTCTGAGCTGTCAACATCGATTCGTGGGTGTGTAATTGTAAAGTTTATATTAGATTTAAGTGTTTTATTGGGTGGACAGGCTTTGTTTTGATTTCCATCAAAAGGTATATGTTGGTTAGATTTATTTATTTTTAAATAATTACATTTTTTATCTAGATTATTTTTGTTTATTTGCTATAATTCAGCCCCATTTGGACTGACAATTTTTCCATTTACGACTTGGTACTTTATGCCTGCGACAATCAACTTGTTGTCTCTTAATTTCGCAAAAGTTCCACTTGTTAAAAGTTATTTTCTTTTGGCGATCAATATTCTACGTTGTTCTCTGATCCCAAGAGTGTAGTCTTATGTATATTTTAAAGTTTCTAAGCTTAAATGCATTCTTAAATAGGTTATTCTTTCATTGTGGTCAGGAATGCTAACAAGGAGTGGAGCCCTAGCCCTTTTGGACAGCCGACGGCATTGTAAGATATTAATTTTATCCAGTATCTGCATCTTGTCGGCAATTATCTGTTTTATAGTGGAGTAGGATTCTTCGGGATCCTCACCCTCATTTCCTTCTACTCCATGGAAAATTAAGTTATTTTCTCTCATTTTCATTTCCAAAAATTCTATTCGAGTATCCATTTCTCGTATTTTCTCCGAGTTCATCGAGACTGATTTCGCAGTGTTATCCATCATTGTTTCTAACTGTTGTATGCGACGATCCAATTTCTCTATTCCTTGTTCAACAGAAGATAACTTTGTCTCTAGTTTCCCATGCCAATCTTCCATCTTGTCAGAGAGGGCAACAATTAGTTATCGGATATTCTTATCCAGGCTGGAATCAAGTGTTGTCTGCTTAGTGTATTTAGGTCCTGGATTTTGTTCAATACCCGAGATAAGTAGGAGAATATATATTATTCGTCTAAGATTATATTTTCTATAACAAGTATCCATCTTAGTAATTGTATTTTTGATGTAAGTTAGATCAATTTCAATAGTCCGATTTGCATATTTATCGTTACTGACACAATTTCCATAGTTAGAAATCGGGCATAGCCTTTTCTTAATCAAGTATAAATTAAGTAATATCAAAATTATAGTAAATTTCATCATTTATTTTCCCATTCCTATTTTCAAAGTTAATTTAAGTTGCTATCTTAGTTTACTTTAAGTGTATAAGTATTAAAGTTAGAAAAAAAAGATAAAAATACAAAGATAGAAAGTACTTAGCTGGAGCCGACGATTCTTGCTGCTCATCCGTTGGCCACCTAGCGGAGAATCCGTTAATTATAGAATCTCTCTAAAAGTTACTTATGAAAAATGTTCCATTCAAATAGGAAGAACAAACAGAAGTCTAACAAGTAATAAGAATTCTCTTAAAAATGGACCTGTTCTTGCCCTATTTTGCCCATCCTTGTGTGTGCCTATGCTGATCACCATTGTTGCATCTAATATTGGCATAGGATATGTAGCCTCACAGCTTTCAGGAGTGGGGGAAGCATCTGCCTCTAGAACACTTTCTGATGCTGAGATCTGATTCAGGTGTTTGCTAGCACTCTGTTTGACTACATTCTAAATGTCCCAAAGTCTTCTGTGCCAACAAGACTATCTTTAGAGTTTTCTCCATATGGTACACCCTTCATTTCCAAAGAGTTTGAAAATTTTCAGTTGAGTAATGGAATTAAACATCTCTGTTATGCCACTTCCATCCTGCTTGCAACAGTGAAGTTGAAATCTTCAACAAAACCCTAAAGTCTATAGTTCTGATAACCAACCTACGTAATAGGATGTCAGAAGGATGATTCAACTATTCCTTATAAAGAATATCCATTACACTATACTTCTATTAATACAAAGCAAAATGCGCAATCTATATACAACTAATGAATACATTAAGACGCGAATGTTTCTTTTCGAAATAAATCAAACTTCTATAATATGTAATGCACTTTGGTTGATGTGTTTGGTAAAGATGGACTCCAAGAAACAAAATAAAGTTCCCCATCAGGTTAACCGACAATCCAGCTAATATAAAAATGACACGGCTATAAGTTACAAGTTGGTGACCAAGTAAGAGTTCAAGCTGGTGATTCAACTTTGAAATAGTGTTCCCAATACATAGGCCTGTTTACTATGAAGAAACAACTAGGACCATGTGTACTGTGTGATGGTGAAGTGTGGAATGTTTTTGCAGATTGTACTAAGGGTGTAATCTCTCCACTCTGACACCCACCTTCAGTTGGAAGTACACCCACCCATCACACCAGATGTCAGCCATAAACCTACACTACCTGCTGACTACTCTCCCTGAAACTGCGCTCCAAGGGCCCTTTCAGGAAGAAAGGAAAATGTAGTGTTGTAATCAGATGGCCATTAGTGACATCATACCTGCGCTGAACAGAAGCCTCAACATGGCAGAAACAATGTAAATATATCTTTTATAACTATATATTAATTTTCATATGATATAAATATTGTTTCTCAAGATCTTAATTCCTCCATATTTGATTAATGAGGAAAAAATCCTCACCCTTGTTTGTCACCACAGGATACAGTAAAACCTCTACACTCACGCAACCTATGTTCTCTATCTGGTGGACTTGTCATCAAGTGGTTCACAATGAGATGGTACCAGATAGACAAACTGCCAATGCAGACATCTATATATTAGGAACTGTGCAACAGAAATTTAGACAGAAGGAGTCAGCATTAGTTAACTGCAAGGAGTACCACTCGTCCAAGACAACACTCCTCCACGACAATGCCAGACCACATGTTGCAAGGCTCATCAGGGATACTTACCTGGGAGGTTCTGTACCATCCAACCTAGTCCCCAGAAATAGCACCAACAAATTACTACCTTCCATTTCCTGGACAACCATAAATGAGAAAGAACTGAGGCATGCACTTTGAGACTATTCACCTCCAAAGCCACTGAACTTTACCTGCAGGGCATTGCCAAGTTGAAATAATGTTGGCAAAAGATGCAGATTTAAATAACCTTGGTCAATAAAGATTTGTAATATTTAATACCAAAATGGCAAGAACACACTTTAATGGCTACCATATAGATTAAATGGAATCCCAAACTCTTCATATATTACAGTTACTTCAAGTATTTAAAAAATAATTGACAATCCCAAGCAATAATCGCTGTCCAATCAACCACTTGGAATAAATATAAAGTTTTCCCAAAAGTTCATGTTTTTCTTAGTACTTGGCAAATAATATTATTAGGACGAATATATACATAATAATACATAATACAATTACTTTAAACATAATACAAAGACATTATACATAACAGCGAATAATATTGGTATTTCAGATTTTTACAAGTGTTTACAAACTTTTGGGACAACTTGTATTTATTGAGCAGCAAAGATTACTGTGGCTATGTTTTCTTCATTCAAAACTTTGGAAAAGCAATCATCACCTAACCTGAGATCTGTGCTACAACAAAACAACAATATGACACACCAGTCAATACTCTCTGTTAAAACAAAAAAAGCTTCCACTGCTATCAAATTGTATCAAGACAGCAGCAACCCACAGATAAACAAACTACTCACAACCTTATCTCAGACAAATATTTACTCCTCCCAGTTCTACAAGCAGCAGTACTGCTGTGAAGTTGAAATAGGAAATAATATCTAAGGCCTTTAACATTTCATTTTCCTTATCTCTAATTAGTCATAAACGATTGCGGCGATTTCAGCATCAATACTTTGGGTAGCCATCTTATATACAGTATAACCTCGTTAATTCAACACACGCCAATTCGACACTGGACCTTTCAACTATCCTCTACCCACTTAATCAACTCCTAGTAAAGAGAAATGATTGGAGATGGGATAGTGCTCAGGAGGAAGCATTTGGAAAAGTGAAGAAACTTCTTTCAACTTCTCCAGCACTAACACTTTTTGACCCCAATCTACCAACTACAGTGTCTGCAGATGCCTCTTCATATGGACTAGGAGCAGTGCTTTTACAAAAATCTGAAGATGGATACCAAAAAGCAGTTGCATATGCCTCCAGGACTATGTCCGAAACTGAAAAGAGATGGGCTCAAATTGAGAAAGAATCTCTAGCAATAGTTTGGGCCTGTGAAAGATTTCAAGACTATCTGATGGGAAATACATTTTCCATTGAAACTGACCATAAACCTCTCATTCCAATATTTTCAACCAAAAATCTAGATGAAATGACACCACGGATACAGCGACTATGACTTAGGATGATACGCTATTCATATAGCATTCATCACACACCAGGCAAGGACATTGTTGTTGCTGATGCTTTGTCCAGAAGCCCAATTAAGATATCGCATGAGAAAGATCTGGAGAATGAAATCTGTAGTTTTGTTCAACAGATCACTTCATGTCCTCCATTCAAGGATGAAAATATGAAAGAAATCTGGCAATATCAAAATGAAGAGAGAGTGTGTAGAGAAATAAAAGATTATTGTGAAAAGGGCTGGCCTACAAAGAATGAGCTTTCTGCAGAAGCAAAAGCCTTTTGGTGTCTCAGATATGAAATATCTGTCATAAATGGTCTTCTAATGAGAAATTCTAGGATTTATATTCCTAAGTCCCTCAGATCAAAGGTTCTAAACAGCCTCCCTGAAGGTCATCTTGGCATCGAAAAATGTAGAGGCCGTGCCAGATCATCTGTGTGGTGGCCTAGAATCAGTCAAGAAATTGGAGACCTTGTGAGGAACTGCCCAAATTGTATTGAAGAAAGATCTAATCCCCAGCAGCCATTAATTGTTTCTGATTTCCCAAGCACGCCATGGGAGAAAGTAGGAATCGACCATTTTTACTTAAAGGGCAAATACTATCTTCTAATTGCAGACTATTACTCTAGATTCCCAGAGTTGGCATTGCTGGAGGATCAAACAACACATTCAACAATTATGCATTGCAAGTCAATTTTTGCTCGCCCTGGAATACCCGAAGAGGTTAGATCAGATAACGGACCACAGTTTGGGTTAGAATTCAAAAAGTTTGCAAAATAATATGGTTTCCACCACATAACATCTAGTCCCAGATTTCCTCAAAGCAATGGCTTCATCGAATCGATGGTGAACTATATCAAAAACCAATTGAAGAAAGGAAGAGATCCATATCTTTCTCTTCTTGGTTATCGAACCGCTCCATTGGAAAATGGGTACAGCCCTGCTGAACTATGCATGAATAGGAAACTCAGAACAACTGTGCCGACATCTCCAGTTCAACTCCAGTCAAGAATACCTGATCTTGAAAATCTAGAAATGAGAGAAAAAGGTCAACAGCACAAAAAGAAAACCCATTTTGATATACATCATCGTGCAAGAGAATTGCCCCATCTGGATAAAGGAACTAGAGTATGGGTGAAAGACTTGAGAGTTCCCGGTGTGGTACTTGAAGACGCTGGAAGTCCAAGATCTTATATAGTCAACTCTCCAAAAGGAATTTTAAGAAGAAATAGATTCCACCTACTACCAAACCCACAGGGTGAAAAGATTGACATGGAAGATGAGAGATGGAGTCTCCTGAGATGAGTCAGTGCTTCACATCTACTGGGGACAACACTACTTGTAACAGTGAACCGAGGACATTCCAGATATCACCGGAACCAGTAAAGACCAGGAGTGGATGCGTGATAAAGCCGCCAGACAGGCTAAACCTCTAGAAGAAAAAGGGGGAGATGTGTCGAGAGTAAGTTACGATCATCATCATATTAACTGTTTTGTTTACCTTAGGCTGGCGAAAGTTCCGCCATAGCTGTGAATGTTATAAGTTTAATAATTACCTTGTAAATAGTTAAATAAATAAGATTAAAGATATAATCCTTAAGGTAAGAGTATCTTCTTATTTATTACAAGGCAATACACCATACACGTTTAATTTCTTTTTAATATTATAATTAACATGGTGTTTTTATTTAAACATAGAAACTTTCTCCTTGGAATATAAATACTATAAACTAAAGTGCCAGGAGAAAATGATTTTTTATTCATTTTCTCCTGGCACTTTAGTTTATAGTAATTAACATGGTGTATTATTGATTTTAAAAGTCGGCCTGAGAGGCCGAACGCCAGTAATTGTGTAATGAAATTAGGCGCCAGTAACTGGCGAACGGCGGGCGCCGATAGGATCGCGCCTGCGCACTTTTGGTTTCTGTTAGTTTAAGTTTCACTTTGCAGTGCCGTTGCGCAATATCGCGAGTGTTATTTTTTTTATGCGGGAATTTAGGCATCGTGCGCTGATTAATAATATTATTTTCTTTTTAATTTTCAGCATTGAAATATTTTAGTTATTTTAAAATTTACAAATAATTTCCTTTTAAATAAATAAATCTTCATAAAATATGTAGCCCCAATGATTATGATAACATTTTATTTCAATATTCCATTTCCATGTTATTATAAAAAGATTTAAACACAAAATCAATAACACCTGCTCTTTGTTATTTAAAACACATTCCAGAAGAAGAAAGACATGCATGTTTTTTTTTTAAATGACCATCTGGAATTCATCCTGAATAGGATTTCAGTGCAAAAACAGACATCTATAAAGGAATTTTTAAAAAGATCTTCATGATTATTTTTAAATATATTTTTAAAATTTTCTTTTTATTTTCCATATTTATTTCCTTTCAACTGCTATATTCTTCACAATTAGAATTAAATATCATTTGTAATTATTTGTTTCAAAAATATGTATTATTGCCATTTTGTCCCTGATACCAAAATTTAATCATGAAAATAAAAAAATAAAACAAAAAAGTAGACACACAATGGTTTTAAATAATATGATCAATTTATATTACAAAGCTATTTTAAAAAAATATTATTTTAGTGAGTTAGATGATTGGCTAATCATCTAACCTTAATTCAACACTTCCTTTAATTCAACCGAAAGCTCTGATCCCTTGGGGTGTTGAATTAAAGAGGTTCGACTGTATATTGTAAGTTTGCAATAGCCTTTCCGAAATTTTGTTGTCCAGAGGGAGGATCTGGACGAGCTTTCTGCACTCGGAAGCCCGCAGCAGTACTGGGGATGATAACCACTGCCTCCCCTGGACTTGCATAATTATATACATATTGTAAATACGGTATAACCTCGTTAATTCGACACACGCAAATTCGACACTCTACCTTAATTCGACCATATACTGATGTCCCGACCTCCGGCCTATCAAATAACAAACCATAATTCGACAGTATCGATAAAACGACAGTTCCGATAGTTCGACCATTTTAAAATTCGAAATTTCGACAGTTGAATGTTTTTTTACATGCAACTTTAACGCTAAAAGATATTACGGCGGCGGTGGCGACGACGGCGGGCGCCGATAGGATCGCGTATGCGCACTTTTGATTTCTGTTAGTTTAAGTTTCACTTTGCAGTGCCGTTGCGCAATATCGCGAGTGTTGTTTATTTTTTACGCAGGAATTAGGAATCGTGCGCTAATCTATATATATAAAATTGAATGTCTGTCTGTTTGTTTGTTTGTACTCTATAGATTCAAAAACCATACATCCAATCGCCGTGAAATTTTGGGATATTATTAGGTATATCACCGGGAAGGTTTTTGAAAAATAATTTCATGAATATCTTGAATATCCTTAGAGTTATTTGCAGATTTGTAGATTTAACTCGCAAGCAGTGCCCCCATTGTGACGATGATAACAAGTTTTCTTATCACTAAGTTTGTTATCTTAAATATTATTTATCAAAAGTAAGATTATCTCAGGATGACACGGCAATTTATTTGCGACAAGAATAATGATACAATTCCAAGGCGAAGATACTATTCCCTTAACTTCCAATTACCGAGGGAACCGATTAATATTGATTTTATTCAACTTATCGATTATTTTTCAAGGGACCGGGAAAAAATGTTCACTTTATCGAGAGATTCGTTAGACAAACCTTTACTCGGGTAAAACCCGGGCGAAGCCGGGTACGTCCGCTAGTTAATAATAATATTTTCTTTTTAATTTTCAGCATTGAAATATTTTAGTTATTTTAAAATTTACAAATAATTTCCTTTTAAATAAATAAATCTTCATAAAATGTAGCCACAATGATTATGATAACATTTTATTTCAATATTCCATTTCCATGTTATTATAAAAGATTTAAACACAAAATCAATAACACCTTCAGCAGGGCGCCCCCGGGTTCGATTCCCGGCCGATGCATTTTTTTTTTTTTACAATTTTCAAAACTCATTTGTTTATTATACAAGAATGACATCCACGGCGCCAATTTATAATTGTATCGAATAGTATTTGAATAAAAGCATTTAATCGGGTAAAACCCGGGCGTTGTAGATTATAAACACAAGGTAATAAGACCACCTTCATGATAAGGTACAGTTTGGATTATAGATTATAAAAACAAGGTAATAAGACCACATCCATGATAAGGTACAATTTGGATTATAGATTATAAACACAAGGTAATAAGACCACATCCATGATAAGGCACGATTTGAATTATAGATTATAAACACAAGGTAACAAGACCACATCCATGATAAGGTACAATTTGGATTATAGATTATAAACACAAGATAATAAGACCACATCCATGATAAGGCACGATTTGAATTATAGATTATAAACACAAGGTAACAAGACCACATCCATGATAAGATACAATTTGGATTATAGATTATAAACACAAGGTAACAAGACCACATCCATGATAAGGTACAGTTTGGATTATCCCTATATATGGTCACGACCGTCTTTCCTCATCGGCCTCTGTCACGGATGCGCGCGCACATGGAGGTCACGTGCTCGCCAGCAGCCAATAAAAAAAAAAAAAAAAACTCCCTCGAGCCGGATTTGAACCAGCGACCTAAGGATCACCGTTGTAACATCTACAGTCTTCCGCTCTGCCAACTGAGCTATCGAAGGATACAAACTGTATGAATAAGTTTACCTTATAAAGTCAATTAATCCTATTTCTACACAAAATGTACTCATACATATATTATATTATATTATATACTAGCCGAATGACCCGGGCAACGCCCGGGTTTTACCCTATTAAATGTACCCTATTCAAATACTATTCGTTACAATTATAAATTGGCGCCGTGGATGTCACTCTTGTGAAACGTCCCGCTCCAAACTTTGTGTCTGAGAAGCGAATATTTTTATAGAAAGATGATCTGGCTTTTGATTTCTGCTCGAATGAATGTTTTTCTGTTAGAATTTTGTTCCTGCATACAAAATAATGAACTGGTTTCACCCGTGGTCTCTGCTTTTTGGAATTTTTTCCGATATAATTTTGTATCTGATAATCAAACATGATACAGCAATATCGTCATCATTTTCTGACTAAAAATATATAGTTTTAATAATTGATTTATATATTTTTAAAAATAGCCTATCGTCTTCCCCGTATTCTTTTACCTATGTATGGAAATTTTGGTTTGAATTAGTGAACTACTGCGAATTTGTATACCGGACATACAGACAGACAAACATTCATTTATATATATATATAGAGATATATAGTCAGGAGAGTCTTTCCTGATCAGTCATTGGCCGGCCGCCTCTGTCACGGATGCGCGCGCACAGGGAGGTCTCGTGCTCGCCGGCAGCCAACGGGCGCGCGCCGCCGGCAGGGGGGGGGGGGGCATTACGTCACTCAAGGTCACCTACGCGCCAACGATGACACGTGATCGTAGCCGTCCAGGGCGCCGGCCATCCGTGACAGAGGCGGCCTATGACTGATTGATTAGGATTAGGATATGCATTTATTTAAGGCGCCAATTTATAATTGTAACAAATAGTATTTGAATAAAAACATTCAATCGGGTAAAACACGGGCGTTGCCCGGGTCATTCGGCTAGTAATATATATATATATAACTAGGCGAATGACCCGGCTTCGCCCGAGAAATCCCTTGGGTGCAATTTCCTTCATACTAAAAGTATATCTATATTAATAAAATGGAAATTTCATAAGTGGACATCACTAAAAACTTTCGTTACAATGCATCAATTTCAACCAAATTTTCAACATTTATGTAAAACGAGATGGAGCAGGTTTTGCTTAACATCAAAATATATTTCCTAACATTAACATGCGTAACTTCGCTGTTATCGATTAAATACAAAAAAAATCAACAGAGTTAATTTTTATTTATATATAAATACAAAATTAAATTTCAACAGAGTTAATTTTTTTACATACTAGCTAATAATCTCAATCTAAAAATATTCAAAACAAGCAATTTTAAGATAACACCATATGTAAAACAGTCGGCCAAAAAACAACAACGATATTACATCCTTCTCACATATTCACACACAATCTTGATTAATAATTAAAACTAATCTTTAACATTGTTTATTATACTTCAACTTTTATTTCTACATTTGTTTTTAAATACCCAATTGTTTTATCATGTTTCTAATTTCGCCTAACAAATATACAAATTTATAGTGACCAACATATGCAAATTTTATCTTTGTTTTTATTTAACTTGATATCGTGAACATAACATCCATTGTAAGCATTTTTCTGTTCACCTTCCGTGGTTTCTCTTTTCTCTGATAGTTTTTAGGTGTAGTATATTTTCTTATTACTAGACTACAAACATTCCCCCGAGAAAAACCTGGCCGAAGCCGGGTACATCCGCTAGTCAATAATAAATATTAGAAGTGCCATAGAATAGCAATACAGAAGTAACACATAAACTACAGGAAAAAAGTGTGTGTGATGGCAAAAATCTACTTATATATTTGCCTTATTCTGTCTGTCTGAAGCTCACGGATGGGATTTTTCATAACCATCGGTGGTTCAGTGGTAGAATGCTCGCCTGCCACGCGGGCGGCCCGGGTTCGATTCCCGGCCGATGCATTTTTTTTTTTTTTTACAATTTTCAAAACTCATATATTATACAAGAATGACATCCACGGCGCCAATTTATAATTGTAACAAATAGTATTTGAATAAAAGCATTTAATCGGGTAAAACCCGGGCGTTGCCCGGGTCATTCGTATATAATCACCTTATTCTGTCTGTTTGTCTGAAGCTCACGGATGGGATTTTTCATAACCATCGGTGGTTCAGTGGTAGAATGCTCGCCTGCCACGCGGGCGGCCCGGGTTCGATTCCCGGCCGATGCATTTTTTTTTTTTTTTACAATTTTTAAAACTCATTTATATATTATACAAGAATGACATCCACGGCGCCAATTTATAATTGTAACGAATAGTATTTGAATAAAAGCATTTAATCGGGTAAAAACCCAGGCGTTGCCCGGGTCATTCGTATATAATAATTGTATAAACGAATGCAAGACAAAATCTCGGCGAATGTTTCTTTTTTTTTTAAGGCAATTTCTTTTTAAGGCAATTATCGTTATTTATCGTTAATTTTTGTTTTGATTTTATTGAAAAAAAAAACGATATGGTGCCTTTAAAAAATGATCTTTATTACTATGCAGTTTTCTATTTAGTCAATATACCTAAGTTCATGTTGCAAATGTAATTATCTCAATCGATTTAGTAGGTGAAATGCAAAAAAAAAAATCGACATGATGAAATCTTTATGAAAATTCACATTTTTATTTTTATATTTTCAAGACACACACAGTTTGGGGCGGGACGTTTCACAAGAGAGACATCCACGGCGCCAATTTATAATTGTAACGAATAGTATTTTAATTAAAACATTTAAAAACACATAGTTTGGAACGGGACGTTTCACAAGAGTGACATCCATGGCGCCAATTTATAATTGTAACGAATAGTATTTGAATTAAAACGTTTTTAAAATATATACGCACTCGGGTAAAACCCGGGTGTTGCCCGGGCCATTCGTCAAGTTGTATTATATTAGTGTTTAGGTATTTGATTTACTTAATATAGTTGATATAATAATATATATTTATGTCGCAATCTCGTTGCGGAATTTCTTGTTGTTGGATGAGAATGGTGTAGATTGTTGGAAGCGCAGTCGTTTGAGTGGAAAGTGGAGCATACAGTGGGGAATAACCAGGACACGTGATGAGGTTTTGAAATAAAAGGCAACTGGTCGGAGGAAAGAAAGGCTTTGGAGAAGATGGAGCGGATTTTGACTATTAACTATCTGATCACATGGCGGTGATTGACTTAGCTGATAAGGATGAACGGGGGAGGTCTCTAGAGCAGGTGTTACCTCGGTGGGAGCGAAGCGACAACTATAGGTGCTATCTCGGTGGGATCGAAAGACCAACTATAGGTGTTATCTCGATGGGGGCGAGTCGATGACTGACAATCCTTGGTTCTCGATTTAACACGAAGACCTTTCTTACTTCCCATTGGTGGAAAGGTGTGACGTGGCGGTTCTCTATTGGCTGACCTTCTGAGCTACTACTCTCTGGTTGGTCTACGCTACTTCTTTTGTCTTAAGACATGTCCCAACCTGACCAGGAAGTAATAGTTCGTTCAACTCAACTTTTATTAGTTCCGCGATAATAAAATTGGGTGTAATTTTGCTAATGGTTGTGCTAACTCTTAAGCCTCTTTTCTAGGCCTTGCTTCTAGGCCTTTCTGTCCTCCAGTGTTACCTTTGTTCTTTTATTGAAACAAATCATACATTTCATACATATATTGGATTAGTTGGCATCTAATTATACAAATTATGACAGATGCGCCCCCTACATGTGAAGAATTTATGAAGGGGTTTTAGTCTGAATAAGTTCTGTACATCAAAGAAAATAATTTTGAGCGAAAATTAATTGGTTATAGGGAGGTTATATACAAACTTAATAAGGATATAAGAGATAAAAAATGTAGTGTTAATGCTATATAGTTGGTTGTTAGTTAATACAAATCAAAATTTTATAAAGGTGCATCATATGTTGAGTACTATGGTACATAGAAAAAAAAAAAGAAAAAATGCTTTGTTGCATTGGTGAAAAGGAAAAATTGCCTAATTACTTTTTGCTCAAGTTTGAGAAGGGAATAGAGGAAATTTCATGAGGTAATTTTAGAAATAAAAATAAAATAATAAAAAATAGTTGACTGAAATTAAAGTGAAGGCGTGGTTGAGAAAGAAAAATGCCTTGTTGTAAAAAAAGAAAAGAAAAATGCCTTGTTGCATTGGTGACAAAGAAAATGCCTAATTACTTTTTGCTCGAGTTTGGGAAGGGAATCGAGGAAATTTCATGAGGTATTTTGAAATCAAAATAAAAATAAAAGAGATGTTGAGCGAAATCAAAGTTGAATGCTTGGTTGTGTAAAAAAAAAAAATGAAAAAGGGTTTTCAAAAATAAAGGATGACTTAATGTCTTAAGTTTAACCGAAAACCAATGTGTTTTCGTTGATAAATGGAACTACGATAAAATAAACTAAGTGGTAACTAACATGGTAATTAATGGCTAAAATAAGTGATATTAATTGAATAAGTTGCTAAATTGGTTAAATATTTTAATTTTAATTTTAAAAAATAGTGAAAATGGTTAATATATAAACAAAAAAAAATAGATATTGGTTTGAACCCGTTGTGTATCTACATGCCCTGATCTAGATGTCTTAATTGCTTAATTATGCCCTATAAATTTTTTGTCTCTTCTGTAGCGACACTTAGGCGGAAACATGATCCTAATCCTCAAGTGCGAATTTATGCTATGTGTACAGGAGACATGGAAATCTATATAACCTTTATGTGTATTTTTGTCTTGTGTTATTGTTTTTTGAGATCTCAAAAGCCGCGTGTCGTATTTTAATTTGTCTCGAGCCTTACTGCGTTCTAGGGGTTTTTATGCGATCCCCTAGGGCACTTAAGATGTGCTCGCCCAATATCCACTTTATATATTGGGTATCGGTACCTATAATAATACCTTGAATACAGGATTCGAGGGGAATCTCGATCCTTCTAAAAGGTCGTTTAATCCCATTTTTGGGAGAATACGTAAGTTTGAAAACTAACTAACAATTAAAAGCGGTAGTGTGCGTGAACTTTGTTCATATTTGACTTTGAGATCTACGTGTGGGGTGGAGTATGTAACGTTTTTTGGGAGTCTGTAAAGTAATTATGATTAATTATAATAGGGATGTGAACTCATTAAGATGTGTTGGTACGTCTTGTGTGAGTGGAATTGTATTTGTAAAAGTCGATATGTAGCTGGAATAGGAAATGAAAGATTGGTGACATGGAGAAATCTGTGGATGGGGAAACGCGGTGACCTATTTTTATGTGCCGGCCAAGAGAGGTTCCCAAACTGGCGACATGTAGAAATCCCCAGCTTGACCTCCATTTAACTGCTGGTCGAGGGAGATGGTAATTAGAAACCGGACATGGCGTACGGGGGGAAATTTTATTGCCGCGGGGAGCTGCTTCTTCCTGTCTCCTAATTGCTTTTGTGTGCGACTCGAATCTTCTGTTACTGGAGTGGGATTTCTTTCTTTCTTTCGGCACTGGTTTGTTACTTTTCAGTAACTTCTATCTCCTCGGAATTTATTTAGATTTTCTGCAAAAATGTTTCCTAAAATTATAATAAGCTTTACAAATGCTTGTCCTAAATGAAAAACTGCCTCTTGCAGTTCGAAAATTCTATGAGGGGGCATGATATAGATTGAAAAATAACTAAGGAATAAAACTGGGATATATTTGTAGGGTAGGACTAGCAGACAAAGGATGAAAATCAGATGAAAGATAGGGTAGCGATACATGTTCTTCCATATTGTTGTAAATGGTGACTCTGAAATATTTGCTCGAACCTTATTCATTGTTGATCGTTCAATTTCGCACTGCTTGTTATCGTTGGGGAGTGGCGTGTATCTTTTTTGGGACAGAATGATAGGATTGAAATGATGGTCAGGTTCGCAGTTCTTAACGTCGGGGAAGAATGGTGCAAATCGACTTGTTGCAAAATTGGCAGGGTCTAAATGCCTGAAAGGCTCGCTGTTGGTGAGTTTGAACCTTAATGGCTCTGCTGGGAATAATTCGGGTGTTAAATGCTTAAAAGGGAACGTGTAATCGGGTTTGTGCTTTATATGACATGTGCTAACGGCGGGCGGTGATATATAACGGACTGTTTCTGTATACAGCTTAAGCTTGTTGACGTGGATCGTATCAGTGTCTCTTTGAAGAGGTTGATTTGGTCGATCTATACGGACCACATTTGGTGAAATAATTTCTAATACTGTGTGGGGTCCTGTGAAATATGGCGCGAGTTTCCCTGTATTGGGGTGGTGATATAATTTAAATAACACTAGATCACCTATTTCGAAATGTGGTTGTTTGTGTCGTTGATCATAAATGTTTTTGTCTTGTAGATGCTTGTTTTGTGTGCGTGTGTGTGCAATCTTTCTAGCTTTGTCGATCTCTGGGTAAGGTGTGCTATGGTCAGAGAGTTCTGGGGGTAGGATACCAAACATTAGGTAGATGGGTGGAAAACCTGTGGTAGAGTGTGGGGTTTTGTTATATATGACTGTAACTCTTTTGACCAACTTGGTCCATGCGATCTTAGGATTTTCTAAATGTAACAGCCTAAGTTTTCCCGTGAGGGTGGCGTTAAGGCGTTCACATAGACCGTTGGCTTGTGGATTGTTGCTGGTTGTGAGTAGTGGGTGGATGTTTCTATTAAGTAGGAAACTACGAAATTTTGGCGAAGTGAAGGCAGGGGCTCTATCCGTAAGGAGGCGTTTCGGAGAACCATCCTGTAATACTCGCTTAAGTACCTGTTGGTAGGTGGTGATGCTGGTGGATTTAGATGGAAAAGTCCACGCGTAGCGCGAAAAATGGTCGACTACAACATGGAGGTATATTTTGGTGTTGCCATATTTGGCAAATCCTGCTATGGTGTCTAGGGATAATAGGTCAAAGGGTTCTTTGGCTTCCGGAGGCTGACTTAACTCCCCGTAAATGGGTCCCAATGGACGTTTTGTTAATTGGCAGGTAGGGCAGGTCTTAACCTTTTGTTTAATATCTTTTGACATACCTTGCCAGTAATATTGCGTGGAGATGAGTCGTGACATTTGTGAAATACCGGGGTGATTGTATTGTGTGTGTACTGTTTGCAAGAGTTGTTGTATGAGTGGTTTTGGGATTATTATCTTGGTTACACCTTTTCGGGAAACTGTATGTAATCCATTACGATCAATGGTCAGGCTAGACTCTCTCGATGGAGGAGGTTGGTGTGTCTTGATAAGGGACGCGTCCAAAAATCCACAGAACGGGTTACGGGACAAAAGATCCGCCTCATACTGTTGTTTTCCCTTTATGTAGCGGACTTCGTACTCGTAACTCGATAGCCGTAAACTCCATCGAAACAATCTGCCGGACGGGTTTTTGATGGTCTTCAGCCACTGCAATGCGTGATGGTCAGAAAATATAGTAAACTTTCTGCCCATCAGATAGATGCGAAACTTCTCCACACTCTCAACGATTGCTAAGCACTCAAGTTCAGAGATGGAGTAGTTTTTCTCGTGTGGGCGCAATGTTCGGCTGAAAAACTGAACTGGATACACGTTCCCGTCAGGGTGAACCTGTTTGAGAATGCCTGCTATACCGAGGGTGGATGCATCGCAATACACTTGGCATGGCAGACCTTCTTTGTAAAGGTGTAAAATGGGGTGTTGTGTGAGGTTCCCTTTCAGGTCAATGAACGCCTTTTGGCAAGTTTCATCCCAGATCCACACGACATCCTTTTTGGACATCAGAGCTAATTAGCTCGTTCACCTTTCTATAATCGATACAAAACCGTTTGGTCTTGTCGCGCTTAGTGACGAGGGTGACAGGGCTCGAGAAAGGTGAAAAAGATTGCTCTATAATGCCATTCTCTAGCATTTGTTGGACTTGATTACGGATTTCTTGTTGGTCACATATCGGAACACGATATGGCCGTGTGGTAATTATTTTGTCGGAATTCGTGGGTATTTTTATGGGTGGAATCCTTAAGCATGGTACGTTGAATTTGTTCTGTGTGAAGATGTGATTGTATCTTTGTAACAGTGTTGTGAACTGGGGTGTATAGAGAGTGTCAGGTGTTGTGTTGTAGTATGCATGTGGCAAAGGATTTTGTTGTGTATTAGTGTGAGTGTCGAGTTTGTCGCGTTGATTGGTTATGTGACAGTTGTGTGACGACGCATGATCACCTATGTGCCCGACATGTAAGTTGTCCTGCTGTATGGACATGTTTTGGGCATGTTTTTTACAAGTTGAAGCCGTTGTGGCTTTGTTAATTGAGGGCATGTATAAAAAGGGCAATTGGCCTTAGTGAAAAAATGGCATGTAGATAAGGGGTTTTTTTTTTCAATGAATGCACGTAATGGTTGTCATAGGCGGAGGGTTTGGCTGTATGGTAATATCTTTGTGACATCGCCTGACATTGCCAGTAGGTGCATACATTTGGTACATTGTTAAAATGGTAGGATGGGGTAGACAATGGGGCGCCCAGCTGGAATATAGTGCATTTATTAAAATCTATTGCTAATTTAAATTTGTGGAGGCTATTAAGGCTAAGAATTCCGAATGGTAACGGTGCATTTACTACATGGAAGTTCTCTCTTTGGGATATTTGTCCTATGGTTAGAGGGAGAGACAGTTTACCCATTGTTTTTGCAAAACCATCTAGGGTTTGGAGATCCAGTGAATGTCTCTTAAGGTTTAATTTAGGCAGGTGAGTTTTTAACATATGGTAGAGGTTATATGGCACTATATTCAGGCTGGCGCCTGTATCAATTAAAAAGGGGCATGGTATATTAGGGGCTAGGAAAAGTTTTACAGTCAGTTGGGTTAAGGAGCCTACCTCAGTCTCGAAAAGTCTGCTCGGCTGGGGTGTCTCTGGCTTGAGATGGTTGCTGGGGACTCGGGACTGGTTGTTTTGGGACTGTTTGCACTGTCCTGGCGCTTTGATATCGGTTGCTCGGGACTGATTGCACTGTCCGTTCTTTTTCATGGGTCGCCGGGACTGGTCGATGCCGGCATTCGCTGTGCCAGTGTCTCGCGCCGCAGAACTTACAGTTGGACGGTGGAAGAGGTGCATTCCATGTACCGGGGCGTCGGGGTGTGTTGTGGTACGGACCCGACATCGTGGGCGGTTGGTCCTCTCGGTGTCGCGTTGTCGGTACACTGGGCCCGTGGATCCGCTGTACCAGTCGGAACCACTCTCCTAGGTTCTCGGGAGGCACTACGCGGACTAGGCGCTGGTCGGAGAAATGGCAACCCTTCTGTCAGCGTCTCGAGGATCACCTCCTGCGGGAGTCCTAGTTGCAGTCCCATGGCGGTTTTCTCCCGGTAGTAGGTCTCTAGGTTGGCTTGTCCAGTAAGTTTCATGGCGAAATATTTCGCAAAGGATGCTTCGCTTGACTCAGGATAGAGATCTAAGAAAAAGAAAGGGAAGAAGGCAGCAGACAGGAAATGACCGGCAGAGACCAGACGGGCCCTCTAGCGGATGTCATTCAGCAGTTCACCGCCGCGCTGTCCCAGGGTAGGTCATGCGGGTACTACTCTCTGGTTGGTCTACGCTACTTCTTTTGTCTTAAGACATGTCCCAACCTGACCAGGAAGTAATAGTTCGTTCAACTCAACTTTTATTAGTTCCGCGATAATAAAATTGGGTGTAATTTTGCTAATGGTTGTGCTAACTCTTAAGCCTCTTTTCTAGGCCTTGCTTCTAGGCCTTTCTGTCCTCCAGTGTTACCTTTGTTCTTTTATTGAAACAAATCATACATTTCATACATATATTGGATTAGTTGGCATCTAATTATACAAATTATGACATTTATATTATATATAATACTAGCGGATGTGTACCCGGCTTCGCCCGGGATTTATCCGAGTGAAAGTTTGCCTAACGAATATTATATATTATGAAGTATAATAAACAATGTTAAAGATTAGTTTTAATTATTAATCAAGATTGTGTGTGAATATGTGAGAAAGATGTAATATCGTTGTTGTTTTCTTGGCCGACTGTTTTACATATGGTGTCATCTTAAAATTGCTTGTTTTGAATATTTTTTTAGATTGAGTTGAATGAATTGCTGAATTTTTTTTTGTATTTTTATATAAATAAAATTAACTCTGTTGATTTTTTTTTTGTATTTAATCGATAACAGCGAAGTTACGCATGTTAATGTTAGGAAATATATTTTGATGTTAAGCAAAACCTGCTCCATCTCGTTTTACATAAATGTTGAAAATTTGGTTGAAATTGATGCATTGTAACGAAAGTTTTTAGTGATGTCCACTTATGAAATTTCCATTTTATTAATATAGATAAATGAGTTTTAAAAATTGTAAAAAAAAAAAATGCATCGGCCGGGAATCGAACCCGGGCCGCCCGCGTGGCAGGCGAGCATTCTACCACTGAACCACTGATGCTTTAAAAAATGACCATATTTAGGTATTCATTCCATTCCGGATTAGTCCGCGTAAAAAAAGTTCTTCAATGAAAAAAGAAATAGCCAAAAATACTAATCAAAATATCAATTGAAAAAGCCCTGTATGATTTATAAATGAATAAAACAAAGCATCAAGGGCTGCGTATACGCAGCCCTTGATGCTTTGTTTTATTCATTTACTAATCAAAATGCAGCCAAAAATTTTCCTCAGGTTTATAAAAAGCGACATGTAAAATTCGGTACCAATTGGTTCAGTAGTTTTTGAGTTTATCGCGAAACAGACAGACAGAAATTGACTTTTATATATATAGAGATAATATATATGAGTTTTAAAAATTGTAAAAAAAAATAATGCATCGGCCAGGAATCGAACCCGGGCCGCCCGCGTGGCAGGCGAGCATTCTACCACTGAACCACCGATGCTTTAAAAAATGGCCATATTTAGGTATTCATTCCATTCCGGATTAGTCCGCGTAAAAAAAAGTTCTTCAAATGAAAAAAAGAAATAGCCAAAAATACTAATCAAAATGCAGCCGAAAATTTTCCTCAGGTTTATAAAAGCGACATGCAAAATTTGGTACCAATTGGTTCAGTAGTTTTTGAGTTTATCGCAAAACAGACAGACAGAAATTGACTTTATATATAAACTAGCCGAATGACCCGGGCAACGCCCGTGTTTTACCCGATTGAATGTTTTGATTCAAATACTATTTGTTACAATTATAAATTGTGGTCATGTGGCCTAGTAGTCATGGCATCTGCCCGGTAAGCGGAAGGTCGTGGGTTCGATTCCCATCCCTTGACACTTTTTTATTTTATCCATTCTGACCAAAATCTATCCGTGAACTTCACACAGACAGAATAAGGCAATTGTATAAGTAGATAGATAATATAAATGAGTTTTAAAAATTGTAAAAAAAAATGCATCGGCCGGGAATTGAAAAAAGCGACATGCAAAATTTGGTACCAATTGGTTCAGTAGTTTTTGAGTTTATCGCGAAACAGACAGACAGAAATTGACTTTTATATATATAGAGATAATAATAAATAATAATGATTATTTTTAAATATTATTTTTAAATTTTATTTTTATTTTCCATATTTATTTTCTTTCAACTGCTATATTCTTCAATTAGAATAAAATATTATTTGTAATTATTTATGTTTCAAAAATATGTATTATTGGCATTTTGTCCCTGATAATAAAGTTGAACATGAAAATAAAAAATAATACAAAAAAGTACACACACAATGGTTTTAATTAATATGATCAATTTATATTACAAAGCCATTTTTAAAAATATATTATTTTAGCGAGTTAGATGATTAGCTAATCATCTGAATAACTTTAATTCAACACTTCCTTTAATTCAACCGAAAGCTCTGATCCTTGGGGTGTTGAATTAAAGAGATTCGACTGTATGTATCATTATTGATTTTTTCTCTATATATATCACTTATTATAAATATGTATCATAATTCATTTCTTTTTCTATATATATTACTGGGAATTCAATTAAAACAATAGAATTTGAAATTACCAAATTAAATTTTGCTAACTAGATTAATTTAAAATTTCAAGGATTATTTCTTCTTTTATTTTCATTAATTATTAAATTTAATTTTTAAATTAATTTTTTAAAATTTATCCAAAGGATAAATTTAATTTTAAAAAGAAAAGTAAAGAAAAACGGTTTCACGCGGTTTAAAAATCTTTCTTATCTTCACACTGGGTGAAGTAGATTGCGTCTGCCTTTGTCCTTAAGACTGGGAGCACTACTCAGTGGCAGGCCGACTTAGCTCCAAAAGAAATGGCCGCCTCTGACATGAGGAACAGACGCCATGTGCAGCCGCTCCTAACATGGAGTACAAACGCTGCTCATCCTGTATTCCTGGATTAGGAGCCCTTACAGGGTACTATCAGCCGGGCCAGCTGAACCCAGGTTTTTTAGTGAGCTTGTTACTGCTCCCCCTCCTCCTTTTTCATCCGGGCTTGGGACCGGCAAAGGCGGAGTTGGTTTAAAAATAAATGGTTGGAGAGAGAGTCAGTTAGTGAAGGTCGAGCGATGAAGCCGTTATGATGTAAGTATAGACTTTGGCAAGGTAAGATGACACTTTGTTATTTTTTTTATGGGGGCTCTAAAGCCCGTTTATTGTGTAGAAAGTTTTAACCTTTTTTTTTAATTAGTGACTTTGCAAAATTTTTCTTTTTATTAATACAATTTCTAGATATTGTATCTTGGTTGAACTACTAAGACAGATATCCGAAGTCGTCTATATAAGAAGTTTCAATATCTCCTTTTATTTTGTGACATTGCAAATTTTCTTTTTATTAATCCAATTTATAGATATTGTATCTTAGTTGAACTACTAAGACAGATAATCGAAGTCGTCTATGTAAGAAGTTTTAATCTCTCCTTTTATTTTGTAACTTTGCAAATTTTTCCTTTTATTAATCCATTTATCTAGATATGGTATCTTGGTTGGATTGCCAAGTTGAATATTTCCAAATCATTTAAGCATGAAGCTTTATAATTTTATTTTCTATATACTGTATAATACATTAAAAAGAAATTTCATTAGGAATGGTCTTAAGCCTACTTAGAGTTATCTCCAGATGGAAAGTTTGTAAACTTGTTGGGGTGAAATAAAAACACATATATTCATATATTAATGTGTGTTTGTAATAATTTCTCCTTGAAACAAATACATATGTCTACTATAAACAAATTGTTGAAAATTCTAAATGATTCTACCTATGAAACAAAAACATATGTCTACTATAAACAAACTATGTATGAATTTTTTTTTGGGTGTACGTTACATCTTTTTGTGTGCATATCTAAGTTTAACCCACTTTGGGAGATAATTATAAAAATACTATTTTCGCTGAGCTGAACCAAGTTTAAGTTCGAAACGTCCTGAATCGGACTTAACCCCTGATTTAACAGTTGACGCCTTTTCCTCTGATTGTTTTTTTTTAAAAGAATATCGAAATTTTAAACTAATTGTGTAGAAATGTCGGGTAATAATTTCACAAAACACTGAAGCGAGTTCGGTAGAAGAATTCGCAGTGATGATTCTTTGTGGGCTGTTGCAAGGATTTAAATAAGATCACTAAATAGCAGAAAGGAGAGGGTAAAAATCTCCTTCTAACTAACTTTATTTAATACAACTTAAGAGGACAGAGGAAAACACCCAACTGGTCGGTAGCAGACCAAGCCATGTTCTAGTCCTTTGTCGGCGGCTGGCGCCGCCGGGCATGTTTGTTTACTGTCACCCAAGCCGTCTGGACGCCATTATTCCACATACTCCCACCTGTTTTTAACCAGGCACACAGAAAAACAATAATAATTGTCCAATCGGTTGGGTATACAAACGGTTCTTCCCGATCTAGTCTGTATTTTTGCAGTTTTCTCTTTATCGTTCAGCAAACGCAAAGAAGCTGCTGTTGATGATATTTCCAAGGGATATATTTTCTGAATAGGTCTTAGGAAGGTTCCCACTGCGGTTTTCACCTTCACTAATCTATTGACTCCATCTCTTCCAAATAATATCTCCTCGATCACTGCTAATGGCCAGAAGTTACGCTTTTTATTGTCCATACCAACAAGGACAACATCCCCGCCTGGAGTTTTGGATTGTAAATGCGTCTGTTTTTCTGGACCAGGAGGGACAAATATTCCTTCCTGAATCGTGATTTCAACTCCTCCCTCAGCTTGCTCAAATAGCGCAGTTTCTGCGTCGTTGGATTAGATCCCATATTCTGGCATTCAGGAAACTCGACATCTGTCTGTTCTTGTAGAAACACGGAAGGTGATATTGATACAAGATCATTCGGATCGTCGCTGACATAAGTCATGGACCTTCCATTCATCACTGCCTCTGTATGACACAGCAGGGTCATCAATTGGTGATATGTTAATGTTGATGTTCCGAGCATTCTTTTCACACAGATTTCTTCTTCATTCAGGTCTTTATACCTGGAAGGCCAAAATTCTTCGGAGAGTTTTAACCAGGAAGGGCCCTCCCACCATGTAGACTGTATCAGTCGGGAGAGGCTGCATCCTCTGGAGGGTAAATCAGCTGGATTGCACTCGCTAGGAACATATCTCCAATTTCCAGGATCACTAAGTCTGCATATCTCCTTCACGCGATTCCCGACAAAGGTACCCAACTGGTTATCGCGCTTTATCCAAACCTTTTGCAATATAATTTTAGGCTTTATTAATATTGGGTTCAGAAATCCAATAGGGTCATATATCTGAGCTAAGCAGGACAGGATACTTCTTTTGGTTATCTTGGGGGGTATGGCTACGGAAATTTCACATGACAAACAATCTTCCCTTTTATCCCAACATATACCAAGCACTTTAGATATCTCTGCTCTTTCAAAGGGGTAAGTATCGGAGGCCACGTCCAGGCTATGCTCCCAACGGCTTAGCTCCATTCGAGTATTATACATGATGGACGTTGCGGTCAATTTGAGATCTTGTAACTCTTCAAAAGAGTTCACGCTTGTGACTATATTGTCCACATAAAGGGATTTCTGCAACCTCTGAGCTAACGGTTTATGTTCAGGTCGAACATTAGACAGGTGGTATTCGATTACTGCCCCCAAAATGAAAGGACTACAGTTAACACCGAAAACGACACGTCTATGTCGGAATACTTCTGTCTTTTCTCCATTTTGGGAATACCACTGAAAACGCAGGTAATCTCTGTCCCTTTCATTCACCTCAATCTGAAGAAACGCTTTCTTAATGTCTGCCACGACACCAAACTTGCCATTTCTAAACCTTAGCATAAGGTTGGGAATCATCTCTATGAAGTTAGGTCCCTTTTCAAGACAGTCATTTAAAGATGGGGATCTATAGGGCCTTGGCTAGAAGCATCAAAGACAGGCCTGATAGGCGTAGTCCCACTGGAGAGTTCACCACAGGACGATGAGGCAGGTAGAAGGCCTCAGCGTCGTGTTGTTTCAGCTGGGACTTTCTCAATTATCTCATCATCCAACCAGCCTCGTAAAATATCATCATAGTCCTCATAAAGATTCAAAGAGATTAATTTCTTAGTCGTCTGTTCTATATAATCTCTTCATAGCAACCTCCCTGCTGTCCGCGATTTTAGCTTTCTCTACAGTCCACGGGAGGGAAACAACAAATCTTCCAGAAACAGAATGATGGACTGTTTTTATAAAATGTCGACGCGCCAATGCGTCTCTCTGATCTCTCTGTTTAACCTCAATAGGATCCATAATGCCAAGAACATCGAGATTCCACAGATTGGTTATACTGCTCTCCGAAATTGTCATCGTTGTAACATGATGAGCAAGTGAAAACGTCACTACCTTGCTGATATTCTCCCATTAAAGTCCATCCAAAACGCGTCTGCGACGCAGTCAAGCCATTTGACAACACACAAGATTTCATCATGAAAATAGATCCCAACACATCGCATCCTAGAAGTATTTCAATTTCCATGTCATCCTTTCCAATATCAGGAACCCAGATTCTGCGGGCTTTGAGTTCTTTCAACCATGGCTCGCGGCTCAATCTTGGTAGGTTACCACAGATTTTTTGTTGGTCAAGAAGCTTTCGCTACCCTCTTAAAATTCCCCGATGCATGACCCCAAATTGACTCTGTATTCTTGGTGGACACTTTCACTAGTATGACCTCCAAACACCACATGTTTAAGGATTCCTGGCCAATGGGAGATAGTCCGAGATCCTGGGCAGTTTTAGACAAAATATAGGATCGTTGGAACCAGTGTCAAGGAGGGCACGCACTACTTTCGCCGAAGTCGCACCTTCGACCATAATCTTCAGAGTCTGTAGCAAAATCAGAGACGAAGTGCTAAGACCGGAGAATGAAACTCCGTTTTCAACTGTAGAAGAAACGACACAGTCTTTCCACCTGTTCCTTGTCTTCATCCGCTGACTCTCGTCCAGGAGCATTAAGAGGGCATAAAATATCAAGGTGCTTCTTCTTACATCGAATACATTCAGTTATGGCGCCTTCTACAATTAGAAGAGATATGACCTGGTTGGAGGCAGGAGAAACAACATTTAGCGTTTTTAATTCGCTCTCTTCTTTCTTTAATGCTCATTCTGCGGGCAGCAAGAAATTCTGTGTTTTTATGATCTTTATTACAAAAGATGAAATTCTGGGCACGTACAGCAAAGAGTCCAGATGCCGTAGGTATCTTAGCAGGATGTGATTGTCTGCCCACGTTTCTGTCTTGTTTTCAGAGATCTACGACCAAACTTGGATCCAGCTAAGGTTCTGTCTTGTTCTGCTGCAGCTTCCTTTTGGAGAAACTCCATAATTAGGTCAACTCTAGTTTGAGTCGAATCATTAGCATCAATCTTGACATCATGGAGGGGGCTCCTTTGCCAAGCCTTCATGAGTTCCTCTGAGAGGACATGCCTCAATCATTGGAAATATAAATACAGACATCTGTCTGGCCTCAATCTTTAAGGATTCCAATGCTCTCAAATGAGTCACCAACTCATCATAAAATTAAAGTCACCTTCAACTGTTGTTTGGAGGAGAAATCGATCATAAGGGCGGATAAGGTCCCTGACATAGGACTTGTTGCAACAGTTCAGGCCTTCCAAATCTTTCTGTCAAAGTTTCTATAACTTTGGGGTAATTCTCGGCAGTCAGGGGGTAACTATCAACCAGTTTAACTAGCTCTGGTTCCCGGCGACATAGATTGCACAATATATTGAAACTTGTCGCTGTCTTCTAAAGTAGGATCGACATGTATCTTGTTGAACTGTGCCCACCATCCCAACCAATCTTTTATTTCTCCTGTAAACTTCTTTAATTCTATCTTGGGTAGTTTTACAGTTCTATGGTGTGAGCTAGAAGCGAAGCTCACTTCACTGGTCGTGGGACTGGATGCAGTGATCCTGGGTTCAACAAGAGCGAGACATTTTTTATATATCCTCTTATATCTCTGGGTATATTGCAAGGCTTCCTCATCGTCTTGCTCTAATTCCTCTTTCGCTAACGTCTGAAGTTAGCATGAAGTCTCTTATCTTGCTTTGGATCACAAGAAGCTCACTGTGAGTTTCTTCAATTATCTCTCTATTATATTCAATGTCCTCTACAGGTATCGGTGGAGTACCTGACAGAAACTCTTCTGTCGTCTTCAAGCTGCGAGTTAGTCGCTTTCTAAGTAAATTTCTATGTCTTTTTAAAATTTCCATTTTTCAAAAAGCACTATAAACAGAGGGTAAAACAAAAGGTACTTATCTTGAGTCTTGAACTTGTACTCCGCCGTTAATCCACTTGATCTTGCCTTGTCAGAAGCCCACCCGCGGGGACGCCACTTTGTGTAGAAATGTCGGGTAATAGTTTCACAAAACACTGAAGCGAGTTCGGTAGAAGAATTCGCAGTGATGATTCTTTGTGGGCTGTTGCAAGGATTTAAATAAGTTCACTAAATAGCAGAAAGGAGAGGGTAAAAAATCTCCTTCTAACTAACTTTATTTAATACAACTTAAGAGGTCAGAGGAAAACACCCAACTGGTCGGTAGCAGACCAAGCCGTGTTCTAGTCCTTTGTCGGCGGCTGGCGCCGCCGAGCATGTTTGTGTACTGTCACCCAAGCCGTCTGTGTGGACGCCATGTATTCCACACTAATACTAATAGCCTAAATAAATATTGACGCCTTTTCCTTTGATTTCTTTATTTAATAGAATATTGATATTTTAAATTAATATAATTATCCTTTGTGTTTATTTGTATTTTATTGTAAACTAAGTTTCTAGACTTTTACTTTGTCTTCAAACTGTTCCCATTTTTTGTTTTTCACACATAAAGCCCTTGGGTTGTTTACCACAAACTCGAGTTAAATTTAGCTGCCCCTAGAGACATTTTGATTGACAGCTGAGGCTATTTTCGCACACCTTTGGGGAATTGCACACATCTGTAGGATGAAAAACAATTCAAGAGGGGGGATTCTCTGGGAATAACTTTGCCAGATGTGAATACTCTAGGCGGGAATTCTGAGATCCAATGAGAGGGGTCGACGCCTAGTTTTCAACCTAGAAGGTGGGTTTCTAGCTTAGCTCCCGTGAAGTCTCTCGCGTTTGCGAGAGGGTTTCACTCTAAAATGTTTCATCCTCTTCTAAATTTTCATAGTTAATCCTCCTTTTAAGAACCTTTTCTTTTTTAAATTCAATCAGTATTAATTATTTTCCTTTCGAATATAGGAATATAATTATCCTAGGCTAGCGTTAATTTAGGCTTGATAATAACTTAATGTCAATTTTACATATTCACTTGCCTTTTACTTTTAATTTTTTTTGGTAATCCAATTATTTATTTTGATATTTTATCGCGGGGGTGTTTTAGCTTACCAGAATAAGTTTGACTTCGCCGCTTTTATATTATTTTCCTTTTAAAATATATAGGTTATATATCTATTAATTTATATTATACCTAAGTACACACAGTAATTTTATATTATTTAAATTTTTATTCATCTTTGTGATTTCGCTTGTCATTTTCAAAATTTGTTTAGCTAATCGAGACACTATTTACCTTTCTAGAATAAATTTAATTCGTCGCCTCTTAGATTGAATTTTTTTTAAAATATTTGTTGGGCCAGATTTTCCACAAAATAAGACCCAACAATGATGTAAACATTTACATCAAATATATACACAGTGTCTTGTCGAAAGTGTTTGGTGTCCAGATGGAGATCCCACCACGGTGGCCGACGGTGCTCTAAAGGTCGAGGCAGGGGAGGACGCCCAATCGGAGATGACTCTGGTGGTACCGTGACCGAGATACCGGCCGACCCTCCACAAAAGGACAACAACGAGGCGGATTGGAGAATGAAGACACCAAGCTGGAGATGACACCTATGCCTCTAAAGTCCAGAAGGCTGGAGATGACACCTATGCCTCTAAAGTCCAGAAAGCTGGAGAATACACCTATGCCTCTAAAGTCCAGAAGGCTGGAGATGACACCTATGCCTCTAAAGTCCAGAAAGCTGGAGATGACACCTATGCCTCTAAAGTCCAGAAAGCGGGAGATGACACCTATGCCTTTAGAGTCCAGAAAGGTGGAGATGACACATATGCCTTTGAAGATCAGGAGCCGGAGGAGATGACACCTATGCCTTTAAAGTCCAGAAGGCTGGAGATGACACCTATGCCTTTAAAGTCCAGAAAGGTGGAGATGATACATATGCCTTTAAAGACCAGTAGCCAGGGACGACACGGGACCTGCCCAAGGATCCTGGAGCCCATTGCAGAGAGGTCCAGCGGAGGATCTACAAACTATGTACATATGTGCATATGTTATCTAATCCCAATCACCTTTTCTTTTTATGCAATATGAAACACCCAAAAGGGTTATATTACCATTTCAAAAATTCACTAAATTTAATTTCTTTATTCTAAAAATGAATAAAAACCAATTACTCGCACATCCAGATAGATTGGACATATTCCTTATTTTAAAATTTCTTAAAGAAGAAATTATTATGTAAATTTCTCAAAGGGGCAAACAGGTTAGATTTTATTAATTTTATTACTAATCCAAATTATCTCTTGATAAGAAAGATAGAATAATTTTACCTTTATTATTTATTTTCTTTTATTCTAAAATGAATAAAATCGATCACACACATATCTAGATAAAATGGGTGTATCTAGTTATTTAAATTTCTTGAAGAAGAAATTATTATTAAATTTTCTCAAAGGATAAGCGTTTATATTTACTATTTCAAAATTTTTTTTTTTAAAAATAATAATAATATTATTTTTAATATATTCTAAGAAATATTTATGTAATTAATTTTTATTACTCTGTAGGAAAATTGATTTTTTACCTTGAAGGCGTTGTTTGAAAATAACAGTAGTTTTTATGGGGGAGGACGGACAAAATTTTTGGTAGATTCGACTATTTAAGATATATATAGTGAATAGAGGTGTGGTCCTTTATGTTCTTTTTTTTTCTTAAATATTAGTATTTGATTGATCATTTTATCCAGATGGAGTAACTTGGTTGAATTACCAAATTATAGGTGCTCAGTCAAATTTTTATAGTAATTTTATAATTTACAAAAATAAATAAGAAAATTTTTAAGCCTACATATGCTGCCTACAATAAAGAAAAAAAAATTTCTTGTATAATTTCCATAGAGATGAATAAAATCTAATGTTTCAATATTTAACAAGGTGTGTTGGTATTATCCTATCCATAATTAACTACAAATCACATGTAAATCCCTGGTGTGTATGACATTTTCTGTGTGTATGTGTTAAAATTTAATCCACTGAGCTAGTCCGGATTAGAATAGAGATGTCCTCAAATGGGACGTAAGAAGAGATCTTACATTTGGCGCCCGCCGCGGGGCGAGTTACTGTTGAAAATTGCAAAGCAACTTTGCAAGAAGTAAACCCTACGACCTGAGATAAAAATCCATGACTCTGCCACATATTACGATAGGCTTAAAATAAAAATGCGCGCCATATCTAGGCACTTCCATATGAATTTTGCTGGGTAATTGTTAGTATATAAAAGTTACGTTAGGCTTAAAATAGAAATTCACAAAGAAGTTTAATGTTTAATTTACCCATTTTAGTGTATTTTTTCCCATGTTTTTAAAGCGAGCTTTGTTTAATATCCAAAATATGCGTTATAATGGCGTACAATCGTTTTTTAGTCAATATTTTATATTTTGTTCAAGACGCCTTTCCATATTTTGCACACGTGTAATTTTATACCTTTTATTCGAAATAGTCTCTCACCCATTTTAAAATACATTGAAATGGCATACAATCGTTTTGAGTCAATTTTTTTTTATTTGTTTTCAAAGGATCGTTGATTTTTACAATACAAGATTTTAAAGGTTTTAACAATTGTTTTAAACTACAGGCCAAAATTTCTAAGTTTTTATTATTTCTCTATGTATTCATAAGCACCGTTATCTGTTCGCGTGTGTCATTTTCTTTCTATTATTCGTAAAGATGTATAATGTCTAAAAATTTAGTTCACTTTAGTGTTTTTTTTTCATGTTTTAGAGCGAACTTTGCAATATTGACAATATACGTTACAATGACGCACAACCATGATAAGTTAAAATTTTTATTTTCAAGAAAGTCACTGATCTTTCAATGCAACATTAAAGTTTTACAACTATTTACCGCTAAGACCAAATTTTTTTAAATTTTCATTATTTCTCCATGTACTCATAATCACCGTTATCTATTCGCGTGTGTCATTTTCTTTCTTTTATTCAAAAAGAAGTTTATTGCCTAAAATTTAGTTCACTTTAGTATATTTTTGTTTTAGAGCGAACTTTGCAAATATACGTTACAATGACGCACAACCATGATAAGTTAAAATTTTTATTTTAAGAAAGTCACTGGCCCTTCAATGCAACATTAAAGTTTACATCTATTTACCGCTAAGACCAAATTTTTAAGTTTTTATTATTTCTCTATGTATTCATAATCACCGTTATCTGTTCGCGTATGTCATTTTTCTTCCTTTTATTCGAAAGGATGTTTATTGCCAAATATTTAGTTCACTTTAGTAGTTTTTTTTTGTTTTGTTTCAAAGCGAGGATTAGATCGAAAACAATGTTTTACGCGTGAGAAACTCATGCTGTAGTCTATTTTTTTGAATATTATTTTTTGAAAGATATGTAGGACGCGAACTTAGATCTAAAAACAATGCCTTTCTCAAAACCTGAGAATTTCCCACAAGCTCCAAATTTAGAACTTTCCCCCCCTTCGGGGACACATGTGAGGGAAGGAACACGTGTTAACACACGTGGGGGTGGAAATAGAGGTATTCTTGGGTGGCCACACATGTGTGAAACACATGTGTTGACAATAGCTGGGAAGGAGAAAACAACGAGGAGTTGAGTTGACTCCCAGCATCTGATTGAAAAGGTCGGTTCTTGCTACCTCTTCCCACAATTGTGGGAAGGCTTACCCTCTTGAATATTCCATCTTCTTTTAGTTTATCACCATTATCTTTTAAATTATTAGATCAATATGACTTATTTTCAAAGTTTAATAATTTTATTTTTCAATTATTTTTTTTTCCAACAAAATGATTCCACTTGATAAGTCTGAAGATATTTTGAATTTTGTTAATGCGATTGTACGCCTAGTTCTCTCTTATCTTTACGATATTGAGCGTTATCAATATAAATATAAAGATTCGAAGCCTTTTGTTTTCTTATCTAATTTAAAAGAAAAATGTGCATATGTCACGCGATTTAGTTAATTTCATATATGTTCCCAATTATTTTTTATTTTTTACTAAGTTATTTCATACTGATTTTCTTTCTTTATTTAATAGTTCAATTGTTTATATTTTTATTTTTGTTTTGTCCTTATACGAACGTAATGTTCAGACTTAAGTATCCGCTCCGATTTTCAATTGTAGACGCGCTTAGTCATGCTTTCACATAAATTCTTTCTTAGTTCTTTTTATGTCATGAGCATTTTTATAAGTAACAGTCAATATAAATTCCCGATAGTGTACACGAAATAAAACAGTATTTTGTTTTTTTTCTTATTTTGCTAACTTTATATTGTAACGTTTTATTTTTGGTTTAACTTTTAAAGAAATGTTTTATTTTAAATCTTTATCTAATTTGTTTGTTTGTTTTAAATAAAGAGGCAAATTTACCATGTTGTTGTTCTTTATTTATTAATTGTTCTTTTTTTTTCCAATGATGATAAGAGTTATTGATCACACATTAAAAATCAATGAAAAACCAATTACAAAATTAATTACAAAATTCAGAAACGTGTCATATCCCTCAGCTTGAAGGATTTATTTTCGCAAAATAAATGGTTTCAATTGTGACACATGAACTCTAACCAAGAAGGAATCATCTTTCAATAATTCACACGTAACACTAGATATTATTCTTGTTATTTGAAAAGGACCCTCATACTTTGGGGATGTTTTGACCATACTTGGATCATTACTAGCTATTTTACGAAGGACCAGATCACCAACTTTGAATGACGACTGCGGATGTTTTGCATCGTGTCGTGCTTTCCACTTTTCTCTATGCTTTGCGCTATTTTCTATTGCTTTCTTCCTTGCATTTTCTATGGTGAAATGTGGTGATTCAGAAAATTCTGGTATTGCACAATCACCAAAAAGTAGGAAATTTGGAGAAAACCCAGTGACATCATGGGGTGTGCTATTATAATCTTTCACAATTTTGGCAAGTAATGATGACCATTTTAGTCTTGGATTCTCTTGAAGGTTTGTTCTTAATTTGGTGAGTATAGTGTCATTCATCTTTTCACACAGTTCATTACTCTGCGGATGATATGGCGTTGAATAGGTGTGTTGAACTTGATGCTCATTCAAAAACTTGTTAAATTCTTTTGATGTAAAATTCTTTCCGTTGTCGGTTAAAATACATTTGATTTGGGGAACAGTTTTGTTGATTTTGTCTAAACATTGAATTACTGCTTGAGAAGTTTTGGTGACAGTAGGGAAAGCCCAAACAAATCTTGTTAGGTGGTCAATTATTACTTGAATGTATTTGTGCTTGGTTTCATTTGCTGCAGAGCCTAGCACAATAGTATCCATTGATATTAATTCCAGTGGTTTCAGATCAGAGTTTGGTGCAACATATTCTCCAATAAATGGTTTATGACTGCATTTAGTTATTTGACATATTTTACATGAGCGAACATAGTCTTTGATGCATCTGATAGCATTCGGCCACCAATAAAATGGTGTTATCAATCTTACTGTCTTGTTAATTGAGGGGTGAGAATGATTATCGTGGTATTCTTTGAGAATTTCTTCTTGGAATGATTCTGGAACAACTGTTTTTAGAACTCCATTATGTTTCACATAATAAGATCTCGATGAATATGAGAGTTCTTTACAAAACTGAGATCCGCTTTTTGTTGGTGTAGTCGAAGAGTGGGGATTGATATATGAAATGACACTGGTGATCTTGACAATGCATCAACATGCGTTTGCTTTGATCCTGATCTGTGAACTATTTTCATTGACTTGGTTGATAATTCGATTATCCATCGGAGATATTTTGCCTTTGGTTTTTTACGTTGAAGAGTCATTCCAAAGCCGAATGATCTGTAATGACTTCAAATGTATTGTTCTCAAGATAAACTTCAAAGTATTCAACTGATTGAACTACAGCAAAGCATTCCAACTCAAATGCAGAATAGTTCTGTTGATGTGGTAGAAGTTTCCCTGAATAATAGGAAATTACATGTTCTTGATTATCATTTCCAATTTGAGCTAAAATAGCACCAATTCCCAGTTTAGATGCATCTGTATAAAGCTTACATGGTAATGAAGGATCATATGTAGAAAGAACTGGATCTGTGGATAAATGAGACTTTAGTTCCTGAAATGATTTGTTAACTTCAGTAGTCCATTTGAATAACTTATTTTTTTCTTGTGAGGCTTGTTAAAGGATCTGCAATTTCACTAAATTTAGGAATACATTTCCTGTAGTAACCTGCTAAACCCAAAAACTGCCTTACTTGCTTCACTGTTTTAGGTTGAGGGAACTCATTTATTGCCTTTGTTTTTTCAGGGTCAGGTTTAATCTTGTTATGTCCTATGATATGACCTAAATATCTTATTTCTTGTTTTGCAAAGGAGCATTTCTTCAACTTGAGTTTGATATTGTTTTCTTTAAGCTTGTCAAATATTTTCTTCATGAGTTCAATATGATCTTTAAAAGTACTGCTGTAAATTAGAATATCATCTTGATAATTACAAACACCGTTCCAAAGAAGATTTCCAATAATATGCTGAATTATTCGCTGAAAAGTACTTGGAGCATTTTTTAAGCCAAATGGCATAACCAAAAATTCATAATGCCCGTCATTTGTAATGAAAGCAGTTTTCTCAACAGAGTCTGGATGTATATCAACATGCCAATAGCCCCATGCTATTTCAAGTGTTGTGAAGTATTTCGCATTATGTAAGCGATCAAACATATCTTGGATGTATGGAAGAGGCTGCTTGTCATCAATTGTAATTGCATTCAGTTTTCGGTAATCTATGCACATCCTTTGTGAACCATCCTTTTTAGAGACCAACACTACGGGGAAGGCCCAAGGTGACTGAGATTCTCTTATTAGTCCCTTTTTACTCAATTCTTCAACGTGTCTTTTTATTTCATCATATTCGGTAAGTGGTCTTCTATATGGTCTACAACTGATGGGTGGATGTTCAATTGTATGGATCTTGTGTTGAACAGCAATCCTTCCGATGTCAGTTTCATGCTGGCTGAACAATGCTTGATTTTCTTTAAGTAATTGATTAAGCTCTTTTTGCTGAACAGATGGAAGATGCGTTTCAGGAGATATATAAAAACATTCATTTCCTTTAACATACACCGCTTTGTCTTTTGTGTCAATTATTAATCCAATTTTTCCTGCCACATCAAGTCCAATAAGCAATGGAGAGCTAAAGTTTTTCACTACATGAAGCTTACCAGGTCTATTAGTATGAAACGCGAAAATGGGCGCCAGAGGCCGCTGTGCAACTTTATTTGAGCCGACGGTGGCGCTGTTGTAGGCGTTTTGTTCTTTGACTCACGTGGCATCAGCATGCGTGCAGTTTTAGAAAAATTCAAATCTTGAAAAATTTCTGGAGCCCGTGGAAAATGGCGATTTCCGAGCCAAAAAGTGCCCATTTGCGGGAAGTTTTGTTGTTCGCCTTCAACTGGAAGAAAAGTGCCACTGAAGCCCACCGAATGCTCGAGGAAGTTTACGGCGACCACGTTTGAGTAAATCGCCGTGTTACAGGTAGTTTAAAAAATTCCAAAGTGGCGATTTTGAACTTGATAATGAACCACATGTAAAACCGCCCCCAAAAGTTCGAGGACGCTGAACTGCAAGCTTTGTTGGATGAGGACAGTACCCAAATGCAGGAGAAACTCGCAAAACAGCTCCAGGTGTCTCAAGGTGCTGTTTCTCTACGTTTAAACAGCCTCGAAATGACCCAAAAGCTTTCCAGATGGGTCCCCCACGAGTTTAGCGAAAGGCAGCAATAACGGCGTCTGGTAACCTGCGAAGGGCTACTCGCCAGGCATGAAAAGAAGTCATTTTTGCACCGAATCGTAACTTCTGATGAAAAATGGATCCACTTCAGCAATCCTACGCGCCAAAAGTCGTGGGGCCTGCCCGGCCAATTTCCAAAACAGACGCCTAGGCCAATTGCTTCGGAAAAAAGGCAATGTTTTGCATATGGTGGGACCAGACCGGCGTAGTATATTTCGAGCTTCTGAAACCTGGCAAAATGGTCAATACTAATCGATACGAACAACAAATGCACAGTTTGAGAGAGGCGTTGAATTAAAAAAGACCGGAATGGCGTGAAAAGCACAACAACCTGATACTGCAGCATGACAACGCTCCAGCCCACAACGCTACGGTGGTCAAAAACACCATAAAAGACTTGGGCTGGGAACTCTTACCCCACCCGCTGTACTCACCAGACTTAGCGCCGTCGAACTACCACCTTTTCACATCTTTAGGACACGCCCTAAAAAACCAGGAATTTTCGAACTCAGACATACTCCGAAAATGACTTGTTGACTCGTTCGACTCAAAAGGAATAGAAATTTTCAGACAAGGAATTCGAAAATTGCCTGAAAAGTGGTCCGAGTGTATAGCTAATCAGGGCAGTTACTTTGAATAAAAAATCTTTTGTTGTATGGAATTGGTGAACATTTGAATTCACTGAAAATTTTCGCGTTTCATAATAATAGACCTGGTGCACCTGACAAGTTTAGAATGGATTTTCAAAAATACTTCTACTGATCCTAAAGTATATGCAAAACTATCTACTTGTTTAATTTTGATTCTATCGTTTACATTCAATTTTAACTTATGTTGTTTTAAAAGCGAACAGCTCATTAATGAAATAGTTGACCCGGTATCAATAAAAGATGAAACTGGAATATTATTAAGTAAAACTTCAACATTAAGAAATCTATAAGGAAAATTGGTATTTGCTATGCAAAGTGAATCAGCTATGGTTTGTTTAACATCTGTGGTGATATTAGTTGCTTGGTGTTTAAGCTTATCTTTATAATTAGGATCATAATCTTTGCAATCACTTATCCAATGTTTAAAATACAATCCTTTTTTCCTACAAATAGGACACCAATATGGGCAATTTTTTTGAGATTGTAGGTATAGTTATATTAAAAACCTTGGTTTTACTTCTCTGTTGTTGCCTTATTTGATTATTGTTTTGTTCAATCTCCATGGCAATCTGCATCCAATGTGATGGATCTTTAGGCTGGGCTGTTACGAGATAATTTTTCCAATCTAATGGCAATCCATCCGTTAACATTTTTAGCTTCTCGACATTATTGAGGCTTGTTTGATTTAATAATCTAATTTTATCTCTAAAATAATCTTCCACGGTTTCTTCTTTTTTAAGTCTTCTTTTTGATGCTGCAACTATAGGGCTTTCAACTTTATAACCAAAGCGCTGAATTAATTTGAGTTTAACAGTATCCCATTTTTTCATGGATGCGTTGCTCAATATTTCATCAGCAAACCATTCTAAAGCATCTTTTGATAAATAATAAATCAGATTATTGATTCTATCGACTTCATCTAGTTTACTAGTTTCCAATTCATATAGTTTAAGCCATGATTCAGGCCGAATTGAACCTTTATCACCGCTAAATTTCTCTAATTTGTTTACATTTACTGCCATTGTACTTACTTTTTCTTTCGTCAAAGCCTTTTTTGATTTATATTTTAATCCTTTCGTTGCTGCGCCAAATGTTTTATGTAACGTTTTATTTTTGCTTTAACTTTTAAATAAATGTTTTATTTTAAATCTTTATCTAATTTGTTTGTTTGTTTTAAATAAAGAGGCAAATTTACCATGTTGTTGTTCTTTTGTTTATTAATTGTTCTTTTTTTTCCAATGATGATAAGAGTTATTGATCACACATTAAAAATCAATGAAAAACCAATTACAAAATTAATTACAAAATTCAGAAACGTGTCAATATGAATGTGCATTTTCTTTTAAGATTTAACCCCCGATATTTAGACAAGCGTATAGTTTTTGCTTGCTTCTTTAAGTCGTTGAATTTCGCCATCCTTTTTATCCCAATATGGTATAATTTACAGTCAATATAAATTCCCGGTAGTGTACACGAAATAAAACAGTTGCCTACATGTCGGTATATCCATGGTAAAATTTCAACATGGCGGATCAAGGACGCGCTCAGTCATGCTTTCCCATAAACCTCTTTATTGATTTTTTTTAATGTAACGATCATTTTTATATATAACAGTCAATATAAATTCCCGGTAGTGTACACGAAATAAAACAGTATTTTGTTTTTTCTTATTTTTGCTAACTTTATATGAATGTGCATTTTCTTTTAAGATTTAACCCCCGATATTTAGACAAGCGTATAGTTTTTGCTTGCTTCTTTAAGTCGTTGAATTTCGCCATCCTTTTATCCCAATATGGTATAATTTACAATAGTTGCTTACATGTCGGTATATCCATGGTAAAATTTCAACATGGCGGATCAAGGACGCGCTCAGTCATGCTTTCCCATAAACCTCTTTATTGTTTTTTTTTATGTAACGATCATTTTTATATATAACAGTCAATATAAATTCCCGGTAGTGTACACGAAATAAAACAGTATTTTGGTTTTTTCTTATTTTTGCTAACTTTATATGAATGTGCATTTTCTTTTAAGATTTAACCCCCGATATTTAGACAAGCGTATAGTTTTTGGTTGCTTCTTTAAGTCGTTGAATTTCGCCATCCTTTTATCCCAATATGGTATAATTTACAATAGTTGCTTACATGTCGGTATATCCATGGTAAAATTTCAACATGGCGGATCAAGGACGCGCTCAGTCATGCTTTCCCATAAACCTCTATATTGATTTGTTTTTTTTTTAATGTAACGATCATTTTTATATGTAACAGTCAATATAAATTCCCGGTAGTGTACACGAAATAAAACAGTATTTTTGTTTTTTCTTATTTTGCCAACTTTATATGAATGTGCATTTTCTTTTTAAGATTTAACCCCGATATTTTAGACAAGCGTATAGTTTTGCTTGCTTCTTTAATGTTACATCCAACTTAATGGCTAATAATTATTATTTATTTAGTCTTATTTACCACAAATCTAATCATTAAAGTGATCATTCAGTATAAATTTATTTTTTTATATTTTACCAGCGTTTTAAAGTTTATGCATTAGCTTTCTTTTTTTAACTTAGCCCCCTTCACAATTAGACTAGCATATTTCGATTTTATATTGTACGGATATGATATGCATAGGGACGGCGCCATATTTAGTATATCCTTTTAGTTTTAAACGCTAGAATGTTTCATAAATAACATTTTTGTATGAAGTTATTGAATATTATACAAACGATCCACATGTCATCTTTAAGATAATTCTTTTATTTTTTTTTAGTAACACAAATCGTGATTCTTTCTATCTAGTTATCGCAAATATTTACTTATCGCGCTTTAGATTATTATGAAAAACGACATGTTTATCTCTAAGATTTCTTGTTGATTCGAAGGGCGTATACCCCCCAGGACAAAAGGTTTAATTTCATCGCCTCCCTCTTAAAATATTTAGATTATAAAGAAACTGGTCGACTGAATTAATAATATTTACTGGGTCTTTATCCCTTTGGTACTTGTAAGCAAATTCCTTCGAATATTAATTATATATCTAGTTTATAGCAACATTTATTGCAAACACTTGAGTACCAGTACCACGATAACCCGAGTTGTTTTCCTAGTTAATATAATCCTTCGAGTGTAGAATTCCGACACCTTTCCACATTTTTTGGTACAACCTACGATATAGGCATTTGCGTGGTGGTACAGTCACGATAAAATTCAACATGTCATAATTAAGATTTACCTTTTTCCTTTTTATAAAATTTCCAACTATTCTCCACTTCCTGAAGCACCTTTCCTAGAATGAGGACGAATAAAGACGTCATTGTCTGCATCTAATTTATTAAATAATCACCAGCAGAGGGTCTGCTCAGATACGAATTTAAGCCCGTGTATATTTAGCTTTTTCTTTTTTACTAACGGGAGAAGGATTGCTTTGTCAGGGCAAATGTAAGAGAATGTATATCAACAAAAGTCATGGTATTCTGATGGTATGGGTTTGAGCATCTCCTTTCAATTAAGACCCACTTCCCTTAGAGAAAACGAGGAGATATTCCAATAGTGTTGATTCAATATATAAAATGTCAGATTTCTTATAATTATCGTGTTTTATAGAGGCAAGCTCCGATTACGCTCACGAATCAGATATGTGGTTCCTTTCAATGATATAGTGTTTAGATATAGTTTTTCTTTTTTTTTCATAAAAGATCTGGACAGTCTAGATCCTGGAGTTAGAGTGGAAATCTAGATAAGGTGGCTTAATCCGCTCAACGCAGATAGCTCCAGTGATTAATTAAGACAATTCTAACTAACGGGGTGTTCAAAAAGGCAGAACTTTAAGGAATTAGTCACGTCAAAGACAATGTTTGCGCGGGGGTCTAGGAGTAATGATGAAGAAGGATTACAGCGATCCAACTAATAACAGTTGAATAAATAAAATAAATGGATAACATATTGAATAATAATGCCAGTGGGAGCAGATACCACTGTAGTATATGTAAGCTTTTTTTTGGAACCATACATGAGTTTAACAAGAAACTGACGCCTTAAAGAGGCCTTCTCATTGGGACAGATTGAAATTGCTACTGATTAGGAGAAGTGTAGAGTGTCAGGCCAGTGTATTAAGAAGAAATTGAGAAGACAGTGAACTAATAAAATTAACTAAGATACAAGATTAAGATTCCTACTTGGTTCCAATTAATTTCAATTACCGCGATGAGACGGTATTATAAGTCGGGGAAAGTTGATTTAGTCGCAAAAGGGATGGCCTCCTGGACGTGACAAAGATCACCATTGATATCTTATTGAATGCCGGACGGGATTCGCGTGTAACAGCCAATAAACCAAGTTTCACCCTAAAGTACCTGGGTGGCAATGAGAGAGACGGCATAGTCTATATTCAACGATATACACTGGTCAAATGTACGATTCTTCCACATCAATGTTTTGACAACCACTTCATTCTGAAAGGAGCAACGAGTTCTAACCCTAATGTTAAGGTCCTTTGGAGCGGCATCTCCTGTTGCATAAAGTAAAGACGCAATGACAACAAATTTACCTAGATCAACTGTTACCAGACGAACACTTATGACCTACTAGAAGGGCTCCATTCATCCGCATGAACATGTCTTAGATGAACAACTTAATTCTATAAGCTACTACCCTGTGAGTTAAGAGTTGTCAGCAATGTTAAGAACTTCCTTTTGGGACGTGAGGAACTGCATAGTCTGATTCAACCAGAGCACAATATTTATAAGATCATACCAAGTTATGGTTAGCATCTAGAAACTTCAATTCTGTGAAAGGCTTGCATAATTTCTTGAAGGGGATATTGTTCAGCAAAGTGTAGGACAGCCGACTTTTGTACATATATATCTCTGCTTTCCATGATAAAGTTGCCCTATCTCGCATGGAGAGAGACAATACTAAAGAAAAGTGACTTGTCAAATTCCCAACAACTACAGTAATGTTTACTGACCGGTCTAGACAGGATCTCTAAGACAGCCGAGATAAGCTTATCTCCTGAAAAAGGGGGAGACCAGGAGGAGACAGAATTAGGAGGAAATTTCATGCTTGTAAATAGGAGGGTAGGTCGTCAGCTTTGATAAGAAGTGACAGGGAGGAGCAGATTCCCAGAAAGGACTCCCGAGATATCAAAGTAGACTAGGTAATATTGGGATTTGTTCCGATGACGGGTTTCGGGGAAACACCAGGGATAAAAAGGAGTTGAATGTTGGAAGAAAGATATATTAGAAAGGTATCGAAGCATGTCGAGAATCGGCAAGGGGGATTGTAGAAAGGTGGTAGAAAGGTGATATAGAAAGTGAGCTGAATGGCGTTGAAGGACTCCTGCGATGTCAATCAGGTAGAGTAATAATTGGGATTGGTTCCCGATGACGGGTTTCGAGGAGACTTCAGAGGGATGAAAAGATGTTGAGTGGCGTTAAGAAGTATGTTGTAAGATGTTGAAAGGTGTTGTAAGAAATGAAAGGGATGTAAAGCGTTAAAGGCGATGAAAGAGAGTTTAAAAGCGATGAAAAAGAGTCGAAATGTGTTAAAAGCGAAGGATAGAGATCTTAGGAAGGAAGAAAGGAGGTGAGAAGTGAAAGAAAGTGTTAAAAGATGCTAAAAGGTTTTGAAAAGTGTTGAAGGAGATGAGAAGTGTTGAGGGGGATAGAAAGCGATGAATAGAAAGACGAATAATGATGAAATAGAGATGAAAGGAAGGAAAGAGATGGAAATCGACAGAGAGAATTGTAGGAAGATGCGGAGAGATGTTGAAAGAGAAGGAATTGAGAAAAGTTGGTAAGGGGTTTGTAAATAGAAGATAAAGGTTGGCAGGAAGATGGTGGGAAGATGATAGGAGAAGGTGCGGTCAACGTTTAGGGGGTAGTTGTTGACTGCGCTATTGGCTCGATAGAGCAATTTTTAACTCTTCCACCATGTAGTGTTAATGGATAATTTGTTCTAGCCTAGAGGCCAATATTTGTAAATTACATAATATGCACTGAGAGTTTGTATAAGCTGATTTACCTAAATTTCAGCAATTGTATACACTAATAAATATACATAAGTCTATATTAGTTATAATGTTAGGTTATATTAAATAACAAATATGTATTCCCTTTTGAGAAGCCAGAATTTCCTTAAAGGGTTTTCAGTTTTTTTTTCTGGCTACAACTTTTGTTTTAGTGTTGGTATATGATTTTAAAGAGTTACTCAGTTTTTTTAAACAACGCTTTGTTCTTAGTGATAGGCTGTGATTTAAAGAGTTTTCAGCTTTCTTTTATTTTTTAAGCTACGAGTTTGTTTTAGTGTTGTAATGAATCTTAAAGTTTCAGTTTTTCTTTTTTATTTAAGCTACATATTTGACTTAAGTGTTAGGATGAATTTTAAGGAGTTTTCAGTTTTTTTTTTAATTTCAAGCCACAATATGTGCTTTAGTGCTAAAGGATCATTATGAAGAGTTTCACAATCTTGTTTTAATGTTTGTATGTCATCTTCAAAAGGTTATCACAATCTTTTAATGTTAGTGTGTCATCTTTAAAGAGTCCTCGCAATCTGTTTTAGTGCTTGTATTCATCTTTAAAAAGTTGTCACAACCTTGTCTTTGTGTAGTATATCATTTAAAGAGTTTCACAACCGTGTTTTAATGTTAGTCCATCGTTGAAAGGGGTTTTCACAACCTTGTTTTAGTGTTGGTATATCATTTTTAAGGGTTGTCACAACCTTGTCTTTGTGTAGTATATAATTTAAAGAGTTTCACAACCTTGTTTTAATGTTAGTATGTCATCTTTAAAAGGTTGTCACAACCTGTTTTAGTGTTTGTGTATCATTGTAAAGAGTTTCACAACCTTGTTTTAATGTTATTTCATCGTTGAAAAGAGTTTTCACAACCTTATCTTTAGTGTTAGGATGCCATTAATGATGAAGATCACTGGGTACATCCAACGTATCCTATATATCCTCCTAGGCCTGTAGAACCAGAGGAACCACAAGAGACGACAATCATAAAAAGTCCACTAGGGATAGTGAATGGAGTGATTGGTAACAATGTAGGCGGCCTTGAAATACGCCGTTCAACCAGGGTCAAGAAGCCCACGGGGTGTAAATCATGCCAGGCTGCCAATGAGTAAATCTATAGAATGTGTTCTAAAGTTTAGTTAAATTTTGATCATGATGAAGTGTTAGAAAGTGATTTAAAGGTCTTAGGATATGGTCTTAAAGAGTTTTCAGTTTTTTAACTACAACCTTGGTTTTAGATTCTAAGTGTCACTGTAAAGGGTTTTTGTTTCAGTTTTTTTTTGCTACATTGAGCTTTAATTAAGAAGTGAATCTAAGTTTTTTTTTGTTGTGTCCATAATAGCACAATGTGGTTTGTGATAACTTCTACATTATGTGGTTT
>CP092874.1:51055837-51129018 GCA_030710605.1 Cordylochernes scorpioides
TGTAACTAAAATTATAGTTGCAAAACCACTCACAAACAAGCTACTTAAATCAGTCCACACACAACACAACCATCCAAAGATCTCAAAGATGACGAGACTCATGACAACCAAACTAGCACACAAAGAACGCGACATAGCCGATCCGCAAATTCATCCAATTTCAAATCTGCCACAATCAATAGAATTACAACCCGATAATCAAAAAACCCAATTCATGGAGAAAACATGGGAGAAGATGTGCCAATATCCCATATTTCACCTGATATGTGTTATCTGTCTTCTGGTTATGCCCTATAGGCTCGCTCCATTTATATTAATAGTTTACATGGTAATATATGGCCTACGACCCCAACGTCTGTACCAACTACAGGAAACAATCTTCCATATAGGAAGTTCCGTCCTAAAAGCCATCTTCCATATAGGAAATTCCGTCTTAAAAGCCACCTTCCATATAGGAAGTTCCGTCTATGAAGCCATCTTCCATATAGGCCAAGCAATTTTAGAATTTCTAAATCTCCTGTGGGAGATCCTGGGAGAAAACTTAGAAAAATTCAGAGGGCCTCGACCCAACTAATTAAACGGCGTCCAGAGGGAATAACAATCTAAATCAATTAGGAGGACAAATTAGGGCGCCCCAAGACGGCGTGCAAGAAATCAATTAGAAAGCCGGAAGTGAAATGGTGGAGACCATTTGCTTCCCGCGCGACATAAAGACGTCCGCCATGTTTTATCGGTCGTCAAATTACTTACACAGAGGAGGGTGGACAATTTTAGAGGTCATCTTGAATTCACAGTACAAGAGTTTACATATCGACTTTTACAAAAAAAAACAATTTAATTATATTAATATCGTTATATTAATACATTCCCAATGAATTTTAACATTTCTATTCTTATATTTCTTTTTTCTAAAGACTCCAAAAAAACTTTTACATTTTTCCACATTAGGTACATATCCAACTTACACCCAGACACAACAGACCTTAGGCTTTTAACAACACATAAAACTCATTTTTAGATTTCTCACAAAAGACCTAATACATTTCCAGACATCCCCAATGATTTCCGACCAAATTCGACTTTTAATAACATTTTTAAAACAATATCACATGGCAACACATAAAAAACTCACGACCAATGCACAACACGCGGGTCTCAAGGTTAAATACGAAAAAAACACGCACATTACCACTTAAAGGATAGGAAAAAATAGGTAGCAAAGCTTTCGAGCTTACGTTTCTTCCGAAAGGAATAAACAACCACTTTAGAAGGGTCGAGGACTTTCCTCGAACCCTGTATTCAAAGATTTGACTCCGGTTATGACCCCCGATAAAAAAAAAAGTGGATATCGGGCGAGCATATCTTAAGTGCCCTAGGGAATTGCATAAAAATCCCTAGAACGCATTAAGGCTCGGGACATATTAACATAATACACTCGGCCTTGAGATCTCGAAAAACAACACAAACACAAAAAACAAAATACACACGTAAGGTTAATTAGATTCCCATGTCTCCTGTATACATAATATAAAGTACAATTGGGAAAGATCATGTTTCTATCCATGAGTCGCACGGGAAAGACAAAAAATCTACGAGGCAAATAAAGAGAGTTGATTGCGCGGCGTGACATAGATTTTTGGCATGTAATTTGATTACAAAGAGAGTTTGCGAACCTCTCGCTCTACATTTTTCTTATCCCATTCATTTAAATTATTTTCTTATTTTTAAAATCAAGATTCTTAATCAAATTTACCATTTATCCTAATTCAAATACTTATCACTTATTTTAATCATATATTTACCATTCATATAACAACTTCTTGTTATTTTGTTCATAAACCAACAACTAAACAAATTTTTATAAACGAAAACTCACTGTTTTTTTTTAATTAGATATTTTATATATTTTTTTATTTTTGATTTCTCAAAAGGCCTAATAGAATTCCCTCTATTTTGTTCCCCATCTCGAGTAGAATATGGTTTAGGCAAATTTTATTTATTTTTTCTCACCATGCGCCAAGGCATTCACTTTGATTTCTTCCAACTTATTTTAATTTTGATTTCTCAAAAGTCCTAATACAAAATTTCCCTCGATTTCGTTCCCCATCTCGAGTAGAATATTGTTTAGGCACATTTTTTTTCTCACCATGCGCCAAGGCATTCACTAAGTCCAATATTCACTATGTGACAGCCTAGCCTTAGTCAAGAACCCCATAGTCACCCCTTTCTCCCTTGATCGCTGGCCTTTTTCAATCCAACCCTGTGTCCTCGTTATTTTTCCCCTGTGTGAATACCTTACTATCTCAGCAAACACGACTGCGCCCACAACAATCCATCAATCAATCCATCAAACCACTCAATCAACCATCACCCAAAAGTCCCGCATATTACAGAGAGTCGAGAGGATTCGCCAGTGAGTCGACAGGATTCGACATATATGTAATATGATCCAAAGTTATTACACTGCAATATTTGATGTATTACACTGTTGTAGAATCCTGTCGACTTTAGGAATAGCTGTGGTATTCTACTATGTTGGGAAACCTTACTCTTGGTGTTGAAGGTTGTTGAAGTGGTGACGCAGTCGTGGTGAATGATGCAGTCGTGGTGGCTGAGTGAAAGGATTACACACAGGGGAAATAAGCCGGGACACTTGATGATTGAAAATATAAGGCAACGGGTTGGGGGAAAGAAAGCTTTTGAGAAAGGCAGAGCGGTTTTTGATGATTAATTAGTTGATCACATGGCGATGATTGGATTTAGATGAAATGAGCGGCGAGAGAGGTCTCGAGAGTAGATGTTACCTTGTTGGAAGCGCAGGAGCAACTGTCCGAACTCGGCGAGAGCCAGTGAACCACTGCCCATTCTTCCTTTTCGATTTTACACCAAGACTCAGTTTCTTTCTGATTGGTTGAGAGATGATCACATGATCTTTTCCTATTGGTCGACCTATTTAGGTGCTGTCTTCTGATTGGACCGCGGCTCTCTTTGGTGAAAGATATGGCCTGCCTGATATATCCGATTTCGTCAGGAAGTGTTGGGTAGCTTGACGCTTATAACTTCGACGGATATTAGATACGTCCTGTCTTTGCCGGAAATATTGGGTGTTAGCTTAACATTTATAACTTCTGGTCACCAGATACCACCTGCTTTGTCAGGAAGTATTGAGTGCTTCTTGACTAATATAACTTCTGCGGTCACTAGAGACGTCCGGTCTCTGCCCCTGCAATATTGACGGGGGTGCCAAGAATAGTCGTGTCAGCTTTAGGCCTACTTCCTATGTCTTATTGCTACTTGCTTTCCTCCAGTTACCTTATTCTTTATTAAATCTTTGAAAATCATACATGGTACATACATAGTGGGTCGGGGGGTATACAATTATATACAAATTATGACAGATGCGCCCCCTACATGTGAAGAATTCAAGAAGGGGTTAGCCTGAGAGAATTCTGTAAGGTGAAAAATAATTTTGTGGGAAAATTAGTTGTGGGTATTGAGTCTATATACAAGCATTGGTGGCGATATAATAAGTAAAATAGAATGGTGTTGATGATATAGGTTGAGTATAATTAATAGAAATCAAAAATTTTTTAATTGTAAGAAATCAAAATGAATGTTATGGTGCATAGTGGATTTAAAAAGAAAAGAAAATGCGCCTAACTAATTTCTACTTGAAATTGGAAAAAAATCGAGGGAGTTCTATTAAGGCTTTTGAAATCAAAATAAAAATAATATAAAAATAGTTGAATGAAATCAAAATTGAATGTTTGGTTGAAAAAGAAAGATATTTTGTTGCATGGTGACAAAGACAACTGCTTAGTTACTTTTTTGCTCGAATTTTGAGAAAAGAAATCGAGGAAATTTCATAAGGTGCTTTGAAATCAAAACAAAATAAAATAAGAATAGTTGAATGAAATCAAAATTGAATGTGTTTGGTTGAAATAGAAAAATTGTTTTGTTGCATGGTGATAAGGGAAAATGCCTAGTTACTTTTTTGCTCGAATTTTGGAAAAGAATTCGAGGAAATTTCATAAGGTCTTTTGAAATCAAAATAAAATAAAATAAAAGGTTTTTGAGCGAAATCAAAGTTGAGTGTTTGGTTGAATGAAAAAAAAAAGGAGAAATGAAAAATAAAAAGGTTTCAAAAATAGGATGATTTAATGTTTTTAGTGTAACCGAAAACCAATGAGTTTTCGTTGATAATTGAGTTGTGGCAGTATAAGCTAAGTGGTAAATAGAATGATAATTGATAAATAAAAATGATAATATAAACTAATTGGAAAAAAAATGATAATTAATGATTAAAAGTGATAATAAGTTGAATAAATTGATAAATTGATTAAATATTTAAATTTTAATTGAGAGAAAATGATGAAAATGATTAATATGAACAATAAGGTGTATTTTTGAACCCTTTTGTATATCTACATGCCCTATAAATTTCTTGTCTTTGTGTGAATTGTGAAAAATGTTAGTAGTTTTTGGTGTAAGAAATGTGTGTGTGAATTCTATGTGTTGTCGAGATCCTAAGGTTTGTGGTATTTATGTGTAGATGGAAGGTGTAGCGTTTTTTTTTTGAAAGTTTGTAAAGTATTTGATCAATTATGATGGGAGTATGAACTCATTTAAATGTGTGTGACGTCTTGTACCTTTTTTAGATTTCCGAGTGACAGTTGATTTGACTACATTGTAAAAATCGATATGTAGTTCGAATTGGGATCCAAGACTGGCGATATAGAGAGAGAAATCTGTGCGGGGAGCGGTGACCTAATTTTACGTGTTGGCAGAAGAGGGGTCCGAAGTAATTGGAGATCGGAAACGAGGCGTGCGGGGGAGCGGGTCCAGTCTAAACTTACCCACCCACTGTTTGCACGTAATTGGAGTCATGGCGACGTCTTTATCTCTTCGCGGGAAGATATCTGCCTCGCTTCTACGTTTCCTGTCGGCCTAAATTGACTTTGTGCACGCCTAATTGTTTTTTCTAATTGAATCTTTTACTTTCGGCATTGGTTGCGTTGTGTGTGTGATATGTTTTGTGTACGAAATTTTGTTTTGTTTGTGGGTTTTACTTGTTTGACGATGTCTTGTGTCATGTTCTGCCAATAACATTGTGGAGAGATGAGTTGGTGTAATTTCGACATTATTTGTATTTTGAAAATCCGGACGTTGTATCCATTTATTAAATCGAATGGTCGTTGTGACTTTAGTAAAAAAAATGCCATTCAGTGATATTAGGGTGGAATTGAGTGAAAAATGAGGTTTACGACGTGAACACGCTTTGAGTGGAGATGTGTCACAGGTGTGGTGAAAAGGCGTCTGTGGCCTGAAATGAAAAGTTTTGTGGGGTGACCTGTGACACGAATCAAAAAAAAAATTTGTGAATGAAAAGGTGTCACGCGAAGTCCTTATTTGTACAAAATCTAACCTGTTCTCACTATGAACAACAAATTTATTAAAGTCATATATCGAAATTTCTATTGTTATTGTATATGGCACCTTTTAAGGTGAACATTTTTTAGTGTTTTGGGTAGACGAGATGATTGTTACTAACGACGGTGCATGCGTTTGTTGGTGGTTGTCGTCTTTTGGCGCGAGTGTCGCGCTTGTTGGGCGGGTTGTGCGTGTTTGTTAGCGTGAAAACCGTCCTTTGGATGGACGTTGTCGGTGTATTGTTGTTGCGAATGTCGTGATTGTTGCTAAATACGTTTGTGGGATTGTTGTGAGGTACATTTTTATGGCGTGGCGACGTATGGTCATGCATGGATTTTGTGTGATAAGTGTGTGAGCTGTACTGACACGTTTTTTTGGGCATGGTGAGAGTTGAAGCCGTTGTGGCTTGCATTTGAGGGCATATAGTACTGGTAATTGGGTTGAGTGAAAAGTTGCGTGGTGTGAGATTAGAATGGTGGCATGTAAATATTTGGGGTTTGGGCAATGAATGCAGGCAAGGGTTTCCATGTGTGAAAGCTTTGGGTGCTGTGCGAGTCCTTTGGGACAGGTTTTGGCCTAGCCCGTGCTTGCATTCATTTGACACATGTTTAAAGTGGTAGATAGTATTAGACAATGGGACGCCAAGTTGGAAAATAGTGCCGTGATTATAATTTAATTTTAATTTATACTGATAAAGGGTTTTTAAGGTAAGAACTCCAAATGGCAAGGATGCATTTACCACGTGGAAGTTCTCTCTACGGGTTATTTGGCCTATTGTCAGAGGGAAAGTTAAATGTCCTATTATTTTCGTAAAACTATTTAGGGTGGATAGATCAAGGGAAGGTTTTTTAATACTTAAGTTGGGAAGTTGTGCTTTTAATCTATTGTATAAATGATACGGCAATATGTTCGAACCTGCGTCTGGTTCAATTAGAAAGGTACATGGTAGGTCCTGGGTCAGATACAAGTCCAAAGTCAATTTGATGGTGTCATTGGGTGAATTGCCTACCTTAGTCTCGAAAGGTCTCCACTGTGGCGTCTTCGGTTTGGAGTGGCTGGCTTGGAATATCTGTTGGGCCGGATCGGGACCGTTTGCACTGTCCGCGCAATTGAAAGGGAAATCTAGCCATTTGTACTGCTTCCATTCGAGTGGACCGCGTTGTCGGTACACTGGGCCCGTGTCGCGTGGATTGCTTCCGGGTGCACGGGTACGGCATGGCGGGTGGCGACACCTCGGTGGGCGTCAGGTTGTTCGGACACGTACCGGCGGTGCGGGCGTCGGTTGCCCCGGGGGTGGCGCTCCGGAAGACCGTTTCCAGTTGCGTGGATCTTGCCCCTTGTAGCGCGGCGGTCAGTTCTAAAATTACCGTCGCCAGGGTATGTCTTGTCGCTTCGTTCGTTGTCAGTTTCTTTCCGCTCGTTGCCAGTTTCTTCTCTCTCGGTTTGTTATTGCCTTTTGTTTTGCTGGCGCCTGGGCTAATTTCCATCTTTATCCTGTCGAATCTATGTAATATATGATCCAAAGTTATTACACTGCTGTATTTGATGTATTACACTGTTGTAGAATCCTGTCGACTTTAGGAATAGCTGTGGTATTCTACTATGTTGGGAAACCTTACTCTTGGTGTTGAAGGTTGTTGAAGTGGTGACGCAGTCGTGGTGAATGATGCAGTCGTGGTGGCTGAGTGAAAGGATTACACACAGGGGAAATAAGCCGGGACACTTGATGATTGAAAATATAAGGCAACGGGTTGGGGGAAAGAAAGCTTTTGAGAAAGGCAGAGCGGTTTTTGATGATTAATTAGTTGATCACATGGCGATGATTGGATTTAGATGAAATGAGCGGCGAGAGAGGTCTCGAGAGTAGATGTTACCTTGTTGGAAGCGCAGGAGCAACTGTCCGAACTCGGCGAGAGCCAGTGAACCACTGCCCATTCTTCCTTTTCGATTTTACACCAAGACTCAGTTTCTTTCTGATTGGTTGAGAGATGATCACATGATCTTTTCCTATTGGTCGACCTATTTAGGTGCTGTCTTCTGATTGGACCGCGGCTCTCTTTGGTGAAAGATATGGCCTGCCTGATATATCCGATTTCGTCAGGAAGTGTTGGGTAGCTTGACGCTTATAACTTCGACGGATATTAGATACGTCCTGTCTTTGCCGGAAATATTGGGTGTTAGCTTAACATTTATAACTTCTGGTCACCAGATACCACCTGCTTTGTCAGGAAGTATTGAGTGCTTCTTGACTAATATAACTTCTGCGGTCACTAGAGACGTCCGGTCTCTGCCCCTGCAATATTGACGGGGGTGCCAAGAATAGTCGTGTCAGCTTTAGGCCTACTTCCTATGTCTTATTGCTACTTGCTTTCCTCCAGTTACCTTATTCTTTATTAAATCTTTGAAAATCATACATGGTACATACATAGTGGGTCGGGGGGTATACAATTATATACAAATTATGACATATATATAGTAATTTTTAAAATTAAGATTGAATAACACATACAATTTAATACTTTAAAACTTCAGTTATTATTGATATATTAAAAATCTTTATTTAAAACATTAATCCAAAACATAACGCCATGCATATCAATATAATAATTTTGATATTTAAAAAACACGATATAAAATGTATAATTCAATTTATATTAGTTTATCATATAAAGCTTTGTTTTTAAAACACTAAAATATGCCATAATTACATTTTGATAACTTATTTATTTATATATTTTCCTAATACAGTAATCAATATTTAAATAAACAACTACACGCATATTAAAATATTTATGGTGAATCCCCAGAATTGGGTACATTTGGTAGGTGGCGCTGTACGTTGCCACCGCCGTACCTTAGAGGCGTTTTACACGAGTTAAAGATACGATTTTGGATGAAGTGATTTATACATTTAGATCTTTTATATTTAATGTATATATACTTACTATGCACGAGTTAAAAATACAATTTCGGTGAAATACTTTGAATTGTACCAATTTAATTTTAATTTACCAATATAATTTTTAAAAAGATTTAACAGTTAAAAAACATTTTTTAAAATAAAAAATAAACTGATTTTTCTAAAAAAAGAACATTATTTTTTTAATTATCTGAAACTAACCTAATTCAACTTATCTGTAGCTAACCTTATTTATATTTACACTACCTTTTTAATTTCAAAATTTAATTAAAATACGCTTATAATATTAAATAATAACATTTTTAAAAATAGACTTTCTGGTTAACACTTTTGTATCTAATCAATTATGTATTTTTTTATTTATCTCTATTAAAAAAATCTGTATAGTTTTGATTGAAATATTTTAAGTGGCATATTTTCAAGTCATATATTTAAACACAAGTTTTATATTTATTTTACAAATATTGTATAAGATGTGATTAATAAACTTTGTAAAAAATTTTAATACATTTTCAATAACATGACGTTATGTTATATTCCAATAGGTCAAATAGGTTAGTTTCAGACGGCTTATAAATTAGGTTAGTTTCTGATAGGTTATAAATTAGGTTATTTTAAGGTGTTATAAAAAAGTTAGTTTCATTAATTAAAATAGGTTAGTTTCAGATAGGTTAAATTAGGTAAGTTTAATCGCTAAATAAGGTTAGTTTTAGATAAGTTGAATTAGGTTAGTTTCAGATAATTAAAAAAATAATGTTCTTTTTTAGAAAAATCAGTTTATTTTTTATTTTAAAAAATGTTTTTTAACTGTTAAATCTTTTTAAAAATTATATTGGTAAATTAAAATTAAATTGGTACAATTCAAAGTATTTCACCGAAATTGTATTTTTAACTCGTGCATAGTAAGTATATATACATTAAATATAAAAGATCTAAATGTATAAATCACTTCATCCAAAATCGTATCTTTAACTCGTGTAAAACGCCTCTAAGGTACGGCGGTGGCAACGTACAGCGCCACCTACCAAATGTACCCAATTCTGGGGATTCACCAATATTTATATTTAAAAAAATAAAAACCCAAAGCACACGATTCAATATTTATAATTTCAATTATTATCGAATATCATTTTAAATCTTTATTTTAAAACGCCTAATTCACTTTTAATATCTAATTTGTTTACATGTTTTTAATTTAATAATCGTTTTATTATTCAATAAACCCACAGTTATATATAGCCATATAGCCAATTGAAGCAGTAATAATAATAAAATCAAAACACTTTCGCATTTAATATTTTTTATAATTAATTTTACTTTATATTTTATCATTTAAATTATATCACATAAAAATATAATCTTCATTTTATGTCAATCCACCATTTATTTAATTGTACCATAAATATTTTAATTGTTTTTAATTGATTAAAATAATCGAATGTATTCAAATGATGAAATAAAGAAAAGATCCTTCTCGAAGTTTCCACAGAGGGCAGGGTTGAAGTATGGCGTGATCGTAGCGAGCCAATAGGAGAACGCCATTTAGGTGTCTGGGGAGATTCGGCAGTCGGGCGCTGGTAATCAAACAGTAAGGGGCTCGGTCGGTCAGTTACAGAAAAAGAACAATTATTTTAAATTTTTAAAAGTCGCAATAATTATCCCAGCTCACTCAAGTCATCCACCAGCACACCTGGATCGACGCGGCACCAATTTTTATCAACAAAACTAAACGATCAAAAGATTGACGACCAACCCTAACGTCGTCTGATTACCGAGCCGAGTTCCTATCGAATCTCTGCCACAACCTCGATTGTTCCACCATTTTTCCCCGATTTCTGTGGACACTTCTGGAACCCAGGATATGGATTTACTTTTAAAAGAGTAGTTATTCTCATCATTGCCTAGTGCGGGGAAAAACATCACCATCTATCCCACACAACGGTCCTCCTACCACTCGCCAGTCGCGACTGCACAAAAATACCATCCAGCGAGTGTCGGCTTGCTCCACCCCCATAAAGAAGAACCCAGAAGAGGGATAAATTACTAGAGCGGGGGGAAGCCAAAGGTCGACAGGATTCGACATATATATATTAATAGTAATTATTTTATATTTGGAAAATAGAGGAAAGTAAACTATTAAGAACTACTGATTTTGAATTAATTTTGAGTCAGAACAGCAAGCTGTATCAAATAGTATAGTTATGAAAATTTTAAGATTAATAAATTTTTTATTTAATTTAAATGTGTGAGGTTTGTTTTTTTATTTTTTATTTTTTTTTTGTAATAAATGATTAGTTAGATTATATTTTTAAAAAGAAAGAAAAAAAAAGTAACACAGCAAAGCATCGGCAGTTACGCGTCATAGGCTGGGTGAAAAAAAAATAAGCGAAGAGAAAGTTTTAAAGAGAAGAGCAAAGATAGAACGATGATAATAATTTTTCAAATATAAAATAAAGCTAATTAGAGAGAGAGAGAAGTATTTTTTGCTCTATTTTTTCTCTTGATGAAAGAAGATAGATTTTTGTGGATTATTTTTTTTTTTTGGGGATTTTTTTTTATAAGCTTATTTTAAAGACAATATAGTGTAAATATGGAGGACACGATATAAGATAGTATATTAAATTGGGAAGGATGAAAACCTTAAAGGTTAGACCAGATGAAAACCATAAAGCTTAGACCAGATGGAAAGAGGATGGTACTCAAGCGGGCCTCTTCAGATGAAGACCTGAGCAGCAGTTTCGGCCCTTTCTCCATTACTGCCAAACCATGCCTCTTCGACCAAATAGAATGCATATTTAGGTTGGAACGGAGATAGGGTAATAGCTGAGCCTTAGATATACTACATAAATCAACTAATGAACTGAGCAAGTATCTTCTTCTGCACTTTCAAACCTAACTCAAAAAATATTTTTTTCCAGTTCAGAAGTTAAATTTATTCGGTTCCTTAGACTTAATCAGATTGATACATACTTATCCCTTAGTGTTAAACTTTAAATCAAATTGTGTTTTTTTTTTCTTTTTGGGTATAAGGACTGTAAGAGACTGATAAGAAATTAGTAATACAGTTAAATGATTATCACAAATACAGGAAAATATGATCATATCCCAAGCTTTTAACAATGTGCGTCGACAAGGGAACAGGATATCTAACATTAAAGAACATAGAAAATAAACTTTGTCTGATGTTCAGATTGTGGTCCAAATTGTGTTCATACACTCTAAATAATAGGACTGCAGGAAAATAATAAGATATTAGAAGTACGAGAGGATAAGGATTAATTGGAACTACAAGAAAGTACGATTAAATTCAAACAAGTTAAGAATGTGCGTCATACCATAAATGGAAATATCAGCTTCATCAGACAAAGAAATAAGTCCCTTGTCTGAAGATGGTGAAAATGCTTTCCCATAATAATTCACATCATCAATTTATTTGAATTGGTCCTAACGGTACCGTATATTCAATATGTAGTCCTATCTATACTTTTTTATTTGAGTAGTATATATGTGGACCAGTACCTGTTATTTCTGATAAAAAGGAAGTTTAGGAATTTAAGTTTTAGTGCTTCATATCAATTAGATTGAATGTTCATTCTATATGCCCCCCTTTATAAAGGTGTAAAGGCTTTACAAGCATAGATAATTGTTATGTATGCTAAGAGGAGAGAAAAATATTCTAAAGTTATCGTATAAATTTAAAGGATCAAACAAAGTAAGAATTAGAGAAAACTCAGAAATGAAGGTATGGTATTGGTAAGCACAGGTAAAAAGAACAAATCCAAACAATTGAACAATGTGCGACTTTTCGGCATCAGCGCCGCTACAATCTTCAGACAAGTCTGAAGAGGGCAACAACGCCGCTACCGAAATGCCACACACCACTCATTCACTCGGACCCGGTCCCAATACCTTGTGTTCATAATCTATAATCCAAATTGTGCCTTATCAGTATGGTATTGGTGCTTCATAATATTGAATTTAATAGTTTCTATCAGTGTTGGGCATTAAAAATTATTTTTCAATTAAATTGAAGTGCAATTAACAATTAATTAATTGTTAATTAGAAAAGTACAATTAACAATTGATTAATTGTTAATTGTGAAAATTACAATTAACAATTAATCAATTGTTAATCTTTAATAAATCATTTTAATTAATATTTGCCCAACACTGCTCAATAGATATCCTGAGATAAAAAGTGTTTTTATTAAATACAACACACCTTTACCATCGTCAGCTGCAATTGAACGCCTTCTTTCTTTTGCGACAATGACAAATCTGCCAAAGAGTCACAAATATTGAATATTGAATATTCATAATATTGAATTTAATAGTTTCTATCAGGGTTGGGCATTAAAAAAATATTTTTCAATTAAATTGAAGTGCAATTAACAATTAATTAATTGTTAATTAGAAAAGTGCAATTAACAATTAATTAATTGTTAATTGTGAAAATTACAATTAACAATTAATCAATTGCTAATCTTTAATATATCTTTTTAATTAATATTTGCCCAACACTGGTTTCTATTAGTGTAGATGGAATTTTTTTTTTTATTAATTTAAAATCTTGATTATTATTTGTTCTGAGTCCAATTAAAAGGGGTGAAGAAAAAAGAAAAAAGGAAAACAAAAAACAAAATTACAAAAATAAAAATGAAAATTTATACAATATATTAGAACTAACAATCTATCTAATAGAATTACAGATATCGCTAAAGATATCTACAAATTTAAGAAAATTGATAACAGTGCTTCTGTTAACATCCTCATAAAGTTTACAAACAAAATCTTTGAACATATCAAATTTAATGATATATTCAACAACACTGATATCAAATATTTATTCCAGTACAAAGTTAAAATTTTAAAACCACAATCAAATAAAACAAAAATCTAGGAAGTATGGTAGACAACTATAATACATTTATAAAAAAATTAAAAAACTTTAATAGTATTAATTGTAAGTGCAATAATATAAGTGACCAACATATATTTAAAGGTCACATCCTAACCAGTGACTTCACATTCTTAAATGAAGAAACACAAGTCTTGCTCAACAACGGGTATAAATTTATACCACCAATTAAACAAAATTACAACAACACGGTTAATTCAATCATCCAAGAACTTGATCTTTTTATTAATAAAATAAGCTTAAAGTTCAAGTTCCCCGAATTTACTTTCCTTAATTGGATATTTGAAATTATGAAACATGTCAAGGATTATTACCATAATACATTAAAAATTGCAAAAATACCCCCCTCAAATATTGGAAAATTAAAAGAAAACATCAAAATTATTCAAGAAGAGTACATTATTACTCCAATTGATAAATGTTCCAACAATTTCTCAATCACTTGCAAAAATCTATACCACGATCTAATTATGCAAGAAATGGACAACACCGATACAGCATATCAAATATAACCCCGATTCAAATTAAAAAGGAAATAGAGGTTAAAGAAAAAACTTTAAATATCTGTAGCAAAAAAAAAAAAAAAAACACCACCCCTATTATACCTCATATTTACATTATACCCAAAATTCACAAAAATCCTCTTAATTTCAGAACCATAACATCTGAAATAAATTCTAATTTGAACAATTTAGACCTTCAATTAGCTTCAACTTTAAAATTCTTAACAAAACAGATCCGCAATAAAGAAAAAAAAACAATTTTATTGACTCCTATAAAAACGTATTAAATTTTATTAACAAAAACCTTCCCAAACTCAAATCAGTTCATACTTTTGATTTTGAACTGGAGTTAGAGGATCTTAAACTCAAAATTAATAATCTATTTTCATAATTTTTAATAGACAAGACTTTAAATATTCCCTTAATTCACAATGGTAAAAAAAAATTGTAATTAACTACAATAAAGCAAAATTACTTTTAGAAACATTTCTTAAATTCAATTATATTCAAATTAAAAATCAAATTTACAAGCAAAAACAAGGAGTACCTATGGGTACGTCATCGGGTCCATTATTGGCCAACCTCCTGTTATTTTGGTATGAGAGGGAATTCTTTTCTCTTAACAAAGTTAACTGGTGGTTGTTCCGATACGTATAGATGACATTCTTATATTCAATAATAACAATTTTCCAAAATTAATAGAAAAATCTATCCTCCATATATAAATCTAAAAAATAATGTAAAAATCAAATTTAATCAAAAAGTCAACTTCCTCGATTTATACATATATCTAAAAGAAAAAAGTATAGAAGTATATGACAAAAGATCAAATTTCGATTTCAACATTATTAAATATAATAGACAAGATTCAAATATATAAAAAAATTGGACCAAAGGTATCTATTTTGGACAATTTTTAAGATTCTACAGAATTAACAACAAATTAAAAACTTAAATGATGAATTTCAAAAAAATGGATTCAGCCAAAATATACAATTAAAAAATTAACATTTTAGCAATCAGAAAATATCTTCACAAAAATAAATTTTCATACAATATTAAATTCAATGACTTTTAAAATTTCACTATGAGAATTTAATTAACTTTTGACCATAATATTCAAACTTGATTTTCTCAGCTAACTTTAAATCGAAAATTTATTTATAGACATTAACCGTTTTCCCCTGGGTGAGTAGAATTTGCTTGTGATGTTAATCGTAACATACATATATTGAATTTTAAGTTGATAACATGAACCGCAATTCAATACATATAAATGAATGATCTACAATAGTGTTAACAGCAATACTGACTTCAACAGGAACACGCAATCTAAATACTATTTTCACTTGTAGACAATGATGCAACTAACAAGAGTCACATCATCTATCTCTCTTGATTCACTAACACTAACTACATTTCGCTAATCTAGATAATAAATAATTTAATTATAGGTAAATACTCTTGAAATCATAACATTCATAAGGAATGCTATCACACTAATTAGGTGTATTTATAAGCTATTATAAATATTTTCAAAGAAATTTTCTTTTATTTTTCCACCTCATCTTTCTCTCCTTTCCTCTTTTTTTATTATTTTTTTTAATTTTCATTTTTATTAGTATTTTTTTTCCTTTTTTCTTTTTTCTTCACCCCTTTTAATTGGACTTGGAACAAATAATAATTAAGATTTTAAATTAATAAAAAAATTCCATCTACACTAATAGAAACTATTAAATTCAATATTCTGAAACACCAATACCATACTGATAAGGTGTTGACTTTGCTTAGTATTATTAATGAAACTGATTCCAATAATTATTAATTAAACATTATATTTATTGATTAACAAGAGAGGTAACAAAATATAAAAAGGAAACTTATATTGAAAACAAAGGAACTCTTTTTTTCTTGTTTTTTAGCGCCTATTTACCCGTGAGCTTACACACACTCTGTGGTAACAAATAATTAAAATATGTACAACACACGCTCCCCTGTGTGTAAGCCCTAATCAGCAAGTCCAAGGCTATCTGCACATTTCCGTAGTTTGTCCTTAGGTAGACTCTTCGTTAGTATATCCGCCTCCATGTCTTCACTTTTAGTGTATTCCAGCTTGATTCCATTTTGAATTTCCTCTTTCAGAAAATAATACTTTCGGTTTATGTGCATTGTTCGTGAAGTAATCTTGTCAGATTGTATCCAGTTTATTGCAGCCTGGCTGTCACTTTTCAAGGTAATTGGGAAAGTTAAATTTTCACAAAGTTCTTCTAGTAATCCCTTTAACCATAATACTTCTGAAATGCCTTCACATATTGAAATAAGTTCTGCTTCACATGTAGACAAGGCTACTAAATTTTGCTTTCTACTTCTCCAGTTTATTAAGTTGTTGCCAAGTTTGACTGTATAGCCTGAATAGGATTTTGCGTCTCGGGTTGTGCACCAGCTCGCATCAGTACTTATTGTGATATTGTTGTCTTTTGACTTATATGCCAACATGTTATCTCTTGTTCCCTTCAGATATCTATAAATCCTTTTAACTCCAGTTAAGTGTATTTCTCTTGGATCATTACTATACTGTGATAAATTGCTGACGTTGAAGGATATGTCCGGTCGAGTACCCGTAGAGAGGTACATTAGTGATCCAATCATTTCCTGGTATACAGTTTTATCTACTGGCTTAGAGTCCAAATATTCATCCAAATTTTGATTTTGATCTCCAGGTGTCTGCACACTGTTGCATTCTTCCAGTCCAAATCTGTGAAGAATTGTATCAATATAATGAGTCTGAGATAGATAAAATCCATCTTCTTCCCTTTTTATTTCAATTCCAATAAATGGTTCGCTATCTTTCTTTTCTGTTAGAGTAACATATTTTTCTATTTCTGAGGCTAGGTTGTCATTAATTTCCTTACTAGTTCCAGCAATGATGAGATCATCTACATATAGACCCAGTATTGCATACTCTTCTCTTCTCTGGAGTTTATAGACACATGGATCACATTTGGTTCTAATCATTCCCAACTGGTATAAAATTTCATTGATCTTTATGTTCCAACATTTTCCTGATTGTGGTAGACCATACAGGCTTTTGTCCAATTTACACACTTTGTTTTCTTCTCCTTTTTGTATAAAACCATCTGGTTGTCTCATGTATACTGTCTCTTTTAACTCACCATAGAGATAAGCTGTCTTCACATCATAAGTCTTTATGGTTAAATTCTGTTGTGTTGCAAGAGCTACTATTGTTCGCAAGCTTTCCTTTTTGAGTACAGGTGAAAAAGATTCCTTATAGTCCACACCATATCTTTGATTGCATCCAACAGCAACCAGTCTAGCCTTTCGTTTATATATGCCGTCAGTTGGTGTTTTCTTCGTACTGTAGACCCATTTACTATTGATGACTTTCATACCATTTCCCCTTGGTACTAGTGTCCATACTTTATGTTTCTCTATCTCACTGAGCTCATCTTCCATTGCTTTGTGCCATTCATTTCTTTCTCCACTATCCATTGCTTCTTTAAAGTTCTCCGGAATATAATGATCAATTTCCATAATTAAGTTTGCATCATTCCTATCCTTTATTCTTTGTGAGCGTCGAACTCCTTCTTCAATCAATTTCCTTTCTTGTTCTTCAAGTCTTGCTTTGTGCCGTTCTTCTAAGATGCTCTTTGTTTCTCCTTTCTTTCTTCCTCCTTTTACACATCTTTCCTGTATCGGTTCAGTTTGTGATGAGTCATTTTCACAGTCACCACCTAGTTTTACTGAAGTATCCTCCTGAGACTTCATTTTACTCTCTGTGACAGGATTGTCTTCTTTCAAGATAAGAAAGTCTTCAGCAACTATTTCTTCACAATTTCCTTTATAGGTCAAATTATCACAAGTAGTATCTTCCTGAATATCATTTGCATAATCAATTCCTCTCTTATCTTCACTAAATTTTACTGATCTGACTTCATGGATTCTCTTTGTCATTATATCATATATTCTGTAGGCTTTTCTTTTAATGGAATAACCAATAAATATTCCCTTTCTACCATTTGGTGAAAACTTGTTTCTTCTTGGTTTGCTCTCAAGCCAATGTGTCAAACATCCAAATATTCGAATGTGTTTGACCGATGGTTTCCTGCCATTCCATCTCTGCATAGGGGTATTTTGCTTGATAGACCTGTGGGGTGTACAATTCTTAATGTATGTAGCTGTAGCAATTGCCTCTGCCCAAAACATCATGGGTAATTTTGAGTCAATTAGTAAGGTTCTCGCTGTATCTATAAGAGTCCTATTCACTCTCTCTGCGACTCCATTACTTTGTGGTGAGTATGTTGTGGTGAGTTGGTGATGGATCCCACTTCTCTTGAAAAGTCCTTCAAATCTAGAGTTACAAAATTCAGTTCCATTGTCCGTTCTTACATCTTTTATTCTAAGACTTAATTCGTTTTCGGCTCTTGCTTTAAATTCTTCAAATCTTTCAAAGGTCTCATCTTTTGATCTCAGGAAATATACAAAGATTCTTCTACTGTAATCATCTACTATAACAAGGAAATACTTAGATCCTCCTAAAGATTGACATGGCATTGGTCCACATAAATCCATATGAATCAACTGCAGGGGCTTAACTGTATAATTTTCTGTAATATTATATGGCTTCTGCACCAGTTTTCCCATTATGCATGCTTCGCACTCTAGTAACCTTTCGAATTTTAGATCCAATCCTCTTACAATATGTCCTTGAATCATTTTTTTCATGTATTCTTCATTTATATGGTTTAATCTCTTATGCCATAAACCTATATTGCTATTTTTATTTGATAAATGTGTATTTATAACCATGACATTTTCATTTTTTGCTATTGGTACATTTCTTTGTTTTGTTTCCATCATAAACATTCTATGTTTAATATATGCTTCAGCAACTAAATCATTCCCTTCATTATAAATTTTTGCTCCATCCTTATTGAAAATAACTGAATTTCCCTTGTTGACTAATTCGTATACTGACAAGAAATTATTCCTTAAACTTGGTACATGTAAGATATCTTTGATGCGAATATTTTCTTGGCCTTCACTTGTGCATGTAGTAAGTCTCATATCTCCTTTGGCTATGGCTTGGGTAGTTTTGCCCTTTTCAGCTAGGTTGATTTCACTTTCATAATCTACCACATTTTCCATCAAAGTTAGGTTTGGGGTTAAATGTGCGGTGCATCCTGAATCTATACACCATATTTGTCTATCATTTCTCTCATCTGGTGAATCTTCAAATTCTTTTACATATGTTTCAAATGCTTGCTCATTAATTCCACTTTTCATAGTATCCACTAGGTTATTTGAATGTTCCCTACTGTATTTGTGATTTCTATAACCAGGATTCCATTTCTTTTGGTATCCTTGTTTCTGTTTATCTCGAAACCAGCAATCATTAGCTAGATGTCCCTTTTTATTACAAACAAAACATCTTTTTGGCTGAAATTGTTGGACTTTTCTATTTTTAATTCTGTATGCTTGTTCATGCCCATTCTCAACAGATTGATTTAATCTCATATTTAATCTTCTCTTAGAGTTTGTTGAATCTCTTCAATTGTTGCTTCTCTCTTTGATCGTAAGACAATAGCAATATTTTCATACCTTGGATGTATGCCTCTGACAATATGAAATGAAAGTTCTCTTGAGGGAAATTGATGCCCTAATGATGAACTTCTAGCAGCAATATTTTTTGCCCTTGTTATATATTCATCTACAGTCTCATTATCTTTCATTCTAATGTTCTTTAATTCTAAGCCTATATAAATAATTTTATCTTCCAAATTGCCTGTGTATGTTTTTCTCAGTGAGTCCCATACTTTCTTAGCATTTGTTTCTCCAATGAACATTCCAGCTTGTTCATTTGTCAACGTAGTGATGATTATCCCAAAAGCTTCATCATTTTTATCACTCCAAATCTCCCAAGAACTTTTGTCTTCCATATCAGGTTCTGGATCTGAAATTACACATTTAAATAATTTTCTTCCTCTCAGAACTGCGCCGATTTTCAACGCCCATATTTGATAATTATTTCCTGTTAATGGTTCAATTTTTGTTTGGGATAAAACATTATATTCAGCCATTTTCGTCTTTTGAGCTAATATAAACAAACCAATATATAATTTAAAACAAATATATATTTTAAATTTATTTAAATATTGGGTAGCTTTTAAACATGCAATATATAGATATAATTTAACTTAATCTATATAAATACCTTTAATCTTCTTATAAGTGCTTCAGTTTACCGATCAGAATAAACTTCTTGCTTAATCTTCAAATTGAATATTTTCGTTTTTGAGCTTTATATCAATAAACCACCATCTGCTACCAATTGTTGACTTTGCTTAGTATTATTAATGAAACTGATTCCAATAATTATTAATTAAACATTATATTTATTGATTAACAAGAGAGGTAACAAAATATAAAAAGGAAACTTATATTGAAAACAAAGGAACTCTTTTTTTTCTTGTTTTTTAGCGCCTATTTACCCGTGAGCTTACACACACTCTGTGGTAACAAATAATTAAAATATGTACAACATAAGGCACAATTTGAATTATAGATTATAAACACAAGGTAATGGGACCGGGTCCGAGTGAATGAGTGGTGTGTGGCATTTCGGTAGCGGCGTTGTTGCCCTCTTCAGACTTGTCTGAAGATTGTAACGGCGCTGATGCCGAAACGTCGCACATTGTTTAATTGTTTAGATTTGTTCTTTTTACCTGTGCTTACCAATACCATACCTTTATTTCTGTGTTTTCTCTAAGCCTTACTTTGTTTGATCCTTTAAATTTATACGATAACTTAAGAATATTTTTTTTCACTCCTCATAGCATACATAACAATTATCTATGCTTGTTCAATCTTTATAAAGGGGGGCATAGAGAATGAACATTCAATCTAATTGATATGAAGCACTAAAACTTAAATGACTAAACTTCCTTATTTATCAGAAATAACAGGTACTGGTCCACATATATAATACTTAAATAAAAAAAGTATAGATAGGACTACATATAGAATATACGGAATAGTTAGGACCAATTCAAATAAATTGATGATGTAAATTATTATGGGAAAGCATTTTAACCATCTTCAGACAAGGGACTTGTTTCTTTGTCTGATGAAGCTGATATTTCCATTTATGGTATGACGCACATTCTTAACTTGTTTGAATTTAATCGTACTTTCTTGTAATTCCAATTAATCCTTATCCTCTCGTACTTCTAATATCTTATTATTTTCCTGCAGTCCTATTATTTAGAGTGTATGAACACAATTTGGACCATAATCTGAACCTATCAACATCAGAAAAAGTTTATTTTTCTATGTTCTTTAATGTTAGATTTTCCTGTTCTCTTGTCGACGCACATTGTTAATGGTTTGGGATATGATCATATTTTTCTGTATTTGTAATAATCATTTAATTGTATTACTAATTTCTTATCAGTCTCTTACAGTCCTTATACCCAAAAAGAATGAAAAACACAATTTGATTTGAAGTTTAACACTAAGGGATAAGTATGTCTCAATCTGATGAAGTCTAGGGAACCGAATAAATTAAACTTCTGAACTGAAAAAAACATTTTTGAGTTAGGTTTGAAAGTGCAGAAGATGATACTTGCTCAGTTCATTAGTTGATTTATGTAGTATATCTAAGGCTCAGCTATTACCCTATCTCCGTTCCAACCTAAATTTGCTTTCTATTTAGTCGAAGAGGCATGGTTTGGCAGTAATGGAGAAAGGGCCGAAACTGCTGCTCAGGTCTTCATCTGAAGAGGCCCGCCTGAGTACCATCCTCTTTCCATCTGGTCTAAGCTTTATGGTTTTCATCTGGTCTAACCTTTAAGGTTTTCATCCTTCCTAATTTAATATACTATCTTATATCGTGTCCTCCACATTTACACTGGGGATTCCCCCCCCCAAAAAAAAAAGAAAAAAAATTCACAAAAATCTATTTTCTTTCATCAAAAGAGAAAATAGAGCAAAAATACTTCTATCTCTCTCTAATTAGCTTTATTTTATATTTGGAAAATTATTATCATGGTTCTGTCTTTGCTCTTCTCTTTAAAACTTTCTCTTCGCTTATTCCTTTTTCACCCAGCCTATAACGCGTAACTTTGCTGGTGTTACTTTTTTTCTTTTTTTATATAATCTAACTAGTTATATATTACCAAAAAAAATACAAAAACAAACCTCACACATTTAAATTAAATAAAAAAATATAATCTTTTTTTTTTTTTGCTTATCCCTTGTACACGTGGTACAGGCCATGATAATCATGGTGGGTAGTTAGCGACTGCTTTTTACTGTAAGCGCACCACATGTCTACACATGTGAAAGCAGTTCGACTTTGCACTTACAAATGTGCCAGAGCCCCGTTTGGTTACTTGCACTCGCTGGTGGGGTTGGACTTTTGCAAGAATCGGGGGGCCATTGGAGCATTTTTTTTTTAACAGAAAAAAGTGTCCAATGCGGGGATCGAACCCGGGTCGTAGTGGTCGTAAACCAAACGGTTTAACCAGCCTTCCACCGACCCCCCATTATAATCTTAAAATATTACTAATATATATATTTGTACACTTATGTACACTACTATATATATTTGTACACCATGTACACTCCTATATATATATGGTAATTTAAAACAACAACCTCATATTGTGTAGATAACTTATAACAAGATTGCCATGTTGTATATAGAAACACATCTATAAATAATTATGCGCATGATTAATCTGTGTCATTGCATCACCTATGTAATGTTATTTGTACAAAGTGGATAAATAAATAAAATCTGTAATAGATTTAAAAGTTGAGCTAAAGCAGAGATCGAGCATAGTATTGCCAAAACAACAAAGTCTAAAGAGGGAAGTCATAAATCAGGTCGATTTACAATTCCCACAAACAAGGCCACCCACACTGTCACATGTGGTGGAATGCAGAGACCCTCTCACACCTGGACAGGTAAAGGCGCCCTTTCTCAAACGCCCCTGTCACATAAGGTCGCCCCGTCTTTAACCTATAAATCATCACCTTACAGTCTCTTGACAGCTCAGTTCAGTTCAGTTTAGTTTAGTTCACCCTTAGTGCAAGCCGCGTCGGTCGTATGTTATGTCGATCTCATCCAACATGTAGTTAGGAAGAACTCGTCTATCTCCATCTTTCGCTCCTGGCTCAACTTTTATCTGTTTACGGAACTTTCTTAGTGCAATGTGTCTTCGTTTTTTGTGTGGACATCCCAAACTTTCCACTCTGCCTCGACCACGACTGCCTGTATTTTGTGAGAACTTTTAAAGGTCTTCCAAGGTGCAGAGAGGTACTGGAAAACTCTACATCCTGACTGTTCCTCTTGGTCAACACAGTACAACAAGAGCTACCAGGACTTAAACATTATTTCAGTAGTCGACATCAAACTCAACAAATCATTACAGTGAGTCGACAAGATCTTTTATTACATGAGTCGACAGGATACTACAAGTCGACAACAACCAAACTTCAACATTTATTTCAGAAGCCGACAGGATCTCTACAAAAGCTACTGGAATTCTCATCTCATTACATGAGTCGACAGGATGACCAAAACGAAGGATGACACAACGAAGAGGTAAGAAGACTGTTCAGATAGGAAGCGAGAAAGAGCGAAGATGGAGGAACAAGCCCGACCATTCCAACGAAACGTCCAAGCAATCTCTCCCCAAGATATTTACGGAAGAAACGCCGCCCCAACGGACTTCCGCATACCCGCTAACCGATCGCCAACGCCAGGAGCAAGCTGACCGCGCCAACGACAGCCCCGAAATTCCCGCAAGTCATGAAAACCGAGCAACGATGTACCCAAACCCTGTGACAAGTTCTCCACCTTCGGCCTGATATCGACAATGATCAAGGCAACAAGCGACAAACAACTTTCCAGAAGTTACAAGCTTCTACAAGCTCTACATGGAGCGTCTTCAACGTCAGCAGGAATACAAGCCAAGACCAAGTTTCCTGACTGAACTTTCACACAACTGTAAGTTTTTAAAAAAACCTACCTCAACTTTATCCTCAAGTTCACAACTTGATTCCCTATAAATTTTGTATTTATATTTTCACTTTAAGCATTTTAAAATCAATTTTTACCTTTTTTATACCATTTTTTAATTCAATTTTTAAAACTTTCACATTTTCATTGATCAAATTTACTTTAATTTTTAATCAGATTATAAATTTCAAGTTATTACTCTCAATTTTACTTTAAAAAAAAAAAAATTCGCCCATCACGCATTTTTACTAATTTACTAATCTTACATGCCTTTCCTAAATTTACCTAAAATGGCATTATCCAAAGCTACGACTTGAAAAAAAAAATCATTATTATTATTTTTAAAAAAATCTCATTCGTCATAATTCTCAACTTATTTTTGTTTTACTTATTAGTTATCTTTATACCAAAAGACCAATATCTTTATCAATTCTTAAAATTTGGTAATGTTCACCATTTTAAGTAAGCGTCCAATTCAAATTATGTGTAACTCTCACGACATTGCCCTTTTATAAGAATCATTTTAACTAACATCATCAACGATTTAAAAAGTATATTCAAATTTTAAATATAATTTAATCACAGCCTTCCAAAACGATTACAATCGTTAATATTCGAGGATAAATACACTCCCTCATCTTTCCTTTTACATGCATATTTAATCATCAACAAATCTCTCTCTCTCTCAAAGATGCTCCTTCATAAAACTTTTGATTCGTTATACAAATCTCTCTCAACAAACGTTACAACACTCACACATCACTTTAACCAATTGGCAACAATTTTTAGTGCGCGACTTAACACAAATCCAAATCTTGAGCCACACAAGCCTCCACTTAGCTCTATATCGTCGCCACAATAAAATAATTTCACATTAAGCATGCCACATCCACTAACAGTCAAATATTCTCTCGATGTGTTTCATACAACAACCACCCATGACTTTATTAAATTTGTTATTCATGGTGAAGCGGGTTAGATTTGTACCAAACTAAGACTTCACGTGACACCTTTCATTCGCATTTCTCACTTCGTGTCACAGTGCCACACCACAAAACTTTTTCACTTTTCAGGCCAAAGACGCCTTCACGCCTGTGACACCACATCTTAACTCAAAGCGTGTCCACGTTGAAAGTCGAACTTTCACCACACATCTAAACCTGACAACACTGAATAATATTTTTTTCTAAACTAACTTCGAAACACAACAACTACAAACATCGAGAAAACTATATTTTCAAATAGGCAAGAAAATTGCCAAACTTCAACAAAAGAAGAGAGAGAAAGTCAGTTTCAAGCAAGACAGAAAATAAACACCCCGCACGTGTGACCACCCCAAAAATAGAATTTCCGTGAAAAAAGGAAGTGGACGCCCTTTTTGACGCCACTCCCTTGGTCACTACTATCTTTTGAGAATATCTTTGGACATGCCCTCTCTTCCCCCTCAAGGCAGATCTTCTTGACCGCTAGCTTCATGACGCCATTTTGAACACATGTGTCACACTACTCATTTAGATTTCCTCGAGAATCTCACAAATCTCACCAACGAGACATCACAACACAACATACTTTAAACATTTTACATGTTAATTGATAGCACCAATTAAAACAATTTGGTTAAGTCTTATATAGACTTTTTAACAGGAAAGAGAAATCATTCTCTACATACCAGCATTGAGGACAAACGAAAAGATCATTTCACATATTCCCAGTTTCAGAGTCATAGTAACACCGATGTTACCAAAGGGATATAATCTAGTCACACACCACAACTGTAACTTTTCGTCAAAAGAGACAATTTTTGTTCAATTTTACACTACTTAAAATTTATCCAATCATTAATAACCTTCATTTATATTATAAATTTTGTATAAAATCTTGAATAATTATTCTTATTCTTACCTTTCAATTATATAAACAAATTTTTTAATCCAACATTTAGAAAAAAAAAACCTTTAATCAAATTTACTTTTATTTTTCATGATATTATTTTAGTATTGTAAAACATCTAATTGTTTCAAAAATTATTTTTATTTTATTATTTATTATATATTTTATATATTACAGGTTTAATTTTGTCCACTTACACTTTTTGTACCCGAAATCATATTTCTATATTTCTATTCACTATATTTTATTTGTTTAAATACCTTTATTATCTGACAAAGTTTATCATCCACTATCGGGCATCTACAACAATCGTTTTCAACAATTTTATTCTATAACCAATCCCCTATATTTTTCATCACTATCTTTTCAGTCATTGCGTCACGTCAATGTAGAAAAACGACAGCACTGCTTGACAATTTATTTTTTGATTTCGTAATTCAACAAACGCCTTGAACACAGTTCCCCAGACTTACAAATCCAAACTTCTGGTCTGAACAAGCCTCAAGAGTTTATTTCATTTCATCCGCAGAGCAAATCACCAACGCATACACAAAGCGTTCACTTTTTTCAACTTTCAACTTTTTTTTTCAGCTCTAGCGGACCACATTCAACCTTTGATTTCGAGTCAAGTCAGATCACCTACTGTCGCTACAATTCTACTTATCGCATGGCTCTATTTCACTCCTTTCTCAATCATATTAATAAGCAACTTTTCTTCAACAACTTTTAACCCAATAATCCTAAAATTGTGACAAAACACTGTAACCCTTATATATGATCGCAAGTGAAACATTGCCAAGGAAGACAGCTCAAGTCTATATCCTCGCTTTGCACCTGGATCTGAGTATTTGGTTTACATGAGCACTTCTAACAATTACATATTCTTCAACAACTTTTCAACCCAATAACACTACAATTGTGACAAAGCACTGTTACCCTATACAGGATCACAGGTGAAACATTGCCTAGGAAGACACTCAAGTCCATATCCTCGCTTTGCACCTGGACCTAAGTATTTGATTGCATGTGTAAATCTCACAATTGCTTATTCTTTAACTACTAACCCTGTCCAACGCCCACCAATATTCTCTTAGAATGTGAATTTTTATATCATCATTTTATTTTAATCATCTTTTTTGTTAATCAAACAAAATGTCATTTTTATTTCACTTTTATATATCCAACAAATATCATCTTGTTATAGCCTTTTTAACCCTCACAGTTTAAATTAATTAAAAGAAATTTTAAATATTTACCTGTGTTAGAGAGGCTTTACCCGTCTAAACCCGGATAAACCCTTTCACTCTCGGGGCCCATCTATGGTAATTTAAAACAACAACCTCATATTGTGTAGATAACTTATAACAAGATTGCCATGTTGTATATAGAAACACATCTATAAATAATTATGCGCATGATTAATCTGTGTCATTGCATCACCTATGTAATGTTATTTGTACAAAGTGGATAAATAAATAAAATCTGTAATAGATTTAAAAGTTGAGCTAAAGCAGAGATCGAGCATAGTATTGCCAAAACAACAAAGTCTAAAGAGGGAAGTCATAAATCAGGTCGATTTACAATTCCCACAAACAAGGCCACCCACACTGTCACATGTGGTGGAATGCAGAGACCCTCTCACACCTGGACAGGTAAAGGCGCCCTTTCTCAAACGCCCCTGTCACATAAGGTCGCCCCGTCTTTAACCTATAAATCATCACCTTACAGTCTCTTGACAGCTCAGTTCAGTTCAGTTTAGTTTAGTTCACCCTTAGTGCAAGCCGCGTCGGTCGTATGTTATGTCGATCTCATCCAACATGTAGTTAGGAAGAACTCGTCTATCTCCATCTTTCGCTCCTGGCTCAACTTTTATCTGTTTACGGAACTTTCTTAGTGCAACTGTGTCTTCGTTTTTTGTGTGGACATCCCAAACTTTCCACTCTGCCTCGACCACGACTGCCTGTATTTTGTGAGAACTTTTAAAGGTCTTCCAAGGTGCAGAGAGGTACTGGAAAACTCTACATCCTGACTGTTCCTCTTGGTCAATACAGTACAATAAGAGCTACCAGGACTTCAACATTATTTCAGTAGTCGACATCAAACTCAACAAATCATTACAGTGAGTCGACAAGATCTTTTATTACATGAGTCGACAGGATACTACAAGTCGACAACAACCAAACTTCAACATTTATTTCAGAAGCCGACAGGATCTCTACAAAAGCTACTGGAATTCTCATCTCATTACATATATATATTTGTACACTTATTTACACTCCTATATACAGTCGACCCTCTTCAATTCAACACCACAAGGGATCAGAGCTTTGGGTTGAATTAAAGGAAGTGTTGAATAAAAGTTATTGTTGGTTTTTGTGGTTGTTTAAATAGGAAGATAGGGATCACGTCAATTATATAATCATTTAAATATTTATTAACATACGAAATTAAAAGAAATGATATATAATAGCCACGTAAAGTATCTGTTCTTGCCTGTTCTTATTTTTTCTTCTCTTTTTTTTTTTTGTTTACGTTGTTTGTTTATCTTCTTTCATAGAATATTATTTATAATTGTAAATTTTAATCACACAAAAAATTTAAAAACAAAAAGGAATATTTTTAAATATTAAATAAATATGTTACACAAAATTATAGGCAACATATTTGCAACAAATCCCCCCGTAATTTTGGGGAACATTTTCCATTAATTCAATTAGAATAAAGTTTAAACTTCAAACATCGTCGGGCTGGTGGCCGACTGGTCGTGATAACACCGTCACCTCATGGTTGTCTCCCATAATTCAACGCGCCTTCAACATGGCCGCTTCGTTTACAAATAGAATGATTCCAAAGTTTGGAATTTTATGATACACAGTATGAAATAAAGTTTGAAACACACATATTAAATCTATCCAAAATGATAATGTTTTATATAATCGAAATTATATTTAATACCATCAAAATATGTCATTAGTAATATATATATTCAAATAAGTAAACAATCCCTTTTTAAAATTGTTTATACAAAATTAATCATTTTTAAAGTATTTCTTAGTTTATCTTTGGATACAGCTTTTGTAAGAAATTCTGATAAATTATCAGATGAAGGTGTGTATGATATAGTATAATTATTAACAATCAGATTTTCATGTAAAAAATTAACAGTTCTAATTATATGATTACTTTTAAGAGAAGTAACTCCAGTTTGGCAAAGGGTAATTGCTGATTGGTTATCACAATTAATTTTTATATTGATATTAACCTTTTTATGATATACTCTTGCAAAAAGTTCCTCAATTAAGTATTTCAAATATACACATCTTTTGTAGCAGGTCAATAAAGCATTCATTTCTGAATCACAGGTTGATAAAGCAGTATTGTCTTGTGACTTTGACATCCTTGATACGAGACATGAGCCTAAATGAGTAGCAATGCCAGTAATCTATTTTTCTTTATTTTTTCCATATCTCCAACTAGCATCACAAAATGCTTTAATGAATGTACCATATTAATTTGTATAACATCAGCGTAGACTTTTAGTTCCTTTCAGATATCTGATAATTATTTTTAAGGATGACATATGAATTTCTCTGGGGTCATTTGAATATTTAGATAGAAGTGTTAAAGGTAAAGCTATATCTGGCCTAGTTCTTACACTCAAATACATTAATGAGCCCAAAATCTCCTGATATTTTTTAATGTCACATTTAGGTGAATTTTCAAATATAGCTAAATTAGTGTTTAAATCAAGTGGTGTTAAAGCATGTTTACACTCCTGCATATTGAATTTTATTAAAATTTTATTAACAAATCTCTTGATTGATGTAAATATTATTATTATTTTATCCCTAAAGATATCCATACCAAGGAAATGGATGTCTCCAATATTTTCCTTAACAGTAAATTTATTTTTTATTTTAGAGATTGCATTAGACAATATTTTCTCATCTACATATATTCCAAGAATTAAGAGTGAATTGTTATTTTGGTAACAAAATACACATTTATCAGCAGAAAATATTCTAAAGACATTATTTAAAAGATATTGGGTAAAAGTGTTATACCATATTTTACCTGATTGCTTCGGGCCATATATAGCTTGGTTTAATTTACAAACTAAGCTATTATCACTTACTTCAAATCCTTCAGGTTGTTTCATGTAGATGGTCTATTCATGGTTCCCATAGAGGTATGCAGTAACAATGTCAAAACATTTGATGTTATATTGCATGATGGCTGCAAATGCTAGTATGACTCTAAGTGAGTCATTCTTGATGACTGGTGAGAAAATTCTTCATAGTCTTGGCCATAGCTCTATTGGTAGCCTGTTGCAACTAGTCTAGCTTTATATTTTCTAACTTGTGTTGTTGCATCTTTCTTGATGGTGTAAATCCATTAACTTTTGATTACTTTAGAGCCTTTGGGAATAGGTTGAAGTGTCCAAACTTTATGTTCCCTTAGAGAGTCAAGCTCCTTTTTCAGAGCTCCTATCCACTTTTCAGAATCAGGTAAATTCATAGTTTCTTTGTAGGAGTTGGGTATGGAATATCCTTGATGAGATGTCTTTAAAACAGTATCACCAGTTTGGTAACTTGAATCAGGTGAGTCATTATCCATTTCTTCAACATCACTTAAGGAAGGTTCATAATAGAATCCAGGTCCAGGATGATGAGGTCTCAGATCATAATGGTGTTGTTGAGTTGGTGATTAAGCATTTTCTTGTAAGATTGCTTCTGTTATAGATGGATGGTAATTTTCCTCAGAATATTCATCTCCCAAGTTAATTAAGGTATAATTTTGGGTCTCACCTTATCTTTTTCTTGATTTAAAAGTTCTGATCCTTTTCTTGTTTCAAAGAATTTTACATCTCTGGTTTCAGTAATAGAGAAATCTTGGGGGTTACAAATTCTATAGGCTTTTCTATTGTTGGAGTATCCCACAAAAATTGCAGTTTTGGTGATGTTTTTCAAATTTTAATCTTTTGTGTTTGGGGGTCCACATTTCTGCTAAACAACCAAAGATTTTCAAATGTCCAATTGTTGGCTTTCTTCCCGTAAAAAGCTCTTCTGGAGTGCACATTTTGTTATGTCTTGATGGGGTTCTATTTTTAATGTATGTGAATGCATCCATGGCTTCAGCCCAAAAAATTGTTAGCAGTTCTGCTTCTATTAAGAGTGCTCTGGTGCCTTCTATAAGAGATGTTTGTTCTCTCTGATCTTTCATTTTGTTCTGAAGAATAGAAAGTTGTTTTCTGGTGTTCAATACCCTTGGTTGTAAAGTATGATTCTAGATTAGAATTGACAAATACCAGGCCATTATCACTTCTTATTGATTTTACTTTTCTTTCTAAAGAATTTTCAATTCTTTCTATGAAATTCTTGATGGCATCTGGAGTGTCAGATTTAGATTTAAGAAAGTTTGTAAATATTTTTCTTGAGTAATCATCCACTATTTTTAGAATGTATTTTCTAACATTCCATCCTTCAGTGTAGCATATAAAAGCAAAATAATCCAATACAGTATTAGAGCTCTGAGAAGCGGTCTGGTGGATTAAATTGGCGAAACATCTGGGAGGGTTCACCACTGATGAGCCAAGCCCTCCCAATATATTTTTTCATCGCAGTAAGGACAGTAGAAGTTCGTTTTATGTATAAAAGAAACATTCGCGCTTTTGGGTTCTTTTATTTTATATGTATAGATGGCGCGTTATTGATTTGTGTTAATTTATTCCTAACTGGCCTTGTCTTTATAGTTTGCTGAAGAGCATTGCTCGAAGCAAATATTTGAATGTAATTCTACTGTCCTATAAGCTTATGTCCATAGTTTACTTGAAAACCATTTCTAAGATTCCATCCATCAGTGTAGCATATAAAAGCAAAATAATCCAATACAGTATTAGAGCTCTGAGAAGCGGTCTGGTGGATTAAATTGGCGAAACCGCTGGGAGGGTTCACCACTGATGAGCCAAGCCCTCCCAATATATTTTTTCATCGCAGTAAGGACAGTAGAAGTTCGTTTTGTGTATAAAAGAAACATTCGCGCTTTTGGGTCATTTTATTTTATATGTATAGATGGCGCGTTATTGATTTGTGTTAATTTATTCCTAACTGGCCTTGTCTTTATAGTTTGCTGAAGAGCATTGCTCGAAGCAAATATTTGAATGTAATTCTACTGTCCTATAAGCTTATGTCCATAGTTTACTTGAAAACCATTTCTAAGATTCCATCCTTCAGTGTAGCATATAAAAGCAAAATAATCCAATGCAGTATTAGAGCTCTGAGAAGCGGTCTGGTGGATTAAATTGGCGAAACATCTGGGAGGGTTCACCACTGATGAGCCAAGCCCTCCCAATATATTTTTTCATCGCAGTAAGGACAGTAGAAGTTCGTTTTATGTATAAAAGAAACATTCGCGCTTTTGGGTTCTTTTATTTTATATGTATAGATGGCGCGTTATTGATTTGTGTTAATTTATTCCTAACTGGCCTTGTCTTTATAGTTTGCTGAAGAGCATTGCTCGAAGCAAATATTTGAATGTAATTCTACTGTCCTATAAGCTTATGTCCATAGTTTACTTGAAAACCATTTCTAAGATTCCATCCATCAGTGTAGCATATAAAAGCAAAATAATCCAATACAGTATTAGAGCTCTGAGAAGCGGTCTGGTGGATTAAATTGGCGAAACCGCTGGGAGGGTTCACCACTGATGAGCCAAGCCCTCCCAATATATTTTTTCATCGCAGTAAGGACAGTAGAAGTTCGTTTTGTGTATAAAAGAAACATTCGCGCTTTTGGGTCCTTTTATTTTATATGTATAGATGGCGCGTTATTGATTTGTGTTAATTTATTCCTAACTGGCCTTGTCTTTATAGTTTGCTGAAGAGCATTGCTCGAAGCAAATATTTGAATGTAATTCTACTGTCCTATAAGCTTATGTCCATAGTTTACTTGAAAACCATTTCTAAGATTCCATCCTTCAGTGTAGCATATAAAAGCAAAATAATCCAATACAGTATTAGAGCTCTGAGAAGCGGTCTGGTGGATTAAATTGGCGAAACCGCTGGGAGGGTTCACCACTGATGAGCCAAGCCCTCCCAATATATTTTTTCATCGCAGTAAGGACAGTAGAAGTTCGTTTTATGTATAAAAGAAACATTCGCGCTTTTGGGTCCTTTTATTTTATATGTATAGATGGCGCGTTATTGATTTGTGTTAATTTATTCCTAACTGGCCTTGTCTTTATAGTTTGCTGAAGAGCATTGCTCGAAGCAAATATTTGAATGTAATTCTACTGTCCTATAAGCTTATCTCCATAGTTTACTTGAAAACCATTTCTATGATTCCATCCTTCAGTGTAGCATATAAAAGCAAAGTAATCCAATACAGTATTAGAGCTCTGAGAAGCGGTCTGGTGGATTAAATGGGCGAAACCGCTGGGAGGGTTCACCACTGATGAGCCAAGCCCTCCCAATATATTTTTTCATCACAGTAAGGACAGTAGAAGTTCGTTTTATGTATAAAAGAAACATTCGCGCTTTTGGGTCCTTTTATTTTATATGTATAGATGGCGCGTCATTGATATGTGTTAATTTATACCTAACTGGCCTTGTCTTTATAGTTTGCTGAAGAGCATTGCTCGACGCAAATATTTGAATGTAATTCTACTGTCCTATAAGCTTATGTCCATAGTTTACTTGAAAACCATTTCTAAGATTCCATCCTTCAGTGTAGCATATAAAAGCAAAATAATCCAATACTGTATTAGAGCTCTGAGAAGCGGTCTGGTGGATTAAATTTGCGAAACCGCTGGGAGGGTTCACCACTGATGAGCCAAGCCCTCCCAATATATTTTTTCATCGCAGTAAGGACAGTAGAAGTTCGTTTTATGTATAAAAGAAACATTCGCGCTTTTGGGTCCTTTTATTTTATATAAATAATTACAAATAATACTTTATTCTAATTGAAGAATATAGCAGTTGAAAGTAAATAATAATGGAATTTATTTAAAAAGAATCATGAAGATTGATTTTGTGTTTATATATATTTTATTAACAAGTAATTGAATATTGATATAAAATGTTATAATAATTATATTTTCATGCATTGTTATCATAATCATTGTGGCTACATTTTATAAGAATTATTTATTTTTAAAAGCAAATTATTTATAAATTTTTAAATAACTGAAATATTTCAATGCTGAAATTTAAAAATAAAATAATATTATTAATTAGCGCACAGTGCCTAAATTCCCGCGTAAAAAAAAACAATAACAATCGCGACATTGCGCATCGGCACTGCAAAAAGTGAAACCTAAACTAACAGAAACCCAAAGTGCGCCGGCGCGATCCTATCGGCGCACGCCGATCGTCGCCGCTGTAATACCTTTTTAGCGGTAAAGTATGTATAAAAAAAAAAAAAACATTCAACTGTCGATATTCGAATTTTAAAATGGTCGAACTATTGGAAGTGTCGAATTATCGATAATGTCGAATTACGGTTTGGTATTTGATAGTCCGGAGGTCGAATTGGCGTGTGTCGAATTAAATGAGGTTCTACTGTATATTTGTACACTATGCACACTAATATATATATATTTGTAGACTATGTACTCTCCTATATATATTTATACAATATGTACGTTTTTATAAATATTTGTTCACTATGTACACTTGTATATTTATTCGTAAACTATGTACACTCGTATATATATTTGTAAACTATGTACACTGGTATATATATTTGAACATTATATGAACTCGTATATTTATTTGTACAGAATGTACATTCCTATATATATTTGCAAACTATGAACACCGGTATATGTGATTAGGTATCCAGGCGACTTAATCTATGGTGTGAGATCCTGTCGACTCTCGCTATACTGTGTTGACCGAGAGGAACAGTCAGGATGGGGAGTTTTCCAGTACCTCTCTGCACCTTGGAAGACCTTTAACAGTTCTCACAGAGTACAGGCAGTCGTTGTCGAGGCAGAGTGGAAAGCATCGGAATGTCCACACAAAAAACGAAGAGACACAGTTGTATTAGGAAAGTTTCGTGAACAGATAGGAGTCGAGCTAGGAGCGAAATATGGAGATAGAAGAGTTCTTACTGGTCTACATGGTGGATGAGATGGACCTTGGTGACAATCGTCGAGGGCTCCCGCTGATGGTGAAATGAAAGGACGGAGGTCTTATATATCTTTGCCGAGAGAGGAAGTATTGAATTTCAGCGGATGCAACAAGAGCGTGGATCGGAAGCAAAATTGTATACTCTGGCAACGCCCTGTGATCTTGCTATCTTTATGCCTCGTTGGACTTCTACATCTCGATTTTAGACGTTTTTGGACTTCTATCTCAATCTCTTGCTTCAGCTCAACTCTTGATCTATTACAGAGTTTTATTTATTTATCCTCAGTTTGTACAAAGTACATTACATATGATGATGTAATTACACATGTCAATCATGTGTATAATCATTTACAGATGTGTTTCTATTATACAGCATGAAAATCTTGTTATAAGTATTATACAATATGAGGTTGCTGGTTTAAATTACCATAGATGGGCCCCGGGGGTGAAAGGGTTTTACGGGTTTAAACAGTTAAAGCCTTTCTAACACAAAAAGGTAATTAAAATTTATTTTAATTAATTTAAACTGTGAGGTCTAAAAAGGGATATAACAAGATGGTATGTTTGGATATATCTGAAAATAATAAAAATAAAAATTGTTCAATTAAACAGTTATAATATTGGATATATAAAAATATATTTTTTTAGATAAAACCGTTGTTTAATTAAAGACATAATGATATGATTTTGTGAAAGAGAAAAAAAAGAGAAAAATTCTAAGATATTATTGGCGGGCGTTGGAAAGAGTTAGGGGTTAAAAAATATGCAATTGTGAAGAGTACACATGCAACCAAATAATCAGATCCAGGTACAAAGCGAGGATATAGACTTGTTCGTCTTCCAAAGCAATGTTTCACTTGCGAATCTGTATAAGGGTTATAGTGCTTTGTCACAATTTTAGGGTTATTGGGTTAAAAAGTTGTTCATTAATATGATTGCGAAAGGGGTGAAATTGACCCATGCGATAAGTAGAATTGTTGTAGCGAAAGTAGGTGATCTGACTTGACTTGATATCAAAGGTTGATTGTGGTCCGCTAGAGCTGATAAAAAAGTTGAAAGTTGAAAAAAGTGAACGCTTTGTGCATGCGTTGGTGATTGTGCTAATGATTGAAATTAACTCTTGAAGCGTGTTCAGGCCAGAAGTTGGGATTTCAAATCTGAGGAACTGTGTTCAAAGAGTTTGTTGAAATTACGAAATAAAAAAAATGTCAAGGAGTGCTGTCGTTTGTCTACAATGGTTTGAAGCAATGGCTGAAATAGATAGTGATGGAAAGTATAGGGTAGTGGTTAGAGAATATGATTGTTGTAAACGATTGTTGTAGATGCCCGATAGTTGATGATAAACATTGTCATATAATAAGCTATTCAAACAAATATAAAATATAGTGAATAAAAAGATAGAAATATGATTGCGGGTAAAAAAAGTGTAAGTGGACAAAATCAAACATGTAATATATAATAGATATAAAAATGAATTTAAAATATTTTTTTAAAGCAAATAAATGTTTTAAAATACTAAAATAATATTATGAAAAATAAAAGCAGTATTGATTAAAGTTTTTTTTTTTTTTTTTTCAAATATGGTTGGACAAAAAAAGGATTATATTATTGAAAGGTAAAAAAAAAAATTCAAATATATATATATATATATATTTATACAAAAATAAAATATAATTAAAGATTATTATAATGACTAGATGAAGGTTTGGTAGTGGAATTGGACAAAAAGTATTTCTCTTGAAGAGAAGTTACAAATGTGGTGTGTAGGTTGTATAAATCGAAAATTGAGATGCGAAAATTATTGGTTGGATTAGTTACAAAAATTTTTTTTTGTGTTATCAGTGTGTAAAATGTTTAATGTGTGAAGTGTGTGATTGAGGAGTTGGTGAGATTTGTAAAAAAACTTAATTGGTTAGTGTGAAAAATGTGTTTAAAATGGCGATCATGGAGATAGCGGTCATGAAGATCTGCCTTGAGCGGGAAGAGAGGACAAGTCCAAACAATGTCCAAAGATAGTAGAATTGGGGGAGTGACGTCATAAAAGGGCGTTCACTTCCTGTCTTTCTCGGATATCGTCGGGGTTCAATTTCTGGTATGGTCACTCGTGCGGGGTGTTTGTCAGATTAGTTATTTACCTTTCTCTCTCTCTTCTTTTGTTGAGGTTGGCAATTTTCTGGTTTATTTTAAATATATAATTTTTCGGTGTTCGTGTCTTTGTGTTTCGACATTGTTGCGGAATTAGTAAAAATGTTATTCAGTGATTTCAGATTTGATGTGTGGAGAAAGTGCGACATTTGACGTGGACACGCTTTGAGGTGAGTGTGTCACAGGCGTCTTTGTGGCCTGAAAAATGAAAAAGTTTATTGGTGTGGCGCTGTGACACGAGGTGAAAAATTGTGAATGAAAAGGTGTCACGTGAAGTCGTTGTTTGGTACAGAATCTAACCTGTTTCACCATGAATAACAAATTTACTGGAGTCATGGGTGGTGGGACGAACACATATCGAGAGGTTTTCAAATTGTTTGAGGATGGGGCACGTTTAATGCGAAAATATTTATTATGTGTTTAGTGGGGCGACGTTATGGAGTTCGTGGGGCTCGAAATTAGATTTGTACTAGCCGAATGACCCGGGCAACGCCCGCGGTTTACCCGATTAAATGCTTTTATTCAAATACTATTCGTTACAATTATAAATTGGCGCCGTGGATGTCATTCTTGTATAATATATAAATGAGTTTTAAAAATTGTCAAAAAATGCATAGGCCTGGAATCGAACCCTATATAAATAAGTTTTAAAAATTGTAAAAAAAGAAAATGCATCGGCCGGGAATCGAAGCGAGCATTTTACCACTGAACCAAAAACAAACGGTGACAGAATTAAGAACGCATGACGCTGATAACTGTGTATATTAGAGTTTAAATAAATGAGTTTTAAAAATTGTAAAAAAAAAATGCATCGGCCGGGAATGGAACCCGGGGCGCCCGCCACTATAATATATAAATGAGTTTTAAAAATTAAGAACGCATGACGCTGATAACTGTATATTAGAGTTTATTTAAATGAGTTTTAAAAATTGTAAAAAAAAAATGCATCGGCCGGGAATCGAACCCGGGGCGCCTGCGTGGCAGGCGAGCATTCTACCACTGAACCAAAAGCAAACGGTGACAAAATTAAGAACGCATGACGCTGATAACTGTATATATAACTCGTGCACTAATAATTGTTGCCAATTGGTGAAAGTGATGTGAGAGTGTTGTAAAGTTTGTTGAGAGAGATTTGTTAATGATTAAATATGCCTGTAAAAGGAAAGGACGAGGGAGTGTATTTATTCTCGAATATTAACGCTTGTAATAGGTTTGGCGGGCTGTGACCTAATTTAGCTACTGGCGGAGATTGGGACAGGATTTTATTTTTAACTTGTTTTGGGGAAGGCAGTTGTTATGGCTTTGAGATATTGCCTCCCGAAAGAGAAATCGCAGGAAATTTCTAAAATTAAGAATTGCGTTTCACCTATATCGATTTATATTTGAAAATAGCTTTTTTTCAAATCGTTGATTATGGTAGCGTGAAAATTATCCTTGTAGAAGTGCAATGGTGTGATAGAGACAAATAATTTAAATTGGGGTGTTTACATAAAATGGTGAATATGACAATAATTTTTGTAAAATTTTAAGAATTTTGATTAAGAAATTGGTGTTTTGGTATGAAAATAAGATATTAAGAAGAACAAATAAGTTTAGAATTATGATATGATGAGAATATTTTAAAAATAATTATGATTATTTTTAAGTTGTAGATTTGGATAATACCATTTTAGGTAAATTTTGGAAGGACATGTATAATTAGTAAATTGATAAAAAAATGTCTGATTGGCGAATTTTTAAAAGTAAATTGAAAGTAATGAATTGAAATTAATAATTTGATTAAAATAAAGTAAAAATTGATAAATTAAGGCGTAAAAGATATAAAATTTGAATTAAAATGATATTGTGGTGGTTCGGCTGGTTTTGAATAAATGATTTAATTATTCGTTTAAAGGTATTTTAATTATTACAGATATAATATAAAAATGACTATCAATGTTAATTATTAGTGATTATTATTGTTACAGATTAAAATCTAGTAAAGGAGAGTTTGAAAAGGTTTGATGAAAATGGAAGGATGAAAATGGCCATTCGCTGGTGGAGGCGTCAAAACAATGGTTTCCTCTCCCGTGCTTAACACGTCACCACCGCCGCGCATGCGCCGACTTAGCGTACACGGCCCGCCGAGGTGGTAGCGGTTAAAAGGGCTGTTCAAAATTGGCGGTGGGTCAAAACACCGTCACACCCCCCGGTTCCCCGCTTTCGATCTTGAAAGATCGAAGTTGAGAAGCATGAGCCCGGTACACTCGTCCTTAGGTGTCTTGGATGTCAAAGACTAGACTGCTGATCTTCTTCTTAACGAATATAGGGCCTTGTTGTCTTGGGCTGAGTTTAGACATGCATGGATGGTGCTTTGCAACATTCCTCAAAACATGATCTCCCTCAGAGAATTCCACATCTGGATGTTTATCATCATGAAGATTTTTCCTCTTTTTCTGAACTTTTCTGGTATTCTCGCGAGCCAGACCTCCTGCTTCTTCTAAAGTGATGGGATGGTCAGCAAAAGATGGCGATTCATCAATCCCATACAGAAGTAACTTTGGGCTGAATTTGGCTACTTCATTTGGGGTCTGATTGTAAGTCTTGACAATAAATGGAACAAGTGTCGACCTTTTTTGTTTCGGTTTCTCCAAAATTGCAGCTCTCAATCATGTGAGAAGGGTATGGTTAGCCTTTTCTACCATTCCACATGTCTGAGGATAGTATGGAGTGGCAAGGGAATGGGCAATTTTATTTTCCGACAGAAAATATTTGCAGCTTCTACTTGTGAAATTCGAACCATTGTCTGTCAGAATACGTTTGATTGGTACTCCAGAAGATAACAGCTGTCTAAGGATGTTGAGGATGGCAGCTAAATTGTTGGATGCTGTGGGAAATGCCCAAATGTAACGACCTTGGTGATCTATGATGACCTGGAGATACTTATGTCTGGTGTTCTTGGCTTCATTTCCCAAAACAATTGTATCAAGTCCAATGAAGTCAAATGGTTGGAGGTCGCTGTGCGGTATTTGGTAATGGCTATTGTCGGTTGGTTTGAATGTTTGCTGAGCTGACAAACTTTACATGAGGAAACATACTCTTTTATGGTCCTGAGCAATTGTGGCCACCAGTAATATGTGGAAATTAGCTTCAATGTTTTGTTTTTTCCAGGATGTCCAAAGGCATCATGAAAGTGGTGAAGACATTTTGCCCATAGGGAATCAGGTACAACTGCTTTGGAATTGCCTCGAATTCGTATAGTGACAAGGCCACTTTTAATTTGAGGGTTCTTTACAAATCGCAAGTCTGCCTGTTGTTGAGCAATCATCATCTTATCTTCGGTAATGAATGTGCACACTGGATTCTGGAAAGTGCGTCAACATGTGTTTGCTGTCCTCCTGCTCTGTGGATAATGGTGAACGCTCTAGAAGATAGCTCCATTGACCATCGCAAAAGTCTTTCCCCGGGGATTTTATGATTCAATAGCCATTTTGAAGCACTATGATCAGTGACAATTTGGAATGGCTTGTCTAGTAGGTAGTTGTTGAAATGTCTGACTGCTTCGATGATGGCAAAACATTCCAACTCTGTAGCAGTGTAGCGTGACTGTGTTGGGTTGAGCCGTTTTGAGAAATAGGAAACAACCCGTTCTCCTCCATCTGGATGTTTCTGTGCAAGAATTGCACCAAGTCTTTGCTCTGATGCATCAGTGTAGAGCTTACATGGTAAGGTGGGATCGTACATTGCCAGAACTGGAGGTTGTGTGATTAAATTATTCAAAGTTTCAAATACTTTTTGGTGAATATCAGACGAGTGGAAAATTTTATCTTTCCACAATAAATCTGTTAGAGGTTGTGCTATTGAACTGAAATCTTTCATAAATCTCCGATAATAACTACACAATCCGTGAAATTGCTCTAGGGTTTTGACTATTTTGGGGATTGGGAAACTTTTAACTGCTTCTATTTTGAAGTAAACGAAAAAATTGCGCTACAAATTTTAAAAATAAGACTACAACCTTTCGCAATGAGTTTCTTTTATTATGATATGCGCGAGCTTTCGGGCTGGAGCCGCCCTTCTACAGGCAAAAAATGAAACATTTGATTCACGAGAGACAGTTATATACATTTGATTTGCTTCTATTTTCCGAGGTGAAGGTGTAACCTGATTGTATTTGATGATATATCCAAGATATTCTATTTCTTCTCTGATAAAAACACATTTCTGAAGCTTGAGCTTGAGGTTTTGGGAATATAATTTTTCTAGCACTTCTAATAGATGGTCAAAATGTTCTCCTAAAATTTTAGAATATATGATGAAGTCATCGAAATAGTTGATGCACCTCTTGTACATTAATGGATCAAAGGTTTGTTGTATGATTCGCTGAAAAGTAGCAGGGGCGTATTTCAACCCAAAGGGCATTACTAACCACTCATAAAGCCCTTCGTTGGTGATGAATGCTGTCGTCTCTGTGCTGTCTGGAGCCATTTCGTCATGCCAATAACCTGAAGCGATGTCCAACGAAGTGAAGTATTTTGCTCCCTGAAGACGATCGATGACTTCTAAGAGTGTGACTGGGAAGGCCCATGGGCTTCGACTGTCTCGAACTAGTCCTTTTTTCTTTAAATCTTAAACCTGTCGTTTAATCTCATCATACTCTGAGGCTGATCTTCGATACGGTCGAAGTTAAATAGGCGGATGAGGAATGGTATGGATGTTGTATTGTGCTATTTTGATTTTCCTACATCAAAATAATTATCACAAAAATAGTTGTATATTTATGTAATATCTTGTCGAGGGTTCGATTTGTTTCTGGTCTCAAATGATTCGCCTGAAATTTACAATTATACAAAGATGGTCCTTTAGTAGTCACAACGCCATTCTTGATGTCGACATGATGATTGAACAGAGTTTCCACGTCAAGACCTAGTAGAAGGAGGTACATGAAGTTTCTGAGGATGTGTAAATCTATCTGATGGGTGAAGTGACTGATGGTAAGGTTGACTTTAACGCGACCAAAGCTTATTGTTCTGGAATTAGCTTGATTGATGTAAATGGAAGATGATGGTCCCGTTTGTAGTTTCAAATTTTTGAATTGGGAATATGACATTATAATATGATGCACTAGCGCGCCATATATTTATATTATATATTTATAAATGTATGTAATTCTACTGTCCTCAAAGCTTATGTCCATAGTTCTTCTAAAATACCCATTCAAAGAGTCTATCAACAGTATCACTATAAAAGGAAGTTCCAATAATGCAATATAACAGCGGTATGATAGATTAAACTGGCGAAACCGCTGAGAGGGTTCACGATTGATGAGCCAGGCCCTCTCATTAATTTTTCCATTGCAGTAAGGGCAGTAGAAATTGTTTAATATCAAAAAGAATCTTACGCCTTTAAAATAGTTTCAAATATCAATATGACATTATACTGATGGTTGAACCTGTATCTATGAATGCTTGTATTGAGGTGGAGTTGACTAATGTGTTGATGTTGATGAACTTGAAGATTGGCCGCTCTATTAGTTTAAATTAACTGTTGGTGTATCAGTTGAGTTAGAAGATGAAGGGTCGGAAGTAGCATACAAAGTTGAGGGTTGTTCGTTTGCTGCGGTTTCTTTAGGGAATGTTTTGGGTCTATATGGGCATTCATTATGCCAATGAAAATTATTTAAATTTCGCATTTTGCAAAATCTTTATGGGTATGTTGGCTTGAAGGTGAAGCGACGTAAGAAGTAGGATCTTTAAATTTATTATCGCTAAAAGCTGGTTTGGAGTTCTTCTGTATGGAACTAACAGCAGCCTCCAATTTTAAGGTTGCACCTACCCAAGTCTCTGAATCTTCGAAATGTATTGGGGCTAAACAATCTTCTATTGTGCTGGTAATCCTTCCGTCAACATCTGGATCTGTTCGACATTGGATAAGGAAGTTTGTTTTAGGAGCCGGATTTTGGACTGAAATTAGTCATTGACGGATTCATCGCGGCATAGATACCTTCGTTGGCATCAATTAATGGTGTTGCTGCTGATGTTCCCACAATGATATCAGCATACCAATCTAAGGCTCTTCCTTCTAGATAGTAAGAGAGCAACTTTCCTTTATCTTCATCTGCAACATGTAATTCAAAAAGTTTTACCCAGCTCTGGGAATGAATATCCTTCTGATTCCCGCTGTATTTTTGCAATTTCAAAATATTTTGTTTCGACATAATGATATTAGATATTATTTTTATTCTCAAAAAAAAAAATTTCAGTATTTAATTTTTTGCTTAAAAATTATTAAAATCCAAATTATGTTCACAATATGACTGGAATAGATATAATATTCAAATGAATAAAATCTTTTTGATGCTTGAATAATTTTAAATACTTGCCGGCTGCGCCAAAACTGTGGTGGTTCGGCTATTTTTAATAAATGATTCAATTATTCATTCCAAGGTATTTTAATTATTACAGATATCATATAAAAATAAATATCAATGTTAATTATTGTGAATATTATTGTTACAAATTAAAATCTAGTAAAGGAGAGTTTAAAAAGGTTTGATGAAAATGGCCGTTCGCTGGTGGAGGCGTCAAAACAATGGTTTCCTCCCCCGTGCTTAACACGTCACCACCGCCGCGCATGCGCCGACTTAGCGTACAGGCCGGCCGAGGTGGTGGCGGTCGAAAGGGCTGTTCAAAATTGGCGGTGGTTCACAATATAAAAATGGTAAAAATTGATTTAAAATTATTAAAGTGGAAATAAACATAAAATTTATGGGGAATCACGTTGTGATCTTGAGAAAAAAAGTTATGTAGGTTTTTTTAAAAACTTATATTTGATGATTGTTCAGTCAGGAGGCTTGGTCTTTGGTGGTCGTCCTGCTGTCGTGGAAATCGCTCCATGTAGGGCTTGTAGAAGCTTGTAATTTCTGTAAAGTTGTTTGTGGCTTGTCGTCTTGAGCATTGTGTCGATGTCAGCCCGAAGGTGGAAAACTTCTCACCGGGGTTTCGCAACACTGCTTCTCGGTTTCCATGTCCTTAGGGATTTTCGGCTGTGTCTTTGGAGGGTTGACAGCTTGCTCTGTGTTAGCGATCTGTGTTAGCGGATCTGCGGAGGTCCCTTGGGACGTCGTTTCCTCCTCCTAAAATATCGTCTCTTGTTGGGGAAGAGATTGCTTGGTCGTTTCGTTGGAATGGCGGGTTTGCTCCTACAATGTCGTTTCTTGTTTGGGGTAGATTGCTCAGTCGTATCGTTGAAATGGTCGATTTGCTCCTCCATCTTTGCTCTTTCTCGATTCTATCTGAACAGGCTTCCTTCCTCTTCGTTGTGGTCAATTTTCGTTGTGGTCATCCTGTCGGCTAAAAATGTGATGAGATATCCAGTCGACTTGATCTATGGTGTGAGTCCTGTCGACTCTCGCTATAGTGTGTTGACCGAGAGGAACAGTCAGGATGAGGTGTTTTCCAATACATCTCTGTACCTGGGAAGACCTTCAACAGTTCTCACAGAGTACAGGCAGTCGTGGCCGAGGCAGAGTGGAAAGCTTGGGAATGTCCCCACAAAATACGAAGAGACACAGTTGTATTAGGAAAGTTTCGTGAACAGATAGGAGTCGAGCTAGGAGCGAAAGATGGAGATAGAAGAGTTCTTACTGGTCTATATGGTGGATGAGATGGACCTTGGTGACAATCGTCGAGGGCTCCCGCTGATGGTGAAGTGACTATATTTTCGGCTAGGGCGGAGGTCTTATATATTTTTGCCGGGAGAGGAAGTATTGAATTTCAGCGTATGCAAAAAGAGCGTGGATAGGAAGCGAAATTGTTTACTCTGGCAACGCCCTTTGATCTTGCTATCTTTATGCCTCGTTGGACTTTTACATCTCGATTCTAGACGTTTTTGGACTTCTATCTCAATCTCCGTCTTCAGCCAACTCTTAATCTATTACAGAGGTTTATTTATTTATCCTCAGTTTACACAAAGTACATTACATATGATGATGTAATGACACATTTCAATCATGCGTATAATCATTTACAGATGTGTTTCTATTATACAACCTGAAAATCTTGTTATACGTATTATACAATATGAGGTTGCTGGTTTAAATTACCATATATATATATATTTGTACACTATGTACATTTGTATATATATTTGTACACTATGTACATTTGTATATATATTTGTACACTATGTACACTCCTATATATATTTATACACCTACTTACATTCCTATATATATTTTTACAATACGTACACTCGTATATATATTTGAACACTATGTACACTGGCATATGTATTTGTAACCTATGTACTCTCCTATATATATTTGTACACTATGTACTCTCCTATATATATTTGTGCACTATGTAAACTAGTATAAATATTTGTTCACCCTGTTCACTTGTATATATATATGTACACTATGAACACTCGTATATATATTTGTACACTATGAACACTCGTATATATATTTGTACACTATGTACACTCATATATATAATATATAATAATATTATTAAATATATTATAACCCCTTGTGGGTTCGATTCCCGCCCCTGGACACTATTATTTTTCCGTTCGCCATTACTCTTCATATTTTCACCCTTTCATACTTCATCCAAAAAAGTTAGAAATAGTAAATATTTCTCTTTGAAATAAATATTGATTTTTCACGGAAAAGAAACTTATGCGGTGAAACTTTAAGTATTGTTTTATACTCATATATATGTAAAGCACATGTGCTCTTTGTCAGGATATGCCATTTTTGATAATCATATATATATGTATAATATGTTCACTCATACATATATTTGTACACTATGGGGCTTGTCTGCGGCGCACATGCGTTAAATTCTTTCTCCTCTAGTCTGGATCTGGTGGGTTCAAAGATATCTTTATATTGTGTGGAAGAGAGTAAGTAAGTAAGCAATACAAATCCAAATGGGTTGGTGTAGAATATGTAGATAGAATAAGTTTGTGAATTTAACGGGAAATTTTTTGGCCGCTACTTGAGGTTTGATTTAAAACGATCGATGTTAAATAAATCTGGATTTAAATGTAGGAATGGGCTGGGAGGTTGTAGACGGTATAATTGTAGACGGTATCCCGAAGATATCTGGTGTCAAATGATTGAATTCACTGAGATATACATGGTCCGCAAAATTAAAGGAACAACATTTTTTTTTCATTTATCTCAAATTTTATTGAACATTTATCAATGAAATTTTATACACAAATTTAATATTCCATTATTGATTAGAATACCCGAAATCAATATATTCTAACACGTATTTTATGCAAATTAGCCGGTAAAGCAATGATCTTCTTGCAGTCAGTGAATAAATATCTTGGATATTGTTGTTAATTTGGGGTGTGATCGCCTATAACTGATTGACAGGCTCTACATCGGTGACCCATACTTAGAATTAAGTAGTTTATCAGCTCCTGTGGAATCAACGCCCACTCTTGTGTTAAGGCTGGTTCTAGCTCACGAGTGTTTCTAGGAGGGGGTTGAAGGGATGAGATCCGCCGTCCTACATGCTCAATGGGATTTAGGTCTGAGGATCGAGCTGGCCAATTCATCCGAGCAATTGCATGGTTTTGGAGAAAAGTGTTGGCCACACCAGCCCTATGTGGACGGGCATTATTATCCATTAGAAGAAAGTTTTCTCCCATTTCCAATGCTTGAGGCATCACATATGGTGCCAAGATCTCGTCCCGATACCTCTGTCTAGTCAGGGTTCCTTGCCGAAAAATATGGAGTGCTGTGCGACCGCCCAAGAAGCTTCCAGCCTAGACCATAAAACCTTGGCTTCTGTAGGGATCCCTTTCAAACATCTTCCGGGGATTATTTCTGGTTCCTACCTCTCTCCAGACAAAGACACGACGTTTAGAGAGAATCTGGACTCATCAGTGAACGCCTCCATTCATCTGGATTCCAGGCGAATGTTGTCTGCACCAAAGTTTCCTTGTTCTCCTTTGAGGTGGTGTCAATGGCACACAAATTATGGGTCGTTGAGCATAGAGGCCCTTCTTGTGAAGCCTTTTGCGTATTGTATCAGTTGATACTAAGACTCCTGTAGCTGCATTGAGGTCACTTCGTAGTTGCGATGCTGTCATTCTTCTATTGCGACGCACAAGGAGACTCAAATAACGGTCTTGATTTAACGTTGTGTCCCTTGGCCGTCCTTGTCCGGGTGTTCTGGCAATATTAGCTGTCGTTTGAAATTTTTTCCAAAGCCTTGAGACAACGTTTCTTGTCACTCCAAGCCATCTTGCTACTTCTGCCTGTGATTGACCTGTTTCCATCCTTCCAATAGCTTGCCATTTTTTTTCTTGTGATAAATGTTGCCTATAAGACATGAAAACTTAAAAAAACAAAAGTTTCAATAAAATTCTAGTAGAGCGTAAAATTAGGACGCTTTGAGAAAGACTCAGGCACGTGCTGGAGGCGGAGTCAACGTAGACGGTGGTATTTTGCATATTGGGAACAACTTTATTTGTTTAATATCAAAAATAATCTTACGCCTTTAAAATAGTTTTGAATTTTGATAACAGATGGCGCGCTAGTGCATCATATTATAAATGTTCTGATAAAAGAAACAATTTGATATTTGCGGAAGGGCGATTGCTCTAGCAATTATTATATATTTATAAATGTATGTAATTCTACTGTTCTCACAAAGCTTATGTCCATAGTTCTTCTAAAATACCCATTCAAAGAGTCTATCAACAGTATCACTATAAAAGGAAGTTCCAAAAATGTAATATAACAGCGGTATGGTAGATTAAACTGCCGAAACCGTTGAGAGGGTTCACTACTGATGAGCAAGGCCCTCTCATTAATTTTCCATTGCAGAAAGGGCAGTATAAATTGTTTAATATCAAAAAATAATCTTACGCCTTTAAAATAGTTTTGAATTTTGATAACAGATGGCGCCCTAGTGCATCATATTATAAATGTTCTAATAGAAGAAACAATTTGATATTTGCGGAAGAGCGATTGCTCTAGCAATTATTATATATTTATAAATGTATGTAATTCTACTGTTCTCAAAGCTTATGTCCATAGTTCTTCTAAAATACCCATTCAAAGAGTCTATCAACAGTATCACTATAAAAGGAAGTTCCAAAAATGCAATAGCATGTAGCATGTAGAAGGCGGAATAAATTGTTACCAAAAATGCAATATAGAGTTCCAACGGGAGCTCGCGAAAGATATTAGCCAGACTTTTGATCTCTGATGATCCCCTATTTTTGAAACCTTGGGTGCCTTAGAGCTCTAGGTGTGTTTGGTGCTGCCTTGGTTCCCTCGCAGGCGGCGCGCTGTTTCCAGATGCAGCGGGCTGTTTGCATGTGTCGTCCAGGTGTCCAATTGTGCCTTAAAATGCTTCCAGACTAGCATGTAGAAGGCGGATTAATTGATACCAAAAATGCAATATAACAGCGGTATGGTAGATTAAACTGGCGAAACCGCTGAGAGGGTTCACCACTGATGAGCCAGGCCCTCTCATTAATTTTCCATTGCTGTAAGGGCAGTAGAAATGATATATAGCTAGCAATAAATATGTATATATATATGTTTCTATGAAAATGTTAATCTGCAAGACGCAGGTTATCATCATCCCTTTTTGATTTGTTTTTGTCACTTTTTGGCGTTCCGAAAATAAACAATAAAAGGCTGTATCAGACTTTACTAAGACAATAAAGATTTGCTAAAAATAAATGTGTACGAAGATGTTGCATTTGGCGACGAGGATATAAGAGTAAGTACCCTCGAATTTTGAAGTAAATATTTTTAGAAAATATTTTTGATTTTGCATATAATTGAAAGTATATTTTAAAAGACACAAATTGCAAAGTTTTAGGATGCAAATTTAAGAAAGAGTGAAAAAAAATGGCTAGTTACCAATTTAAGGAATATAATGAGGAAACTGAAACTTTTGAAACGTTTTATGAACGATTGGAACAGTTTCTCATATTGGAGGAGGCAGGGGATGAGAAGAAAAAGGCTTATCTCCTAACCCTCATGGGAAGTAAAACATATGGTGTTTTGAAGAATTTGTGCAGTCCTATTCTACCTAAAGATAAAACTTTTGATAACCTAATAGATATCTTGAAAAGGCACTTCTCTCCAAAGCGCTCAATTGTAGTAGAGAGGTTCATTTTTTTTTAAAGAATGCAATTAAAGGAAGAAAGCATCTCGGATTACTTGGTGGAAATTAAGCGTTTGGCTTCCTCATGCAACTTTGGAAATTTTCTGGAGGATTCTTTACGTGATAAAATGGTTTGTGGAGTATATAATGCCAAAATACAAAATAGAATTTTGTCGGAGGGCGACATTTCTTTAGCTAAAGTAATTGAGATAGCATTATCTATGGAAGCGGCCGAGAAAAATACAAAATTATTTCACTTGGAGCAGGGTGAAGATTGTGTAGATAAGTTGAGGATGGAACGCAAGGTTGAATCAAATTTCCAGAATGGCAAATGTAAACATTGTGGTAAACAGCATAAAGAACTATGTAGATTTAAGGAGGCGATATGCTTTAAGTGTAATAAAAAAGGACACATTGCCTCAATATGTTGGAGCAGTAGAAGAAATCTAAGGCAACATCAGAATCAGCCGGGAAATATACATCAGATAGGAGACCAAGAAGAGGAGGAAGAGTATGTCCAGAAAATTATAAGCGTGACGATACCTGAGTATAAAAATAATTTTGCCTCAAGTGACCCTCCCTATCTGATGGAGTTAAAAGTAGAAGGAAACTTTATCAAATTTGAAATGGATACGGGTAGTGGTCTAACACTGATATCAGAAAAGGATTTTAAAAATAGTCTTCAACACTTGAAATTGGAAAAAGCGAGTATTATTGTAAAAACTTATGATGGTACCGTGGTACCCATTCTGGGTAAAATCAATGTCAAAGTGGAGTGTCAAGATATTACTTACAAACTTAGAGCGTTGGTGGTGAAAGGAGAAAAGAGGGCTTTGATGGGAAGAGAATGAATAAATAGATTGAAATTGGGCTGTTTCGCGGTAAAACATATGCCTGTGGAAATTACCATTGAGGAAATTTTGAAGGAAAATCAAGCCCTATTTGTGGAGACAACCGAACCAATAAAAGGTTTCACATTTTCTGTAAACATGTGTGATGTGAATCCAATTTTCCATAAGGCTCGTCCGGTGCCTTTCGCCATTAGGCCAGCAGTTACTGAAGCATTAGCCAAAATGGTGGCTAAGGGTTATCTATGTGAGGTGGCGAGCAGTAAATGGGCCACTCCAGTGGTTGTAGTGCCGAAGAAAAATAAAGAGATCAGAATTTGCTGCGACTTCAAGGTAACTCTAAATAAATATTTGGACACTGCGGCCTATCCCCTTCCCACACAGCAAGATTTATTCTCCTCATTGGCCAAGGGAAAATACTTTTCTAAATTGGACTTGAGGAACGCTTATCTGCAATTAGAGGTGGACCCAGGCACCCGACCGTTACTAACGATAAATACTCATAAAGGGCTTTTCAGGTTTAAGAGAATGCCATTTGGATTGGCAAATGCGCCCAGTTATTTTCAATCTGTAATGGATAGGGTTTTGTCAGGTATAGGAGGCGTAATTTGTTATATTGATGATGTCCTTATAGCCACAGCATCAATTGAAGAACATCTGGCGTTGTTGAAGACTATATTTGCTCGCTTGGCGAAGTATAATATCAAACTAAAGAAAGAAAAATGCCTATTTTTGCAAAAAGAAATTGAATATTTAGGACATCTTGTCACGGAAGAGGGCATCAGACCTTTAGATCATAAGGTACAAGCAATACAGAAGGCCAAAACGCCTACGAATATCTCTGAATTAAGGTCATTTCTTGGTTTGAACAAACCAAGTTGGTTCAGAAAACAAGAGAAACAAGAGAATGTTACTTTTGTCATAGAAAAGGACACTTGGCCAAAGATTGTAGGTATGCAAAACAGAAGAAACTAAAGGAAAAAGAAAATGATGAAACTAAATTAAAACTTAATTCAAAATTAAGTGAAAGTTTAATCAGTGAAAGATTCAATGAACAAGATGAAGACATTTGGATTGGTGACTCAGGAGCTACTAACCACATTACAAGAAATGCAAGTTTTTATACTTCTTATAAGGATTTTCCTACCCAACAGACTGTTAAAGTTGGAAGTAATGAAAAATTGATAGCTTATGGAAGTGGAACTATAACAATTGAAACTTGTGTAAAAGGTAAATGGCAAACTCACTACCTAACTGATGTATGGTATGTTCCCAATTTCAGTCGTAATGTGATGTCATTACAGTCCACATTGGATAAAGGGTTTGAAATGAAAATGGATAAAAAAGGTTGTAAACTTTTTAAGACAACAACTGGAGAAGTTATTGTAGAAGGGAAAAGACTACCAGGCTTGTATGGTATGTTAATAACAAGTATCAAACCTGAAAATGCTGCAGAAGTCAATTTAGCCAAAACCCAAAATGTCAATATGCTACAACTATGGCATGAAAGATTTGGACATCAAAATAAAAGGCATGTTCAAAAATGGCTTAAAGAACAAGGAATAGATGCAGTCATGGACAATGAACCTTGAGAGGCATGCATTTATGGCAAACAACATAGACTGAGTTTTGGATCAAGAGAACAATATGCTTCTACTCAACCTGGAAACTTAATTCATGTAGATGTATGTGGCCCTATGCAGGAGGTTTCGAAAGGAGGGATGAGATACTTTGTGTGTTTCAAAGATGATTTTACAAAATACCGATCAGTGTATTTCCTAAAAGAAAAGTCACAAGTCATTGAAAAGCTAGAACAATTTCTCTTGGAAACAAAGACTACTGGACATATAGTGAAAGAAATTCTCACAGATGGAGGAAAGGAGTTTGTAAATAAAGAAACTTCAAAAATTACAAACAAGTATGGTATTAATCATAGGATCACAATGCCATATACTCCACAACAGAATGGTTCAGCGGAAAGGGAAAACAGGACTTTAATAGAAGCAGCTCGTTCAATGATATATACCAAAAATATGAGCCTAAAGCTTTGGGCAGAGGCAGTTAATACTGCTACATATGTTTTGAATAGAACAGGACCAACACAAATTGAGGGAAAGACACCTTATGAACTATGGTTTGATAAAAAACCAGCAGTTGATCATCTTCGAATATTTGGAACTGAATGTTTTGTTCATGTGCCTGATGAAAAGAGAAGAAAGTTAGATGCCAAAAGCGAAAAAGGTATTTTGGTTGGTTATTGCAGTAACAAGGATGGGTATCGAATCTGGATGCCGAACTCAAACAAAGTTGTCACAAGTAGGGATGTAATATTCAAGGAAACTATACCAACATTTAGCCTTGATATTGAAAAGAGAAATAAGGAACTCTCTTTCAAGTAATCAGATTGATGAACAAAATGATACTCAAGATATTGAGAAAATTGAAAGCAATGTTCAAACATCAGACGTATACAATCTAAGAGATCGATCAAATATATCAAAACCTCAAAGGTATATTGATGCTGAAATAAATATTGCAGAAGGTCTTGAACCCAAGACATACAAAGAAGCAATGGATTCTCCAAATGCACAAATTTGGAAAGAAGCAATGAATGAAGAAATGAATTCTTTAACGGAAAATGATGTATACGAATGCACAACATTACCACCTGGCCAAAAACCAATTGATTGTAAATGGGTATTAAAGACCAAATTGAATTCTAAAGGAGAGATTACAAGATATAAGGCAAGACTGGTGGCAAAAGGGTTTGCACAAAAGAAGGGTATAGATTATGAAGAAACATTTAGTCCTGTGGCAAGACATGACACCATAAGAACTCTTTTAGCAATTGCTGCTAATGAAGACTTAAAATTGGTACAGTTTGACATAAAGACAGCCTTTCTCTATGGAGACTTACAATATCAAATTTATATCAAACAACCTGAAGGATTCAACAATGGAACAGATCTTGTATGGAAATTGAAGAAAAGTCTCTATGGACTTAAACAGTCACCAAGATGCTGGAATCAGAAAATAGTCAACTTCATGAAAGAAAGATGTCTGAAGGAAAGTACAGCTGACCCCTGTTTATTCTTCAGAAAAACAAATGATCATCTACTCATTATTGCCATATATGTTGATGATGGAATCATTGCTGGTACAAATGAACAGGAAATCAAAGAATTTCTTGATGAACTAATGTTTTCATTTAAGATCACAAGTGAACCATTAAATTACTTTTTGGGTATTGAGATAGAGCGGCAACCGGATGGGTCAATCTTTATAAATCAAAAGGCATATATAAAAAGAATTCTTGAGAAATTCAATATGTCTCAAGCGAATAAAGTGGGAACACCAACTGATAATTCTACTGTTCCTGGGGAAGCAGAGATTCTAGAAAATGTTCCCTTTCGTGAAGCGATTGGTAGTCTGATGCATCTGAGCTGCTTAACAAGACCCGATATCACTTTTGCACTGAATAAAGTTTCTCAAAAACTTGCAGCACCAACAAAATATGACTGGGAAGCAGTTAAACGAATCTTCAAATATCTTGTAGGAACAACTGAATATGGAATTATGTACCAAAAGGGTCATAAAGTAGGAGTTTTGGAATCTTTCAGTGATGCAGATTTTGCTGGAGACCCAGAAACTAGAAGATCTACAAGTGGAGTTGTGTTTAAACTGGCTGGTGGTGCTATTTCTTGGCTTAGCCAAAAACAAAGATCAGTATCTTTGTCAACAACTGAGGCCGAACTCGTGGCAGCAAGCAATATAGCAAAGGAAGTCATTTGGTTAAATAGACTTTTCAGTGAAATTTCTCCACTAAAAGAACAACCAATTATAAAAGTTGATAATGCAAGTACAATTAAATTGATCAAAAATCCTGAATTTCATAAGAGAACCAAACATATAGAAGTAAGACACTATTTTGTGAGAGAAAAGTATCAAGAAGGTATTTTCAATGTAGAACATATTTCTGGGAAAGATCAAGTTGCTGACATTATGACCAAAGGGCTCCCTAAGCCGCGTTTCCAAATGCTGAGATATCTACTGGGTATGAGGGACATTTGAAATCTGATTAAGGGGAAGTGTTGAAGATATTAATCTGTGATTTTAAATGTTTCTTTTTGACCAGTACTTTTGTTTGTTTTTGCCTTTTCCAAAAATGTTTCTTTCTTCTTCTTAATTATTATTTGTTCTATATGTAAACCTTTGTTTTTTGATACTTGAATAAACAAATTCAAGTTTATTATATGTTTTGTGTGCTTTTAAAGTTAAAACACAACACTTTCAAAAAGATTTCGCCATTCTTGATACGTAAGGCCTGTATCAGGGTTGGATATCCGCAGAAGACAAAGATAGTATAAATAGGAAAATTGAACTACCAGAGATATATTCGCAATTTAGATCGTCATAAAATATTTACAGTTTAATTTTTCATTTTATCACTTCAAATTCCCGATATTTTAGGTCTATATTTTAATTAATATATTACATTATTTAGAAGCACGTAAAAATGTTTTAATGCTCAAAACGCACTTATATATACCTTTATATATCTTTCTTTAAATGTATGTAACATCGTTTAAGTTTATTTCAAATACAATCACACGCCCTTTATATATATATATATATATGTATTATGTTATATATATATATATTTGAAGACATTGAAATATCAATATAGTTCATTGATAGTTAAATATCTTCAATGTTTTATTTGTGTGATATAATTTTTTAAAATATTTCCCCATTTTCACTTATATTTTATTTCAAATTTCACAATTTCACATTTGAATTTATTTTAATATTTTATTTTAATCAACTTTTCAAACATTTTTTGCGCTTTGTTTTTTCAGTAAAAAAATTTTAGTTTAACATTTATTTTTTGTATATTTAGTTATTTTTATATATTTTTATACGAAAATTCTTTTTACACATAGTACAAATAAAATTTTAAATATAAAATAGGGGTTATTGTTAATTTTCAAAATATTTACACCTATATTTTACTAAATCTATTTTTTACCATACTATAAATATATATGGTAATTTAAACCAACAACCCTATATTGTATAATACTTGTTAAATATCCATTATAGTGGGCGAGCGGCCCGAAAACACGACCACCTCGATCAACACATGGTGGAGGTGGCGTGGTGTGCGCCTGCGCAGGATCGAGTATAGAACAGTTGCTGGCAGACAAGGAAAAATGGCGGTTGCCAATGTTTACGTTTTGGTTTCATTTTCTTTTGTTCTTTAGTTCATATATAGTTATATGTGTAAATAAATAATATTATCTTTAATATATTTCAAATTCAATTAAAATTAAAAGCAATAAATAAAGGCTTTTTGTAAATTCTATTTATTTTTGTTATTAATTAACAAAAGTGGCGAGCCTGCCACGATGGAACGTGACAAGAAGTTGCGCTCAGTAACCAGAGCGCGATTTACTAAGGCAGTAAATGTTTTGATTCCGAAATAAGTAAAACTAATGCCTATCTAGGTGTGATCAGGGACAAATTTAGCAAACTAAAAGACATCGATTTCAAATTGAAGGATCTTGACCAGAAGATGTGGGATCATATGATGGTGGCTGATGCAGAAGAAGACACTTTAAATTGTGAAATTGAGGAAGCAGAGTATTATTCGGATACCTTCATCACCCTGGAAAGAAAGGTAAGAGAATTAATTGATTCTGATAACAAAAGTGATGTTAAATCCCTGGGAAGCTCAAATGGGTCATTAATGGCCAAAAGTTATAAACTTCCTAAGATCGAAATAAGAAAATTTGATGGAGAACTAATTAATTCGCTTCCATTTTGGGCACAATTTGAAAATATTCATGAGGATACTGAGCTGCATGATGCAGATAAGTTTCATTATCTGGTGCAGTCTATGCAATCAAACACTAGAGCCAGAGAGCTCATAGAAAGCTATCCCCAAACAGCAGAAAACTATGCCAAAGCGGTCCAAAGCCTTGAAACAAAGGTATGGACAGAAAGATTTACTTGTTGAAATATATGTAAGGGAACTGCTTAAATTAATGATGACAAATGTAAAGACTCCACCAGATGAAAGGCGGTCAGTGGCTAAACTATACGACAAACTTGAAATACAACTAAGAGATCTCTGGAATCTTTGGGTGTTGACACCAAGGAAACACACAGCATGGCCTTTCCAAATGATAGAATCTTGTTTGCCAGAAGATGTGCTGGTTGCTTGGCAGAGATCACTGATGGATAATTGTGATGCATCAAAAAACTCTGATTCTAACTCCAGCTCGCGCCTTAACAATCTATTGGTTTTTTTAGAAGAGAAGTGGAAGGGGAAGAAAGAAGACTTCTAGCCAGGAGAGGATTTGAAGGGTCTTCCCAAAAAGAAAAACATAGAAATAAGTTTAAGCAGAATTCAAATATACCTACCGCTGCAGGTTTATTTTCTGCCAAGAAGATGGGATGTTTGTTCTGTGAAAATAATCACCAAAGTAAAGACTGCATCACTGCTCAATCTATGCCATTCAAGGATGAAATAGCAAAGATTTATGAAAAAAGGTGTTGTCTGAAATGCCTTAAACCTGGACATCTTGCAAAGGCTTGCAAGAGGACAGTTCAATGTAATATTTGTGCCAAAGGACACTACGTTCTTCTTTGTCCTGACTTGCCCTGCAACCGAAAGGAAAATACGCATGTCTCTGAAGTAGTGCAGAGTGCTTTAGCCAATCAGCAATGTACAAGAGATGTAACCTTAATGACCTTGATGGTCAATATTATGGGAAATAATGGCTATAGAAGAGTGCGAGCACTCTTGGACCTTGGTTCTCAGAAGTCATATATTTTGGAATCCACTGCATTAGAAGTGAAATTGAAGCCCGTGGGCAATGTAAATATTGCTCATTCATTATTTGGTGGTACACAAACAGAAACAAAATGCCATAAGGTATATAAGGTCGCATTATGCAGCAACCTATCCGAATTGGACACTCTGAGAAAATTTGAATTCTTGGGTCAAAACATTATTTGTGGAGAGATTCCAAGGACGCCTAAAGGAGCATGGTTGAATGAACTAAAAGGATCTAGAATTTGGCTATCTGATCTTGGAAGAGATAGCCTCAAGATAGAACTTTTGATTGGCAGTGATATTTATGGAAGCCTTTTGTCGGGACGTGTGAAGCACCTGGAAAATGGGTAACAGCCATAGAAACACATCTTGGATGGACAATTTGTGGCCCTTGACCGAAGAAAGATGAGCAGACTGATTATTCATCACTGGTGGTCATCAGCATGCACAGTAAAAATATGTCGGTTGATTATTTGTGGGATTTAGAAACGATTGGCATAAAAGATCCCAGGGAAAATCTCACAAAGCTAAAAGAAGATAAAATAGTACACCAGCACTTCTTAAATAATGTTCATCAGCTGGAAGATGGACGCTTTTGTGTAGGATTACCTTGGCTGGGGAACCAAGAAGGAATTACATCCAATCGTCATATTGCATAGAGAAGACTTTTCAACACAACCCGTAAATTGAGAGCTAAATGTATCTTCAGCGAATATGATAGGGTGTTCCAAGAATGGCTAGCTGAAAGTGTTATTGAAAAGGTGTCTCCAGAGGATTTGAACAGGAAGTGTCGTTATCTCTCTCATCACCCAGTGGTTAAAGCCAATAGCAACACCACCAAGATAAGACCTGTGTTTGACGTATCATGTAAGGACAAGGGGAATCTTTCATTGAACGATTGCTTGGCAAGTGGACCAAATGTTATTGAACAGATCCCAGCTATCCTACTGAAGTTTAGAGAAAAGGCTATTGTAGTTATCGCTGACATTAGAAAAGCCTTTTTGCAAATTGAAGTGAAAGAAGAAGATAGAGACCATCTTAGATTCTTATGGTGGAAAAATAATCGTCAGGTTCAGGTTTTCCGTCACAAGCGAGTTGTCTTTGGTGTGACCTGTAGCCCCTATTTACTTGGAGCAGTCATCCTGCATCATCTCAAAGGAGTCTCATCTGAATTTGGAGCTCTTCCTCGGAAGTTGATGGAATGTTTGTATATTGATAATTGTGACACTTCAGTGGATACCGAGGCAGAATTAGGTGATCTGGTGGAGAAATCTACTGATATATTTGCAAAAGCCAAAATGGATCTCAGAATGTGGCAATTCGGACCTATACACCAAGTCAAGGAAGTCTATTCTAGATACCTCCTAGTGTTGATATAGAAAGGAGTGAAGAGGCTTCAGTTCTGGGCATGCAATGGAATCTTTTAGAAGATACTCTTAATGTGACCCCTAAGTTCGGAGTTATAATAAACTCACTTTCCAAGTCTTGTCTCATACCCAACAGATCTTTGACCCAATTGGATTCTTAGATCCTGTCTTCTTACCTGCTAAACTACTCATTCAACAAGCCTGGACAGTCAAAACTGATTGGGATGAACCTTTACCATCAACCATTCAGGAAAATTTTATGAAGTGGTACAGTAAGTTGGACACTCTTGCCGACATAAAAATTCCACGTAGAGTGGGACATGGGATTAGAGCCCATTGGTCCATTCACATATTTTGTGTTGCCAGCCAAAGTGCATATGCAGCAGCAGCAGCTTTTCTACGTTGTCCTGAGAACAAAAGAGTGTCAGTACAACTTTTGATGGCCAAATCCCGGCTAGGCCCACTTAAGAAAACTACTATCTCTAGGATGGAATTTCTTGCTTGTATGTTGGGAGTTAGACTCAGCAGGTACATAACTGAGTCTTTGAATTTGGCTGCCGAACCGGTGTACTACTGGACAGACTCTACTACAGCACTTTCATGGATCAAGACAAACAGGCAGTGGGGCACCTTTGTAAACAACAGAGTCAAAGAGATATGCAACACTTCAGGTACGAACAAATGGTTTTATGTACCAGGGAGCCTAAACCCTGCAGACCTTCCTTCAAGAGGTGGTAGTGTACTACAGCTTAAACACACCAGATGGTGGGAGGGACCTGAATGGCTCAAGCAGCCTCAAGATCACTGGCCAAAGCAATTATTCCACTCAGAAAGAACTTTGGTCAATTTAGAAATAGATAGACAAGTATTGGTGAGAACTCATGCCAGAACTGAAGTAATGCCATGGTTTGAAAGATTTTCAAATTTTACAAAGATTGTCAGAATAAATGCGTGGATCCGGAGGTTCATACGAAATACACTAAAATTGTCCCCATCAGGTATGCATAGTCTACAGCTTTCAGAATTAGAAGATGCTGAAAAGAGAATTTGGAAAACTGTGCAACTGCAAGTTTTTTCTAGCTGAGGAGATTCGATCAACGGGTTGATGAGAATCAGAGATGATTTTGGATTGATCCGTATAAACTCCAAGCTTATTAAATGGATGACGAATATTCATTTTGTTACCCAATTTTGCTTCGAACAAAACATCATGTTGTCACATGCCTGATAAGAGAATTCCATCTGAGACATTGTCATGCAGGAGTTCAGATCCTTTCTGCCAAACTCAGAGAAAATTATTGGATCTTAAATTCCTGGCGCAGAGCATACGCAGCATGTCTCTCAGTGTGCTAAGTGTAGAAGATTTTCATCAAAACCTGTGAAAACTACTCCGATACACTTACCCCTTGATAGAGTGAGAGATGCCACAGCCTTTGAAATTCTGGGAGTAGACCTTGCTGGTTCACTTTCCCTCAAGAACAAGACCAAGGCATGGCTTGTTCTATTTACCTGTGCCGTCTTCAGAGCTATACACCTGGAACTTGTAACCTCATTAAGTACTGAAGCTTTCATACAAGCTCTGAGAAGATTTATAGCCCGGAGAGGGCGACCAACAGTAATTTATTCTGAAATGGTACTAATTTTGTGGGCGCTAACAATGCTCTCAAGGTTTTAAACTGAAAGAAGATTGTGTTAGACCAAAATCTTCACAAGATAAGTTGGAAGTTCATACCTCCTACTGCTGCATGGTGGAGAGGTTGGTGGAAGCGTCTTATTCGTTCCATCAAGGATCTCCTTGTTCGAATTTTGGGCCATTCTTCAGTGTACTATAAAGAGATGTCCACTATCCTATGTGATGTAGAAGCTACAATCAACAGTCGTCCGCTGACATACATTCACGAGGACTTGGATAGTTTGATTCCTTTATCACCCTCCATGTTTCTACATGATTCAAAATACGTGGGAGTTCCAGATCTTGATAAGTTGGACGCAAAGAAATTTCAAGATAGATATCGGCATTGCCAAAGGCTGCGAGAAGCTCTCAGAAGTCGCTTTCGGAGTGAATATCTGGGCCAGCTTGTATAGAAGGCCAATGAGAGGACTCCGAAACTGAATGTGGGTGATGTGGTTATAGTGAAGGTGGAAGACAAGAGGAGACTCCACTGGCCTATGGCAAGAATAGTGGAACTGTTTCCAGTAAGAGATGAACATTCTCGGATTGCTAAATTTCGCACCAAACTGGGAACCCTTATACGCCCTGTGCAGAAGCTCTACCCCCTGGAAGTTTCAAGTGGGGATCCAATTCTTCGATCCGAAGGAGATACTACAATTGAAGAAGAGCATAGTGAGGCTAGGCGAACTCGATGTGGACGCGTGGTCAAGCCACCACAGAGACTTAATTTATTATGCTTAAAATGACAAAAATAAAAGAAAACCTGTGGATAACATTCAGGACACGCTATCAAAAGTTTTGCTGGCATATCGTAGCACCCCTCATGAAACAACCAAGAAGGTTCCGTCAGAACTCTTTATTGGGCGTTCCCTTCGAACCCGACTATCAATTATACATCCAAATCTGGAATCAAGAGTAAAAGAGCAGCAGGCCAGACAAATGAAATACGACCACGGATTTCAACAAGATGAGTTTGGAATCGATGGATTCCAGGCAGAATAGTGGGGAGAAAAAGATCCCGAGTCTATACAGTTTTAATACACGGACAGGTCAAAGGTTATCATAGAGATCAAATAAGGAAGGGGTGGGAGAATGGTGGAGATGAAGATCGACAATATGGACGCCAAAGAGAAGAAACTGATATCATCGTTCCTGAGGCTCATATGCCCAACAGAGGCAGAAGTGAATCGCCGCCTATAGAAACAGCCAGACAGCAGCGGGATTCTGGACTCGTGGACCAGAATGATGGAGGCATTTCAGGGGAGTCGTCTCGTTCACCGGATCCCGAAGCCAGTAATGAAGGACCCATCCCAAGAAGAAACCCACCAAGAAATCTGAGACCTCCGTCAAGATATATTTGCATGTAGCGGGAAGATGGTGTAATATATCAGCGTAAAATATTCTGTGAACCTTTTATTGCTTCTGTAATTCTCAAGTTGTTATCATCATAGTTGTTTTGAATATATATAATTCGCATTATTTTCTTCTCTTTATTGCATTCATTTAATTTATTATTTTTGTGTTTATTTCTTTTGATAAAATATTCAAATATATATAAATAAATATTTTTATATAATAATAAAAATATATAACAATAAAAGTCTTCTTTCTTCGTTTCTTGCATCCTTTAAAAAAAATGAACCGCTGGACTATGATCGAACGTTTTGGGGAAAAATGAGTATTTAATTTTTCAGTAAGTTCCTCAAAGGTCTTATTTTTCGGAAGTTCTGGACTGCATAAGGTTTTTAAAACCTCATGGGCTTTTGCTCCAATAAGTGTCAGGAGATACGCCTTCTTTTTGTCCTCGCTAGCGTCTTCCAAAATTAAAAATTGTTCTAAACGTTCAAAGAACGTGCTAAAACTTTCAAACTCTTCATTAAATTCACTAAATTGGAAAAGAGCCATTTGCAAGAGTATCAAAAATTAAATCCAAAAACAAATTATTTTCTTCGGGTACTTACGCTTAGATCCTCGTCGCCATTTGCAATAACTTTAGTGAAACGAAGAAAAAAACTTTTATTGTTATATATTATAATATATATATATATATAGTGTAAAAACTATATAATAAAAATATAACAGTGATTCTACATTTAAAACTCAAGGAGCAAACTGATAAGAATGATAAATCATATCAAGTTAATTTGGTTAGATTAGCAAGCTAAATCTAAATTAATTATAACAATAAATAGTTGTATAGTTTTATAGTTAAGTTTTCTATTAAAATTATCTTCATTATTTTGATTATTTAAATTCAAATTATAAAATTTGTAAATTGTTATTATTTAGTATAGATAGAGAGAAAAAAGAAATCCTTTACTTCTAACACATCATCTAGTTAATTATATATTTATAATTAATAACAATAAAATTTAACAACGTAACGTCTTTTGCATCGGCTTTTACACGTCATTTAGACATACTCTAATCCTATATATAGAACTAGACGAATGGCCCGGGCAACGCCCGGGGTTTACCCGAGTGCGAATATATTTTAAAAACGTTGCCTTGGGTGGTCGCTATTAACAGGGTGGTCTGTATAGACAGGTGGATGTATCACACAGCTGATAACAGGGTTGTCTAGAGTGGTCGCTATAGACAGGGTGGTCTGTATAGACAGGTGGATGTATCACACTGCTGATAACAGGGTTGCCTAAGGTGACCGCTATAGACAGGGTGGTCTGTATAGACAGGCAGCTGATAACAGGGTTGTCTAGAGTGGTCGCTATAGTCAGGGTGGTCTGTATAGACAGGTTTATGAGAGAGGCAAACTTACAGGTTGTTGACGCCGCAATCCCCAGAGAGAGTGTTTTTGTTGCATCATGCTGTGACTCACACGATGACCCAAGGTCAACAGGGGTGGAGCAGCAAACTTAAGCCTTTCTCCGTCGTCGCAATGGTGGCGCTGCTTGCGAGTTATATATACAATTCTGCAAATAACTCTAAGGATATTCAAGATATTCAAGAAATTATTTTTCGAAAACCTTTCCGGGGATATACCTAATAATATCCCAGAATTTCATGGCGATTGGATGTATGGTTTTTGAATAACAGGGTTGTCTAGAGGGGGGCAGGGAGGACACGTGTTCCCTGGCAGCCAATGAGCGCGCATTCTATCCGTGAGCTTCAGACAAACAGACAAACAAACAGACAGAATAAGTATAGATAGAGAGAAAAAAAAATCCTTTACTTCTAACACATCATCTAGTTAATTATATATTTATAATTAATAACAATAAAATTTAACAACGTAACGTCTTTTGCATCGGCTTTTACACGTCATTTAGACATACTCTAATCCTATATATAGAATAATAGAAGTGAGAATATATATAATATTATACATTTTAGTAGTTAGAGAAAAGAGAGAAAGACAGAACCATGCACTTTTAATCAAACTAATAATAAGAAAACAAAAAGTTTTGTAAAGAAGGTAGATAAGATTGTTAGTATATATATATATATATTTATAATTTTATATTTTATCCTTTTTTTTTTTAAATGATTTTTTAATTTTTTTATTTTAAAATATGAATTTAAATAGTTGTATTTAGTAATATATCTATACTATTAATAAACTTTTGTTATAAGTTTGGTTATTATGTTTTGAAACCCTAATGGTAGACCAGACATATACAAAAAAAAATTAAATTGGAGTAATTATTGAAAAAAGAGATCTGCTGAACCGGGAATTCTCAAATAGAAGTTCAGCGGCGTTTCATCCCTTCTCTATTACGTCATAGACCTCTTTTCAACCGGATTTTATGTGTTAATATAAAGTTACTTCAGTGAAACATTTATATGAACAGATATAACAAATATAAGTGTTAACAAATTCCAACTGTGAACCTACCTTGCCCGCGACGCCTTCAACTGTAAACATCTATTTCTGGATGACACATGTTGTGGGGGGGGGGACAAAATTAGACCGTTTGTTCTGAAGTTTTAGAACAACAAGACATTCAAAGAAGAAAGAATAGATAGTTAAGAGAAGAAAACCAAACTTTATAATCTTAACAGCCAGTTATATTAAAATAACTGATTCAACACTTATTCATCTTTCAATATTCCTTTAAAAAGGCAAATTATTAGAGTTTAATAAAGCTATTAAATGTGAAAATTCACTTTTATTTAATTTCCATTTTCCTCCCCAGAAATTGGAGATTAAACAAAATGAATTCTATACAATATTACTTTAAACATCTTGTGAAAAAATCTTCAAATCAGCTATTTAATTTAAGTTTAACTAATTGTTAAAGATTATAAATTTGTATTAATTATTATTGAGAGAAATTATAGAAAGTTGATTTAATAAATGGATACTTCCATTTATTTTTTTAAGTATTTTATAATAGATATACTGTTGAAATATTTTACTTGTCTGATACTAAATTTTTTTTAATAAATTCCATGTTTAAATTTTTAACATCCTCTATGAAATTTTCTAATATATTATTTATTCTATAAAATCTTAGAAACTGTCCAAAGTATATACCTTTACAACAATTTAATAATATATTAGAATTCATATTACAGTATTTTATAATATTGAAATTATAATTACTTTTTTTATTATAAATTTTAATAGCATTATTTGTAAGGTCTATATTTAGGTCTAAAAAGTTAACTTTTTTGTTTCTATAAATTTTTTCATTGTTCTTAAGTTTCAAGTATTTAGGATAAATTTTAGGTATTAAGTTTTTGAACTGTGGATTATTAAATATTATGATGTCATCTACATAACGGAACATTTGCCAGTTAACATTATTTTGTAGAAAGTATTCTCTTTCGTACCAGAATAATATTAAGTTTGCTAATAAAGGACTTGAAGATGTTCCCATGGGAACGCCTTCTGATTGAATATATACAGGGTGATTCAAAAGTCCCGCACAACTTTAAAAATTAATAACTCCGCGAATATTTGCGCTAGAGCAATGCGGTAAACACCATTGTGTTCAGAATGCAATGGGATTTTTTATGGCAAATATTGAAAATTTCGAAATTGATTTTAGTTACAATTTCATTCCCTAGATGGCGCTGTACCAGAATCAGAAATTCAGCGCCCAAATTGTTTGATTAATTGAAAAATATAACTGATCTACACGTATTTTTCATTTTTGTATACCAGGAAAGAATCCTAATAATATCAAATCGTTAATTAATAAAGCACCATTTCGCCAAAAGTTAGAAGAAATGGTTAACGATTTTTAAATACAATCTGAGATATGTAAAATAGGTATATGCAAATTAAAACATGTAGCAAAAAAATATTTATATTTTGATAGAGTTTTGTCAAATATATTGAATGTTTGAAAAACATAGCTGAATTCAATACACGATTTTTTGAAATGTTAATATAGTACCAAAAATTATGATGGTACTACTAATAGGATTTCTTGCTATAAGGAATGTGTAATTTTTTGAATAATTGGCGATACTCGACTATTTAACTGGAAATTTGTCATGATTCAACAAATAAAATATAGATGGGAGTGACAAAATACATTTGTCGTACTTTATTCCAAATATCCTATGGGCTTGTCAAATGTTATCATTGTTTATTATACTGTACACGATTTTTAAAAATGTATCCCCTCAAATAAATATAATTTTTAAATCAACCTTTTGCGTTGAAAAACGTGGTAGTAAATTATGTTGTATTATTTTTTTTGCCCAAAATTTCTAAAGGTGGGGGGTTACAAAGAATATTCCTTATGCTATTTCTTTTAATGAGCGAAAAGCGATAAATTAAACATAAGGGATAAAATTGTGTGTACCAGTGTTATTCGAGAAGTTATAACACTTTGGTCTGCACGACATAATATAAGATGTGAGCAAATGACAAACAAACAAAAATTACTGTTCACAAATAAAAAAGAGACAAGATATGAGGACAGAATTTATTTACCCATAACCCAACACAAAGAGCTTCAAAATATTAGTAGATAATATAATACATTGCAGCTTATATAACACATGAGGTAACTTGTCTCTTGGAGGCCTTGTCTCTTGTATTAGATCACAATCCTTGCTCAATGTGGCGCCCTTCATTCTCAAACACCGCCTGCAGACGATAAATGACAGATTGGACAGCATTAAATAACATATCTGTTGAAATTGATGAAACGTGCCGTCTGATAGAAGCCTTCAACATGGCCAATGTGGTAGGCCGGCATCGATAAACACGCGACTTAATGTACCCCCATATCCAAAAATCGCAAGGCGTCAAGTCTGGTGATCTTGAAGGCCACTGGTGTATAAAGTTGCGACTTATCACACGATCTTCACCGAACGTATCCTTCAGCAATTGTTTGGCACCGCGGGAGATATGAGGAGGTCCTCCATCTTGCATGAATGTTATTTCGCTCAGTGCTTGTCTGTCCTGCAATATGGGGATAACCTTTTCTCTCAAAAGTTGAACATAACGTTCACCAGTTACAGAAACGGTTTTAAAAGTTCTTCCATTTATTTCTTCAAAGAAAAATGGCCCAATAATAAAAGAAGAAGTGAACCCACACCAAACTGTAACTCTGGGCTGATGAAGTGACATTTCTGTAAAATTCCTAGGGTTTTCTGTTGCCCAAATGCGGCTGTTTTGAGTGTTGACTTCTCCATTTAGAGAAAAGTGAGCTTCATCTGTCCACAGAACATTCGACAGCCAGTTTTCATCAATATCAATTTGCCGGAAAACCCATGCAGCAAATTCTTGACGCTTCTCAAAATCGCCGACTTTTAGCTCGTGAAATCTTTGAATTTTGTACGGGTATTTTATAAGAAAAATTCTTAGAGCTCTCCAAACTGTTCCATACGAAATCCCCGTTTGTCGAGAAACTTGTCGAGCACTTACTTCTCCATACGTGGATAACGTTTCAATAGCTTCAACATTCTGCGAAACCGTAACAGCCACTGACTTGCGTATCGATGGTCTTCCACTCCGAGGTTTTGCTTCCAGAGATCCAGTCTTCTCAAAATTTTTTATCATTCTCCTTAGAGAGTAGCAACTCATGGGTCCTTTACCTCTTTGAATACCTTCAAAGTTACGAAACGCTCGTAAAGCTTCAGTGGAAGATTCTGAATTGCAATAATAAAATTTCACCAAGAGTACTTTATCCTGTAGTGACGGCATCCCAGAGTAAAATAAATGATCAGGGATAGTTGAATTTTTCAAATGAATTAAAATAAGCATAATCGATATATGGCTTCTGAAGCCAACTGTGCGGACGTGTTTGGCATCGCTTGTCTCGTACCGCGAATGGGATTTAACTCTGCATATCACAATATAGTATTAAAAGTAACTACTAAAGTTTACCAAATTTTAAGAAAATTGGGTAATGAGATATACACCGATTTTGAGCGATGTTCTACACAAGAAAGAATATTTGTAAGACAATGCCAAAATTGTTTTGAATTTAATCCGAACCATAAAACAAAAGACTGCCAAAACATTAAAATATGCAAAATATGCGGTGTACAGGGTAGCCACAACTGTATTGAAGCGCCAAATTGTCACAATTTCTCTAAGCACCCTAAATTTAAAAACCTTTCTACAAACCATAAATCAAATTCAAGTGAATGCCCGATTTACAAATCACAAATAGACAAAATTATCCAAAGGACACAATATTCACAAATATACGAGGGAAATGATGTAGCAAATACAATTTAAAGCTTAATCTTAAATAGATTAATATCCTATATGATTGAAAATGTGAGATGTATTCAACAAAATGTAAGAAAAAGTTTTACTGCGATAAGTAAACTACAGGCCAGCACTAGAGATGACCCACCTGACAAGGACGAGTGGGTAACACCCTCGTTTCCAGACAGTCATGAACCGGGATCGAATCCCGCGTTAACATTTTGTTTGATATGTGAATATCCTTCACCTGACATTCTTTTGATTCAAGAACCATATGTTTTACATGAAAATGTTATTTATGATATGGACTCTCAAATTATATGTTCGAATAAAACTGGGGAAAAATATACGGCAACTATAATTTTAAATAAAAATATAAAGTTTAGCAAAGAGGAAAAAATTCACAAATTATTTTTGTACAACAATATCTATTTCTACAGTTGAAGCAAAATTAATTATTTCTAATTTATACATTCATCCGAATACTTATAAACCTGTTCATCAAACATTCATTAGAGATCTGCTCAAAACGTATATAAATCAACCTGTAATCCTTTGCGGTGATTTTAATTCAAAACCTACTATATGGTTTGTTATAAACTCTAATGGATATAGATTACAACCTATTATAGACGAATGTAACCTCTTTATACATAACCTGAAAAAACACCCACCTGCCGCGGAGAGTAAGTATAATTGATCTCACAATCTCGAATAAACACTCACTAAGTTTAATAAACAACTGGCATACCTCTGATTTGACTAATATTTCCGACCATTTTGCTGTTAAATTTGATATCAGGTTAAAGAATGGTCATTTATTCAATAATCAAATTTCCACTTTGAAAAAAATGCGAATTGGGCAAATTTTTCTAATAACATATCATTACAAGATACAAAAAACTGGGAATTGATATAAGCAGAGTGAAAAATGAGGAAGACATTGATGGGATAGTGAACGCACTCATGAATTTATTGAGAGAAGCAGCATATAAATCTTCGAAGGTTAAATCCCCCATTAATAAACATGTTTCCAGAATTGACTGGTGGACTAATGAACAGGAAATAATAAAAAATCATTTTCATTATATTAGAAACTAGTATTATCGTCATAAAACAACCAGTTACAATACATTCAAGTTGGCAAGAAACAAATACACCAATGCAACTGGCGAAACGTTATTGAAGAAAATTACACAGATAATCCATTTGGTAATGCTTATAAGTTCTTCAATAAATTAAGATCCTCAAATGTAAAGAATGGAATTCCCATAATTGACAATTCACCAGAATATCTAAAAGAGCAAACAATGACCATATTAATGGACGATTTAATTCCTGAAGACGATCCTAATTTGGACAATTTTCAACAACAAATAATTAGAAATTTTAAGGCACGAATGAATAATCCAAGCATAATTATTATCGAAGTAGAAGAAATAATGAATATCATTTCTAATTCTGATGTTTAAAAAGCTCCAGGTTTAGACAACATAAGTAACAATATTGTAGCGTAGAAATCAAGCCTTGAAATATCCTAAGATATAAAATAATTTATTGATGACGTCACAACGACGAGTCGACAATTATTAACAAGTCAGCAAAAATATCTACAGCTAGGGAATCTTAAGCAAGCAAGCAAAGAAATATTTTAAAGATGATTTCACAAATACAGAGTAATATATTTTTTTATAATCTGTTGAGTATTTTTATTGAATTATATTAAATTAAATAATAAAATATTTCTTCGCCACAATATGATCAAATGTGCTTACCCAAAAATTAAGCATATGTTATGCAAACTATTTAATAAATGTATTCAAAAAGGGGTATTATCCGGAGAAATGGAAAATAGCAGCTCTAAAGATAATTCCTAAACCACATAAATCTAATTTAGAATCAACAAAAAGTTATCGATCTATCTCATTGATTTCAAATCTTTCAAAAATTTTCGAAAAAATTTTGAAAAATCGAATTTATGAATTTTATGAAAGTAATAATCTTTTGAGCTCCAGACAACATGGATTTGTCAAATAAAAATCAACGACAACGTGCTTGAATAAAATATTTATCGATCGAGGATCAACAGCGATACGACTTGGATATTCCAGATATAATTGAAAATTTGATTAAATATAGAATTACACTATTGAAGAAAAATACTAACCAAACATTTCAAAGTTTCTTTCCCGCTAATATTCCGAATTATTTTCGGGCAAATTTCCACAACTCTCAATTTATTACAAATCACGGAAATTTTAGAAGCTTTTTAAAATTCATCAAAGCAGTGCAGGATTCAAGATGCTTCTGTGGATGTGAGGAACAAATTTCTATTCATCTGCTGCTAAATTGCCCCGTCTTTCAAGAGTATAGAGAGAGAAATAAGGATAACCCAGGCCCCTGGAGCGCAAGAAACGCCAACTGCCCGGGCTGTCCAGCTAACTAGTAGAAACCAGTTACTCTAGATTATATTTATATAGAGCCAATTGCAGAGCCGAACCAGCTGGTCAGGAAGTTCCATGCCTGCAGAGAACCCGGGAGTCCAGCCAACGAGACTGGGTCGAAGGAGGTCTTCCCAAACAGCAGAGCTGTCTTCATTCTGTGTTGCATGAAAGCAGGGCATCTGAATAGAAGGTGGTCCACAGTCTGTTGTTCCTCCATACAATGTGGGCAAGATGGGTCTTCCCCAGGACGCCAGAGAACCAAGTCTGCCCGAACATGGCCATGTCCTGTAAGTAAGGTGGTGGTGACTTCTCCAGGACAGACCTTAGGGAGGAATTGGAGCAGCCGGTCTGGAGTATGGGCTATTCTCCTCAGGTGTCTGTTGTAGTGGTCCTGGCAATAAACCTCCGTCCATGCGTCTAGGGCTGCCGCGCGTGAGTGGTTACGGGCCAGGCTTCTAGGCAGAATGGAAAATGATGGCTCTAAGATCAAAACGGCCGCGTTCTTAGCAGCTCTGTCTGCTCTTTCCTTTCCGTCGATGCCGCAGTGTCCCGGCACCCAACACAGATTTACGTTTTGGTTGGTGTTCAGTACGAGAATAATCTTAGCTACTAATGTCGATCGAAATGGACCTGACGTACATATGGCTGACAGAGCTGATCTGCAGTCCGACGCGATAGTGATCGCATTTCTTGCATAACCTTCCTTCACCAGACGGACCGCCCAGCGGATTGCCAGAAGTTCAGCCTGGAAGGCTGTGCAGTCGGGATGGAGCCGTAAGAGAACGGGCTGCTGATCTTCTGATGAGGGAACAATTGCAGCGCCCACCCCAGCCTCATTTTTTGATCTGTCTGTAAATATTATAGGTGTTGTTATCTCCTCGATGTTTAGACTGAAAGACAATTGACGTCTATCTGGAGGATATGGCAAAGAAGCAGGGTCTGGTCTAGATTCAAAATTTCCTTCAGGAACGCCGTACGAGACCTAACAATAATATCGAAAGGAGGGCTGCCGGTGATGGAGATGGCTGAGACTGTAGGTGTGTAAGGACCTCCTCTCAGTACACGTTTCGCAAAATTGCAGTGAAGGCTCCTAAGTTGCCTAATGCCTTCGCTGGGGAGAGCACGACCTCCCCATGCTGACGCTCCGTCCAGCTGAAAAGAAGATTCCAAATTTACCCTGTATGGTGTGGGTGAGTCGTGGGATTATTGATCTGCATCTACGTGTGATCTTGCGTAGGTGGGCGACAAATCCGCGGGTCTGGTAAAACTCCACTCCTAAGATTGTGACGGTCTTCTTGATGTTTAAAGGTTGACCAAGGACTCTAAGCCCAGTCTCGGAGTTGGGGTGGACATTACGCCATTGGAACAGGCAAGCTTGAGTCTTAATGGGGTTTATATTAAGACCATTTATCGTGCACCAAGATGTCAACCTCTCCAAGAAGGTGTTAGTGGCAGAGACCGGCAGGCGACTACGAACCTGAGTCATAAGGGTGAAGTCGTCCGCGTAAGCTATTAATCGGCTATCTATGATGGAGGGAAGGGTGAAGATGGTCCGAGCAACTATGTTCCACAGGAAAGGACTTAGCGCTGAACCCTGGGGAGTGCCGAGTTGGGAGGACGTACATTCTGTTGCTGTCCAAGCTGAGTAAGAAACCGTCCGGTCTTCCAAAAAGCTTTTTACTAAACAGGTAATAGACTCTGAACAATTTAGACGTTCAAGATTTTGTATGATTGCCGGCCTCCAAACAGTGTCGAAGGCCTTACTGATGTCCGAGCTGATGACAAGAGTTTTCCTCCAGTGAGCTTGTCTTTCTTCAATTAATTGAGTGATACTCGCCAGTGCATCTTCCGCTGAACGACCATTTACGGTACCCAATACGGTTTTGTATTGATCTTCAAAGAACCATCCATGACGATCCGCGAGCCTCTGAAGTCGGGCCAGGATACATCTCTCAAATACTTTGGCCATAGTGTTCAATAAAGTAATAGGTCTGTATTTCTCCAGCTGACTGGTGGCTGAATTGGAGGATTTAGACAGACGTATGAGGCGGCCTTCTTTCCATTGACGGGGGAAGTGGCCCCTACGAAGGCATTTGGTGAACAATTCGGCCAGCAGGAATTGCAAGGAAGGGCCGCCCAGGTCTAGGCATTTTGAACCAAGACCGTCAGGGCCCGGGGCTTTCCTTTTTCCACAGCGATGAATGGCTCGCAAAACTTCCCAGGGTTTGAATTCAGGTTCGTCTGAGTGAGCAGAAATTGCATTCCTTTGCGGGTGAGGTCTGGTGTCAGGTAGGAAAAAGTGATTTAACAGGGTCTGGCAAGTCTCATGAGGATTGTAAAGAGAGCCGTTATCATGTTTGAGAAGTGGCGGACCTCGGGGGGAGCCGCGGCCCCGGGCGATAAATCGATGTATGTCACTCCAGTATGCGGATGACACCTCCTTGCAGAGATTAAACCAGGATTTACTTTTAGCTTTCCGTATAGCCGCCTTCAGTCGATTATGGCACGCTCGGTATAAACCGCGGAAGAAATTCCTAATAGAACACCGGACTTTCTGACTATAACGGCGGAGGGAGATAACCAACCTTCTGATCCGACTCAGTTCGGGGGTCCACCACGGCTTTGACGGTCTTGTAGTATTGGAGCGTCTCCCCATGGAAGAGTCACAAGCTGATTGCAGGATGGAAGTCAGAAGGAGGACCACCCTGTCAATATCTTCTGGGCTAGAGGCCTCGTTTAATAAGGTAGTTACACCATCAAATTATAGGGGCATTGCCCTTATAAGAAACTTGTCAAAACATTTTACATCCATTTTAAAAAATAGACTAAGTAATTGGATTGAAAATAGAAAACTCATAGCGGAAAACCAGGCAGGATTCAGAAAGGGCTACTCGTGCAAAGACCATATCTTCACGCTTACGTCACTAATTCAAATGACATTAAACCGCAAAAGGAGGAAACTTTACACATTCTTTGTTGATCTTAAAAAGCGTTTGATACAGTTCCACATCTACTATTATGGAGAAAGCTTGCGCTTGTTGGTTTAAGTGGGCGATTTATCAAACTTATACAGAACTGTATAACGAATCTAAAGTTTTACGAAGGAGCCTCTTTTTATACGGAGTTTGCCTGTAGAAACAGAACTACTATGCTCAAATGATGGCAGCGGTCAGATGTGGCGGCTCTTTTACAGAATTTATCAAAATACAATCAGGTGTTCTTCAGGGTGAACCTCTTTCACCGTATTTATTTATTATT